>WAAF01006428.1:318963-677399 GCA_013400475.1 Tricholaema leucomelas | reverse complement strand
AAAGCCTGGCTGAGGCACTTAGTGCCATGGTCTGGTTGAGTGGCTAGGGCTGGGTGCTAGGTTGGGCTGGATGATCTTGGAGGTCTCTTCCAACCTGGTTGATTCTATGATTCTATGATTCTATGATAAGAAGCGTGAGCTCCTTTCCCTCCAGGGTCTTTGCTCTGAAACAAGCAATGAGAAGAACACGGCTGAGGACTTCAGGTGCAACTGTGCACACATATTTCTACCCACCAGAGAGAACATTATTTACCTCCATAAATGTGCTTTCCTGTGTTTGGCTTGAACTAACATTTACCTCTTTCTTCTACCCTTTTCCCACCTATGAAGCTGTTTCATTTGTACACCTTCGGTTATAGACTGCTTTTTATTTTAGAGAGAAGGCTTTATAATTGTAATCCACAGGGGCTCAGGACCTCACAGTAGGCATTAACAAATATTCTTTTATTTTTATTTAACTTTTTTAATACTATACCAAATGCTGCCAAGCAATTAAAGCAGTAAATCTATGTAAACTGAATGTATCATTTCCTCTTAGGAGTATAAATACTAGGAAATTAAATGTCAACATCTACCTGGCTGTTTACAAGTGCAGTCATAGAATATAAATTAATTTCCTTTCCTGAATTCCAATTTTGTATATGTTAGACTTTGAAAAAAAAATAGTGCTAGATGCATAGTCTTTTTGGTAGCACTGAATGCCCCACTTGTGAAGAGCTTCCTCTGACACCATTTACTGCTGATTCTGTAGAAGCAGAAGTAAAAACAACTTGCATGGCTTTAAGAGAAGTATCAGATTAAAGACAGTCTCAGACTTGTAAGAGCTGATGTGGGGCAGGCTGTGGATGTAGTCTACCTGGACTGCAGCAAAGCCTTTGACACTGTCTGCCACAACAAGCTCCTGGCACAGCTGGCAGCTCCTGGCTTGGACAGATTCACTCTGATATGGGTCAAGAACTGGCTGGAAGGCAGGGCACAGAGAGTGGTGGTGAATGGTGCCACATCCAGGTGGCAGCTGTCACTAGTGGTGTTCCCCAAGGATCAGTGCTGGGCCCAATCCTGTTCAGCATCTTTACTGATGATCTGGACAAGTCCAGCATCAGTAAGTTTGCAGATGACACCAAGCTAGGAGCAAGTGTGGATCTATTGGAAGGTAGGAGAGCCCTGCAGAGGGACCCAGACAGGCTGGATGGGTGGGCAGAAGCCAATGGGATGAGATTTAACAAGGCCAAGTGCAGGGTTCTACGCTTTGGCCACAACCCCAAGCAGCACTACAGGCTGGGGACAGAGTGGCTGGAGATCAGTCAGGAAGAGAGGGATCTGGGGGTGCTGGTAGAGAATAGGCTGAAGATGAGCCAGCAGTGTGCCCAGGTGGCCAAGAGAGCCAACTGCATCCTGGCCTGGATCAGGAACAGTGTGGCCAGATGTTGAGGTGCTGGAATGTTTCCAGAGAAGGGTGACGAGGTTGTCTCAGAAATTTTGGGAAGCAAGAAGTCTGTCCTGTTCTTTTGTAGTCACTGATACTGTTGGGGGCCACATGTTGAGCTCCAGACTCAGCTGAGTCATGTAAGTGGTACCTAAACACAAACGCTAATAATATACACTGCCCACTCTTGCCTCCCTTCACACGGGGAAGGGGAGAGGAAATGGGAACATCTTTTGCACTGAGGCACCATCTAGCAGCTCCTACTGTGCAGAACTGTCATTGTCACAGCCACGCACTTCTTAACCACACAGCTTCCTGGCAGAGTGCCGATTGCATCGCAAGATGGGGTGGTGGATTACATTCCAAAGTTGTTCTGCAAAGCTTCTGATCGTTTGAGTCTGGGTTGCACAATGTTTCCTCACCTAGCTCGTCTTGCCAGGACACAGGAGGAGCCCACTGTTAGTTTAGTGTAGACTGGTCTGGTTGTTCCTCACCTGTTTGCCAAATTTGCTTGCACAACCAAGGGAACTGATAACACTTCTGTGGACATCAATTCTCTCTCTGCTACCTGACTGTGCTGAGGTAGATCGAGAGCCACAGTTGTATGATGAAACTGACAAGGAAATTTCTTCACCAAAATGTGATCTTTTTCCACTTTCTTTGGTTGTTTATTTCTTTTTACTTTTTTTTTTCCAGTTGAAGATACAGACTGATGGTTAAGTTGCTGTCAGCCTGATTAACATTTTCACCATTTAAAAAGGTGTTAAGAAAGGGAGAGATTGATTTTAATGCTCCATTTTCTTGCACTTTTATGTTACCAAAGTAATAAAACTTCAGCAGATGCCATTGTTTCAGACTTGGAGAGGAATAACCTTGCTTCTGGTGCTAGCTGAAGTGCAAGCAGGAATAGCATCTATGAAGTCAAGGCAATAACCCCCCTTTCTTGTCCTTCAAAAAAGTTGATTCACTCAAATCCAATTAAAATAATAAGTCTGTGATTTAATTAAATTGCACTTCCACTGAAGTCAAGGCTTAAATAATTTGCTGTGTTTGACAGAAAAGCAAAATAACTTGTATTTAATAAAGGGTGAACTGAAAGAGATTTTCTGCCTTTGAGGTAAACTGGGAATTGAGTGCTCAGTTCAGATTAAACACTAAACTTGGCTATTTCCATGTAGCTCCTTGATGGGTTCATCTGTACTTGCAAGTAGTTTAACCATCACCTGCAGGGATGAAGTGCTTCTGAGCACTTGCACACTTTCAAGAGGAGATGGTTTCTTTCAAGTGGTCTTTCAGTTGGCCACATGTCAATTCCCCAAGTCCAGATATGTAATGCTGTGGTGAGATGGCCTTGGTTAAGGGCTGAACACTCACCCAGATGCTTCTTCCTTTACCCTTCTGAATAGGACAAGGACTGAAAGTTGTATGAAAAAGTTCATGACTTTGGATCAAGGCAGGAAAATTGCTTTCTGTCATAAGCAAAAGGATCACAGCTTGGGGAAACTAATTTTGATTTATTGCCAGTTAAAAATGGAACAGAACAGTAAGAAACAAAGACCAAAACTAAAACACCTTCCTTGCACCCTCTCCTCCTCAAGCTTGAGTGTGAGCTTTACTCCTTCAACTCCTCTTCCTCTTGCTCCTCCAAATGGTGCAGGGAGAACTGAGAATGAGTGGTTTATGGTTGATCTAAACTGGCTCCTCTTTTTTGCTCCTTCCTTTTTTATTTCTCTCCTTCTTACAATGCCTGACATTTTCTGCCCTTTTTAAAACACACTTTCCCTGAGATGCCATTGTCTAGGCTAAGGGACCCACCTGCACTCTGCAGAGGATCTGCTGGAGCTGACTGGAATTGATTGTGTCTGGCACAGGGTGTAGCCCTGGCTGCTCCTCACAGAGCCCCCTGCCAACACCTGGGCATGAGTGCTGTATAAATGCTCAGTGAAAACCTACAATTTCAGGAATTATTCTATTAATATTCCTGACTTCACATTGGACAAAGTTCTTTAGGTGTCTTCTCAGCTTGATGGTCAAAGCCAGAGTCAGATTGGCATCGCATCTTTTTCACTCACAAATCATATCTCCTCCCCCATGCATAGTCTTCTGAACTTGAAGACATCCCAAGTTTGCATCTTGCTTCACTGAGGTATACAGTTTCTCTTCAGAGATGATGAAGAGTTCTGGTTTTGCTGATGGCAGTCCCTCCTCCCAGGCATAAGATGTCTTGTGAAGACTACCAACACCAAGGCACTAGATGAATTTCACACTGGGATAAAAGAGATGCTTCCTTACAGTTTTAATTTTCTTCTACTAGAAACCAGTGAACATTTTGTAAGCAGACTTTTAAAACCTCTGTCAAGAGTTGATAATTAAGAGAGGCACTCCTGTGTACTGGTGTGTTGTTCCCTGTTCAAAGAACTATGCTGTAATTAATGTTACTCCACACAATTTAGAGCTTCAAGTTTTGGTGAAAACAAAAATGATTCTTACCTATTTTATGTTGATTTCACACATTGCATACTGTTGAGCAATTGCAATGCCCCTTCCAGTTAAGAGCACACTTACTGGGTACCTAATCCTTCTCTATTTTTTGCAATATTAACTTTTACAGTTATTTACATACCAATGAGGCCATTATTGGTACTCTCTGAATCATACACAGAGTCAGATTAAAGGTCGTGACTAAGGTGCTGATGTTCTATTAGTGAAATGAAGGAAAATAGGGTGGTTAGGATTTACTTGGATTTGTTACTTTGATTTTTTTTTTCACCAAAATATCTTCCTTTTTGAATAAATTTTACCCAAAAATCTGCATAACTGTATGGAATATGACTGAGAATAGTAGCAGAGAGCAGGGGGGCTTGGTGAAGCTGGGAAACTGCAGTGACAGCAAAAGAAATGCTTCCTTATCTAATCACTATGTATAGAGTCATACAATCATAGAATCAACCAGGTTGGAAGAGACCTCCAAGATCATCCAGCCCAACCTAGCACCCAGCCCTATCCAGTCATCTAGACCATGGCACTAAGTGCCTCATCCAGTCTTTTCTTGAACACCTCCAGGATGTGATGGTGACTCCACCACCTCCCTGGGCAGCCCATTCCAATGCCAGTCACTCTCTCTGCCAACAACTTCCTCCTAACATCCAGCCTAGACTTCCCCCAGCACAACTTGAGACTGTGTCCCCTTGTTCTGTTGCTGGTTGCCTGGGAGAAGAGACCAACCCTCACCTGGCTACAACCTCCCTTCAGGTAGTTGTAGACAGCAATGAGGTCACCTCTGAGCCTCTTAAAAATCACTGAAGTCTATCCAAAAGGTTGAACTTGAATTTAATTCTTAAGAATCTCTTCAAACATTGAATTTTATGGAGTGTTGCAAATTTAATTTGACATTCCCTAGTTGCATATCAAATTAGCACACTGCATCCTGTGCATAGCAGCTCTTATATATAGCCTATTTGTGCATGCTTGATATATATATATACAGTAAAGCCTAGCTGAGACACTTAGTGCCATGGTCTAGTTGATTGGCTAGGGCTGGGTGCTAGGTTGGTCTGGATGAGCTTGGAGGTCTCTTGCAACCTGGTTGATTCTGTGATATTCTATGATATATAAACAAAATATTTCTGTATGGTTAACTCTGAAATTGGTGATCATGTGGAGTTTTTACCCTTCTTCCTTTTCCTTTGGAAGTGAGGTAGTGTTCTGCTTTAAGAGATAATCCCCTGAAAAGACATTACCCCAACGTACCTTCCAAGAGAAGTTTTAATTAGGAATTCATGCTAACAAAAGAAAGCTACTGGAGGTGCAGTATGCAGACACTGATCAGTATCAGAACACTTAGGAAGATGCTGTGAAATCTCTGTGATGAAGGTCTTTGTTTTAGAGCTCAGCTGAAAGATGACTATACCAGCTTCTGTACCTGCTTCTGTAAACAGCAGTTGATCAGTTTTGGCTCATAAAGAGAAGCCATTCACTGAATCACCAGGTCACAGTCCAGGTGAGAATCAAAGCTGTGCTAGAGGCAGTTTTAAAGAGCTGGTTGTTAATTGTTGGTTCTCAGACTGTCACCAGGTCCAAGAGGACCTCGGAGCTGCCCTGATACTGTTGCTGTTCCACTTCCAACAACACTAGTGCCTGGTTCCATGAGTGCCTGTTCCTCTCTGACCTGCTTTGCCTTACTCCCCAAATACCTATTTGTGAGTGTGATTTTGAATCCTAGTATCTGGAAGCAGACAGTATCCACTGGGCAGAAGATGCTTTTGTTGGCAGTGGCCTAAGTTAGGTTGTTGGGAAAATGCATAAGAGACTGATAGAGTCGAAAGTAAAGGTAAATAAAAACTGCCACCAGACATACAGTCTTCAAATCCACAGCCAGCTTGTCTGGAGCATAGAAGCTGTGGGGACCAAATCACTTCCTATTAACTCATGGCAACATGTGCAAACCATAGCTCATGGGAGCTGTAGGTATTCCTTTTTTTCCCCTGCCACCAAAGACTTTTGAATATAGGAAGGAACATAATTCTCTATATCTCTCTTGTGACAGGAGACAGATAGCTGCAGTCCTTTTGTATCTAGGACAGGAGAAGTTCTTGGAGTGCTGCTGTAGTCTCCTGAGAGATACTGCTGTCCTTTATTACATGGTAAGCAGATGCACCTACCTTGCATTTTCACTGCAAATTGTTTCAGTTTGAGAAGATTTGGTGCAATCTTATAAAAAAAAGAAATACCTCTCAGCATCCAAAATATTTTACTCAATTCTGTTTCCTGTCACAGTTAAATAAATACTGTTAGGGTTTGGTGTTTGTTTGTTTGTTTATGATTTTGTTGGTTTGTTTCCTCCTTGCCCAAGGTAAGAAGAGAAATAAAAACTAATTCTTCACAGAGATTGAAGCAATTCATGAAACTTGTTGTTGTTAGTGCTGTAGTCATTTACTGTGACAAGTTCTTTGCCTGCATAAGGGGAAATGTAGCCATCACCATGCAGTTTGCTGACACTCTTTTGGCAGGGAGATGGCAGATGTCATCCTGTGGGAAGCCCAAGGGAAAAGTGAAGATGTGACCTTAAACTATACTTCTACCTTCAGCTTGGCAGCACAAACTTCCTCTGTGACCAACCGCGGTACATGTTGTGCCTTACACCTGCATCTCCCAATGGTAGAGGATGCTGCAGACATCAGAGAATGTGCACAGGAAGAGTTCATGGTTCAGTGGTTTTGTGCTCCTGGCGTTCATCATACAGGTGTCTGGTATTGTCAACGGCTGGTTAAGATGCACGTTTCGTAGGGGAAAGGATGGCAGGGACTGTGGGTGGCGCTATTGGCAGCTAGTCCCTGCTTTGTGAAGTGGCCACAAGCAGGTGGCTATGTTAGCCACCCAGCCTGACATCAGTGGGGTTAAACTTCTGCCTTCCTTTCCTGGAGATGGACTCTATCGACTGTTGCTCTTCCATGGCTTCAGAAGCTTTCATGGTGCAACCACAGAACGTGCAATAAATCCAGTCCCTCACACAGATACGAGTATCTTCAATTCGTTAGAGCAGATGCGAGGTTTGTGCATGTAGGGAAGTCAAATCTCACTCTCTATTTCAGAGGCAGACTCCCTGGAGAAATGTGTCATGCTGCAAAAAGCTGAGGGCAAATTGAATTTGAGAAGAGAGACAGGCAGAGGGTGAAGGCTACATGAATATGTAAGGCAGGGGGATTTCTGCAGAAGACATTCCTGCAGACTCAGCTGCATTTGATCTGCCCACAGCTGCTGTTTCTCTGTCACCTTTGTAAGTGGAAGATGCTTTAACCAGCAGCAAAGTCAAAGGAAAACTTCAGGTATAACTTGAGATCTTGAGAAGTTCACTGTGACCTCAGAGAAAACCTTTTTATTTTACTCTGTTGCCTTACAGGTATCCATGATCAAAACTGAACACACTGCTTCACTTTGGGAAGACCTGGGAGTAGACTGCCTTGAAAATGTTGAAAGCCCCTTCATATACATGGATCTTGGTAGTTTATTCCCCTTCCCACTGAGAAGGGAAGAAGATGTTTTAAAAAGGGAAAGCTTCAGGATTTTCCAGAATTTCTTTTACTTCTTTTGCTTTCTATTTAAAAATATTACTTGTGGAAGAGAAAGGAAGGGTGCAAGAACAAAGCAATGAGTGAGACACTTTGCAAGAAGGAAAAGAAGGGATTTATCCTTCCTAGTCACTCTTTTTCCTTAGGTCTTACTAGCGGAAGGAAAGAAAATCACAAAGTGAGGAAGGTGATGGCAAAAAAAATCCAAACACTCTAAATGTTGCTTTTAATAAGGCAACTATATTTGCTTTTAAATTTTTGATCAGTATTTCTCACGGGAAGGATACTTGTAAAACTGCCTCTGCTTCTAGGCATCATTATTTGCGTGTATGGCACTCTACATGCCTGCAAACAGATAAGCTAAAAACATTCTGAAGTGTTTGCCTCAGTGTGGACAGATGTAAGAAGAAGATTTAAGATATGTTACTGGAAATGGATGCAATTCTTGTGGACATCAGATAGCTCTCTCTGAGGTAAGAAGATAGGCAGAGCGCCTTAATGCTGCAAAAACTACTTGAGAGTATACTGTCAACAAGTTAAACTGAGCTTAACTTGGGGAAGCTCAGATTGAATTTCCAGTGTAGCTCTCAAAAAGCAGATCTGAGGAACAAACTAAGTCTGCATATGTGAAAAAGGGAACAAGAAGTGTGGGTTTGCAGGCAGGAAATAAAAAGCAAATTGATAGTCATGCCATAAAGGCTGAGAGTAGAAAGGACAAGCCTAGAACAGAAAGGAAGAAAGCACAGGCTATGGCAGACCATTATCTTTAAAAGCAGGAATTGCAGAGTGTACGAAGCAATCAGCCTTTGTGTCTTCTAAGGAACAAAGGAGAAACTGATAACCCAAGGGGAAAACAGGCTCCTCAGGTTGCAGGTAACATTTCGTAGGAGCAATGCAGTAAACCCTTCAGCACTCTTCCAGTTACAAATCAGTAAGGGTTCATATGCAGGATCCCAAATTGCTCTAAAGTAAAGGACACCAATATAAAATAGATTTGTGATAGGAGTATTTCTTAAAGGCACTCCCAAGAACTGCATTTCTAAATGGCCACTGTCCTCTTGTAAATGTTTTGCTTTTATCTGCTCTGTTCTTTCTTATGAACTTCCAACTGGCATGTCCTTAATGAAACGTAGTCTGAACATGATGCTTGTAGGTTATTAGCTTTATATCAGACTCTTCTTCAGATGTTGTACTTTGCTTCTTGAGGAATCCCAAAGCAAAATAAGATACTACGATATCCTTCAGCAGAATCTCTAAGGCAGCAGAGTTAAAGCTAATTAGGATTTATGAGACTTGGAAGGGACTAGAATTTGTATGGGAACGCTGTAGGTGATCAGGGGGTTCAGATGCTGGCTATAGATCTCAGCTGAGCTCAGGTACCACTGTTTGACAGGATGAGTAATTAGGACCAGATAAGACATTATTCATCTGTTTCAGCCTGTTTTCAGTCAGAAGGCTAACCCATGGAAAACACCGTCCATGTGACACAATTTTGCACCCCACCTTTTGTTAAGATCTCGGCTGGAATTTAAACAGAAATCAACACCTCCTGCTTCATTTTTTTTCCCAGTAAAACCTTAGTCAGCGACACAACATCTCTGCATTCAGATGTCCATCCTGCTCTCCTCCTCACACCTGGATCATAGCACATCATGAGTGGGCATGCGCTTGATGACTGTGCACTGGCAACTCTATCAGAGGAATACAAACCTGCTCCGGTGGTTATAAAGGAAGTGCTCTTGAGAGCTCTTTGAACCCTCCCACTAAATCCAAGACAGCTGTTCTGTTGTAAAAGTCTGCTTAACATACGGTTTGTAGTGATCAGGTGTTTATATTATATACAGGACAAAACAAAACAAAAGATGCTTCGATTCTATGAAGACAGCAAAATGCTGTAGGCAGAGCTGTTGAGAGAAGAGTGATTATATGCAGTCTGGACTGGACTAGCAGGAAGCATTAGCAGTAAAAGAGGAGGAACCATGAAAAAGAAGACTTCATAGCTAGGACAGCTGTCTACTTGGCAGCTAATACCAACTGATATTTGATGAATGAAATCTGCCTAGGAGCTTTTGATGATGACAGTAACATTATTTTGCATTTGGCAGGCTCTTTCGGTGTTGGGGCAGCTTGGAGGCTGTTACAGTTTTAAGGCTATGCTTAACTGTAAGAATTTTCCAGAGGATTCTAGTTCTGGGCTGGACAAATCCCCAAGGGAGACTGAACAGAATACTAGAGATAAATTCATTTCATTGATTCTGCAAGTTTCTGTACAGTCTAAGAGCACAGTATGTTCTCTCTGTGCTGCTTCTTGCTTGCTGCTTGTCTCCCTGTGACCTTGCTTGCTTCCTGCTTGTCTCCTTGTTTTGACTGGTGAGATACAGGGGTTAGAGACAGCAGGCTGGCTGTGTACAGCCTCTCTGGGCTTTGTATCTGGGACTGAGGGAGCTGAAATACTATACAAGGGGGTACTGTGTTGTTATTCAACTGTAAGTATATCTATTTATTATATATATGTGACATATATAATATATAAAAATATATATAATTATATATAATATATATAACATATATATTTTATATATATATTATATATATATAATGTATGTAATATATTTATTGCTTTTTATACCTTTACATTTAGTCCACTTTTTGCAAATGTAGTTTCATTTCACTTCCAAAAATCCTGAGTANTAGAGACAGCAGGCTGGCTGTGTACAGCCTCTCTGGGCTTTGTATCTGGGACTGAGGGAGCTGAAATACTATACAAGGGGGTACTGTGTTGTTATTCAACTGTAAGTATATCTATTTATTATATATATGTGACATATATAATATATAAAAATATATATAATTATATATAATATATATAACATATATATTTTATATATATATTATATATATATAATGTATGTAATATATTTATTGCTTTTTATACCTTTACATTTAGTCCACTTTTTGCAAATGTAGTTTCATTTCACTTCCAAAAATCCTGAGTAGTGTGGTCTAGCCTTGAGCTCTGTGGTAAAGGGTTGGACTTGATGATCTGTGAGGTCTCTTCCAACCCTGATGATACTGTGAGACTGTGATACTGTGAAATTTACTTTGGGGAACACATTTCCAATTTGCCAGGGTGCAAATCCAACCCTCAACAGTGGTAGACCCTGAAAGTTGGCTGTGTAGGGTTACTATTGTGTGGATGTATGAATTTGTGAATTAGAGAAGTTAGTAATAATGGATGGGACTTGAAAAAGTCCTTTTAGCCATCTCCTTTCTCTTGAGAAGGATAAGTATGTTTGTCACAGATGCTGCTTGTCACAAGTGCCAAATATTTCTAAGATCCATGTATTCACATATCACTACCCTTAGATGTTGCTTTTTGGGGAGTTGTTTTGTTTTGTTATACTTGGATTATTTCTCTCTTGTGGCAAAGAACTTAATACTCCACACCTGGTGCAAAGTTGATTGCAGTCCTCTTTATGAAAACTCGGTTTCTACTGCAGACACCTGATGGACATGGAGAACATTTGACCTCTCTCTAGTTTTTAGTAGTAATTTCATTAATGAGAGGTGCATTGCCATGCCATCCTTCACGTCTCTGTTCTAGATGGAAGAAGCAAAATTCTTGACAGCTCTTTCTTATCAGTCTGTTTTCTAATACTCACAGAAGTTGTGTCACTCTCTCCTCAGATCTTCCCATTGTATTTACACTTCTGTACTCCAGACGCATTCTCAACAGCGCTGTGGGGGGCAGAAAAAACACATTCTTTGCACTTACGAAACCTTTCTTTGCACACCCCACAATTGCATTACAGTTTCTTACAGCTGCATGTTCTTATATTCAACTCCTGTTCATAGAATCATACAGTCTTAGAATCAACCAGGTTGGAAGAGACCTGCAAGATCATCCAGTCCAACCTAGCACCCAGCCCTAGCCAGTCAACCAGACCATGGCACTAAGTGCCTCAGCCAGGCTTTTCTTGAACATCTCCAGGGACGGTGACTCCACCACCTCCCTGGGCAGCCCATTCCAATGCCAATCACTCTCTCTGCCAACAACTTCCTCCTAACATCCAGCCTAGACTTCCCCCGGCACAACTTGAGACTGTGTCCCCTTGTTCTGTTGCTGGTTGCCTGGGAGAAGAGACCAACCCCCACCTGGCTACAACCTCCCTTCAGGTACTTATAGAGAACAATGTGGTCACTCCTGAGCCTCCTCTTCTCCAGGCTAGCTCCCCCAGCCTATACTGATAGGGAGGACCTAGTTAGAGGACCTGAAGAAATCATATCATATCATAGAATCAACCAGGTTGGAAGAGACCTCCAAGATCATCCAGTCCAACCTAGCACCCAGCCCTGTCCAGTCATCTAGACCATGGCACTAAGTGCCTCAGCCAGTCTTGTCTTGCACACCTCTTCTACTATATCCTCCAGGATTTTTTTTGCCTTTTCTGTACCATCCTTCCTTTGTTAGCAGAGGCAGTGCTTGCTAGCAGAGTTCCAGCCTGGAGGTAGCAACAAGTGGTCTGTTTACAAGCTGCTCCTGAATCTACATGTCTGTAAATCTTGGTGTAATCGGCAGTCAGGATCAGAAAAGGCAAAGCTACAACAAAGTCCCCAAAGGAGGAATGGGGATTCATGACACAGGAGGCTTCAAAAGCTGCAAAACAGCAGAGGAAAATGATGCTAGAATAAATTTTAAAAACATAAGGCTCACAAGATCTCCTCATTGTACTTCTCATAGAAGAAAACAGCTTACATTTAGGACATATGTTGTCAAAATTGGCAGCAGTGATTCTGGAGACTGGATTTTGAAGCAGTTAATAACAGCTCAATCATCTAAATTACCTGAGAAATTAAAGTCACCACTTCAATTGTGATAGCTGCTAGCGGTTTTCTTAGCTTGTCTCTGCCCTGATTTGGGATAGGTGTGGAGAAGATTGACTATCACACAGAATCATTATCTCATCTTCCATATGGAGTTCTATATCCAAGATGATCTTGCATGAACCTCAAACTGACTCCAGAAAATTACATCTGCAGCTCATCAATTTAACTCTGCTTTCTGTCATGACAAAGAACTGAACAATCATAACCAAAGAAAGAAAAATTGGAATTATTTTGAGCTGAGAACATGGTGATGAAGGACATCTTCCAGCGGCCGAAACAGACTTTTGCCGCAGAACTCTGGAACCATTGTTCCTTCTGCAGAGTTTCAGGCTGCATTTCTCGTTAACTGACATCAACTCTAGCATCAAGCCCACTTTCACAGCTGTGCTTTCCTCCAAGCATCAAGCCCACTTTCACAGCTGTGCTTTCCTCCAAGCATCAATTTGTGCTTAAAACTACCCTCCACTGACTGAACACTGTCTTACTGTTTTCTCCCCTACAACTTTTCCTTTTCCCCTTGCTTTCACTTGAGGTGTTTCTCTCCTTCACCATTTTGTCCTGTGCTTCACTGCCACTGCTGTAGCCAAAGATATAAACCCAAAGTGCATGTCACTAAACAGTTGGCAGTGAAGGTGAAGACCTCAGAGATTTAATGGAGAAACTTACTGAGTGCAAACAGACTTGTACAAAATTAAGCAGAGACATGTAGTAATTTTTAACATCGTCTGACCACTCTGTTGTCCAGGGAGCAGTAGGTACTTGGGGTACATGGGGTGCTAAGGGATACATGGATGCTGAGGCAAAGGCTGTGTGTGCGTCCAGCTCTCTGTTCCAGGTGCCACAGGTTCTTTGTTCTGATCACTTTCGTAATTTTTCCAGTTCTTCCCTTGAGGCTAGCAGTGCTGACCTCAGCAGCTGCTTTTCCTTTGTCAACTTCCATATGCCATATCTTTCTCCTTTTCTGTCTGGTTTAGTGAACGGGAAAGCACACAGCGACAGGTACTCTTTGTTATTCTTTTCAGGGAGGTTAAGAATAGTTATGTGGCTGATGTGCTGGAAAACAACTGGGTTTCTTGCAGCAACTTCAAGATGTTAACTACACCATCACCCTCTCGACTGTTGTCCTTCATCTTACCTCTTAATGGCTCTTCAGCTGAGCAGCATTCCCTGGGCTTTTATGAAGGGAGTTTGGAGAGCAATTGGCTAGAATCTCTTACAGGAAGCAACTATTTCAGTCGAAATTTATCTCAGCAAGCATAAGCAGAGTACAATGAGTACAGAGTACATCCCAAGGCCTGGGACATGGACATATTATTTTCCAAACCATGGTTTCAAAAGCAAGCATGTGTTAAACACAAGCTGGTCTTAGCTTGAGGTGAAGTCACAGATCTGCTCTCTGCCTCTCTGAAACATACTGGAGGATTTCCAAGCTCTGATTACTGACAGATTTTATGAATGTATTTCTCAGTTTTTATCTTTTTCTATGAGGAAAAAGCCCACACGACTGCAAACATCATTCCTTATCAGAAGTAAGAGAGCTCTGAAATCTCAGTTCTTAATGACTCTTCTCCACACATGTATCCGAGTTCTACTTTGTCAAGGACTTGGAGGACAATTTTGATAGCTGTCAGGGGTCTCACAAGGAGATACTAGGCTGCTCTCTGGCTCTCTCTGGCTCCTTTCTCACTGCCCCAGGTGTCTGCATGGCTGTCTCTCTCACATCAAACTCCTTTCCCAAAAAGAAAATAATCAATTTCCCCCCTGTTAAATATTTTATCCCAGAGTCACTGATCTTTTCAACCTTGGTCAGAGGCAGATCCCATTTGGAGTCGGGGGAGCTATTCAGATCTTACAGGAGCCACACCAATAACCACCTCTTCCTTGGCCAAAACCCCACCAGACACAGACCCAACACAAGGTCAGGTTCTTTCTTTGGTTTGCTTTTGTTCCTGAGAAAAGCATATGTGTGTCTCCATGCATATATATATGAGGAGTCTGCTAACTTGTAAGAGAGGAAGGAAAAGGAGAGAGAAAGAAGAAAAGGGAAATTGTCCTATTTGCTGTTTTTGTTCTGTTTCCCACAACAGAAGCTGCTCCTTTCTCTTTCCCTTACTGCATCTTTGTGTTCATTACGGTGCCAAGACTGAAAATATGACAGTGATAGTGGCAAATGCAAAGCCCAATTGTTGTAAACAATGATTAAAAGATTACTGCACAGAAACAGGTGATTTTGTGCAGAGCTAGTTGAAATGATGTGCATTTTCCCCAGCCATGTGCCAGTAAAACAAGCACACTTGTTTAGGAGCCATTTTCAATTAACATTAGTCTGCTTTTATGCCTGCACATTTCACACTCCATTAACTGTCAGTACCTTGTATGGAATCTGTCAGTGTAAAAGCTCCTCTTTTTCCCTGTGTGCAATGAAAAGCTAACTAAGGTGCATTACAGAGAGAAAGAGAGAAGTTTTCTTTAAAACATTGTCAACTCTACAGAGACAATATTTCTAATGGAGAAACTGGCATCTGAGTGGAAAAGTTGCTGATGCTAATAATGAAAAACAAAGTAGGATAAGCAGCTTTATGAAATAGATACCCAAGAGCTAGAAAGCAATTAACTGACTGAAATGGCTGCCTCAAAACTGGAAGAGCTAGTCTGGTACATCTAGGCAAAACAGATCAAGGCAAAAGTCATGTTTTTTTCAAGAACAGGATCAGTTGCAGCACAACAAATAAGACCACAGCTGTGGTAGCGATAAGATGCCTGGCTGGACCTTCTAGTGCAGCATGTAGCTCAGGAACAAAGGTACCTGTGTTTGGGTGTCTAACATGAGTTTGGTCCTAAGGTATCTTTGTCCCATCCTTGCAGTCAGTATCATCTGAAAAGTCTTCTCTCCCTAAGAGACACTTATGTTTGTTCAGCTGAATTTCCTTGTGGGATCCAGTAACTACAGTGAGCAGAGACACTAAGAAATAGCCCTCACACAGGTCAGTTGCCAAGCAGAATGCCTTAGGATATCTTGGCTTATCTGCAACTGCAGCACGATCCAGGGAATGTCTCTTTGGTAGATATCTACTTAGCTTGACTTCACACACTTTAATCAGTAAATCAAGTAAGAAAGTTGCTCTTGTTTGCAACTCTTAGATTTACACTCCAGCTTTGGAAAAGAATGGAAAAAACAAGTAGGACTGGCAGTGATGCAGAGAACCCTGGGTGATAAGAAGCACTACTGCTTCTTCAAGGGGAAAAAAGAAGCAATAGTATCAAGCTTCCTTTGATATTAGGAAAGCAGAAATGTTGTCAAAGGGTTAAGCTAGTGAAACAGAATTACAGCATCTCAGTAAGCAGGTGAAGATACAAACCAAGCTAAGTAATTTTTTTGGAGGTTAGGAAATTACACAGGATGGGACAGGTGGGCACAGAGCGGAGTGTTTTTATTTGGTTGACATCTTTGACTTCATTGCTCTTGTAGAAAGCTTCAGCACAGCCAGGCTTCTCTTGAGGTATTACCTCCTCTAGCACTGGGGATTTGAGGGAAGGTGTAAGAGATAAATGCCTTTTCTCTGCTCCAGGCTGCTGCTAACAATTATGCAGGGCACCAGTATGTGCCAAGCAAGAAATGACATGAAAAACAAGGTTTAGTTACTATTATTATTGAAAGAAACATTACATGAAGAACATTATCCTTTATCAAGTCATATTTTTCACTTGAGTGCATAATTCTACTATTTTAAATATTCAAATGAACTGTTAAATACTTGAATTGTTGTTAATACTGTATCTATTGCTGTATTAATTATTAATAATTATTATCTTCCCCTGAGGAGGCTCAGGGCAGACCTCATTGCTGTCTACAACTACCTGAAGGGAGGCTGTAGCCAGCTGGGGGTTCTCCCAGACAACCAGCAACAGAACAAGGGGACACAGTCTCAAGTTGTGCCAGGGGAGGTCTAGGCTGGATGTTAGGAGGAAGTTGTTGGCAGAGAGAGTGATTGGCATTGGAATGGGCTGCCCAGGGAGGTGGTGGAGTCACCGTCACACCCTGGAGGTGTTCAAGCAAAGCCTGGCTGAGGCACTTAGTGCCATGGTCTGGTTGACTGGATAGGGCTGGGTGCTAGGTCGGACTGGATGAGCTTGGAGGTCTCTTCCAACCTGGTTGATTCTATTCTTCTGTGATTCTAGGACTGTGTTGAGCTGGCCAGGTTTCACTGATGATTTATTCAATCTTCTTTTCAATTACATAAGAAAGAGAAGAGGGGAAAATATCTCTTTAAATAAGGGCTCACTACCCATCTTACAGTTGCCTTTAATAATCTTCTATATGTCTTCCCATTTTTAATAGTTGTAGAAGGTTGTAGTGGTACTCAGCTGCAAATGAATTCTAATTTTTGTATGCTCTGAAGCTAAATTATACAGTTCAGATTGATTGTTCATTAGAAGTCAGCAGTATCTGAGATCCTGCATCATCACTGTCTGTCTGATTCTTAGGAGAAAATATATGGGGAGCTAAATTGTTTTCACTCGAATATGTGCTGACTAGCTGAAAACTTTACTGCCTACAAAGATCTTAATACTTCAAGTAGTGAAGCTGATGAAGATGTTTAAAACAGACAGTAGACCTAGTCACAGATGTGGCATTACAAGCCAGAAATGTGATGGGTGAGTTGGTGTTATTTAAAGAAACTATTTTCATCAGGTAAAATTCTGCATCAGTAAAATCTGATATAAACAACATTTGTTACCATTTAAGATAGCTGCAGTCATAGAATCATAAAATGGTTTGGCTTGAAAAGAACCTCTAAAAGCTATACAGGCCAACACCCTCTGGAGTAAGCAGAGACATCTTCAACTAGATCAAGTTGCCTTGATGTCTCTGTCGTGCCTCATTTTGAACAGCTCCAGGAATGGGGCCTCAATCACCTCCTTGGGCAACCTGTTCCAGTGTTCCACCACCCTCGCAGTAAGGAACCTGCTTCTAATACCTAATCTAAATCTATTCTCCTCTAGTTTGAAATCACTAGACCTCATCCTGTCACCAAGGTCTTTTTAAACAGTGTCTCTCCAGCCTTCTTGTAGGCTCCCTTCAGGTATTAGGTCTCGCCAGAGCCTTCTCTTCTCTAGGATGTACAACCCCAGCTCCCTCCACCTGTCTTCATAGGAGAGGTGTTTCAAGCCCCTGAGCATTTTTGTGGCCCTCCTCTGGACTCACTCCATCAGATCCACATCCTTGTATCGAGGGCTGCAGACCTGGATGCAGTACTCCAGCTGAAGTCTTACCAAACCAGAGCAAAGTGGTAATAATTCTACATCTGCTCCTACAGATCAAAATGTAGTAAGATTTTTATGGTGACAGGGGCATTATTAAACAACACAAACAGCTTTGTGACTACAAAATGAAGCCTTTAGACAAAACTAAATTAACTCTGTAACTCCATCATAAATAGGAAGTTAGAAACAAAAATAGTCAGAAAGTAGAAAAGAATGATTAACAAATCCACATCACTTTGCCAGCATTTCTCATATGTTGTATGTGGGTTAAAAACAACCTCACAAGTCCACAAAAATGAAGGAGAGATCATATCACGATTGCATATGAAATCACTCTTCTCTCCCCTCTGCAAGGAAGAGCATTATGCTGTGTGGGATTAATGGGATCATGAGGGAAAAATATAGCACAGAGAAACCGAAGTAGGCTGTATCATGATAGATACAGAAGATAGCAAGGAACCAACATTATTCTTTCAAATTCAAAGCTTGGATGAAAGTTTTGTTTCTATAACCGTAATCATCTCCCCCTCAGCAGGTTATCACGCAGGACTTACACTCTGCCTGGCCCTGTGCTCCAGTGCTTCAGTTGTCCACAGAAAGCCACCATCCTAAGCAGGAGATGGCTGGCTGGTGGCTGACATCATGCCTCCAGAGGCTGGTTAAAGATGCCTGACTCTATTGGATGGCACAGATTTCGCTTTATGTGGCAGGATCGCGTGTGTCTGATATGCTCTGGTATGGAGCAAAGCTGGAGGTGGGTGGATTCAGATTGGATGTGAGAAGAAAGTTCTTCATCATGAGAGTGGTGAAAGCCTGGAATGAGTTGTCCAGGGAAGAGGTCGAGGCCCTATCACTGGAGGTGTTTATGGCCAGGCTGATCTAGGGTAGGGTGTCCCTGCCCATGTCAAGGGGGTTGGAACTGGATGATCCTTGTGGTCCCTTCCAACCCTGACTGATTCTGTGATTCTCTGATTCTCTGACTATGTAAAGAGGGGTATTTGCAGATCAACCAGACTTGGCTCAGTCTGCCACTCTCTAAGATTTTCCAGAACTCGCTGATGTTGCTTGTCAGTGCAATAAACCTGTGCCAAGACCCCTTTTTCCCTCTTTCTTTTTGTTTTTTGAGTTGTTCTGGCACCAGTAAATTTTTTTTTCCTGAGGATTTCAAGCTTTATTGGGAAGCTTGTGGGTTTTCAACAGTTTATAACTCAGCCAAAGTTAAATGGCATTTCTTTAGCCTAAGGGCTTTCTCCCTGCTGATTCTTGAAGGTTTTTCTGCAAGCAGCAGGGATGAATTAGAGAAGCTTTAAAAAGCAATGAGTCTAGCTAGAATGGGATGTGTAAGGCTCTCTCTCTCAAGGAGGTCTCTAGTAGCTCCTTGCAGGGGGACTTGTGGTCGTTTTAAGGGCCTCCTGTGGTCTATGGGTATTGCAATGTAACCTCATATATAGAATACCAAGTAAAAAGAGCACTTAGTGACAGGGAAAACAGTGTTCCCAGCCTCAGTATTCACCTCCCAGAGGTTGTATCACGCATAAAAAAGTATCAGTTGTATGAGCCACAAAGAAAGCAAGGAGATACTGTACTAGAGAGAGACAAAGCCAGGATTTTTGCTTTGTTTTAGAAAGAAAAAGAAAAGTATTGATACCAGAATAGATTTGTCCCATCTACATTTTAGCTTCTGCTAGATATATCTAGATACTGTAGAATAGAATAGAATCATAGAATCAACCAGGTTGGAAGAGACCTGCAAGATCATCCAGTCCAACCTAGCACCCAGCCCTAGCCAGTCAACCAGACCATGGCACTAAGTGCCTCAGCCAGGCTTTTCTTGAACACCTCCAGGGACAGTGACTCCACCACCTCCCTGGGCAGCTCATTCCAATGCCAATCACTCTCTCTGCCTAACATCCAGCCTAGACTTCCACCAGCACAACTTGAGGCTGTGTCCCCTTGTTCTGTTGCTCGTTGCCTGGGAGAAGAGACCAACCCCAGCTGGCTACAGCCTCCCTTCAGGTAGTTGTAGACAGCAATGAGGTCTGCCCTGAGCCTCCTCTTCTCCAGGCTGCACACCCCCAGCTCTCTCAGTCTCTCCTCATGGGGTTTGTGTTCCAGGCCTTTCACCAGCTTCTGCTAGAAGTGCTAGATTTTTGCTTTGTTTTAGAAAGAAAAAGGAAAGTATTGATACCAGACTAGTTTTGTATTGATGCCAGACTAGATTTGTCCCATCTACATTTTAGCTTCTGCTAGCTATGTGGGGTGAGTCAGCTATCTGTGTGTCTGAGTACTCCAGCTTCTCCATCCAGTCAACGGAGAGAAGCAGGCACTTGTAAGGCATAGTACATCTTTCAACGTGTCTGCATGCATTGCAGCCAGATGAATCACACCACAGGAATGCTGTTCCTCTCTTTAATTATGAATAAGGAAAATGTTTTCAGGTGGTCACTTACAAATTAGATATCAACATTAGGTCAGAGAACTTCTACCAGGGTGTGAACCACCATGAGTTAATAAGGCGAGGAGGATGCCGCTTTGTTTCAGCCAAGATGACTTATGATGCCTAGGGCCTGGAGGCAGCAAAGGCATCTGAGCTCCTACGGTGGGTTTCAATTACCCCCAGAATAAAATCATCAGACTAGCTCAGAATGTTTGGAAGCAAAATGAGGCTACATTTACAAACAAGCTACAAATCTAAAAGCATAAAATACAATGCATATATACAAAACGTTTTTACATATATGTGCAGCAATAGCACAAAGACCCCCTCGAGTTGTTTCCCCCACCCCTCTGGACAAACTCGAGAGAGGCTACCAGCAACCTGCCTTCCTGCCCTGCCAGTACCTCATAGATGCCACACACCAGCAGAAGGTCAGAAAAGAGATAAGGGAGTAATGCAAGGCAGGACTGCAGACAGAAGAAGCAAAAAGGAGAAAGGACAATTTATGCAGCACACTATGTACTAATTAACAATCCAATGGAATGAGGGCAACGAAGCTGGTGAAAGGCCTGGAGCACAAACCCTGTGAGGAGAGGCTGAGGGAGCTGGGGTTACTAAATGCCTCATCCAGGCTTTTCTTGAACACCTCCAGGGACGGTGACTCCACCACCTCCCTGGGCAGCCCATTCCAATGGCAAACACTCTCTCTGGGAAGAACTTCCTCCTAACATCCAGCCTAGACTTCCCCTGGCACAGCTTGAGACTGTGTCCCCTTGTTCTGTTGGTGGTTGCCTGGGAGAAGAGACCAACCCCCACCTGGCTACAACCTCCCTTCAGGTAGTTGTAGACAGCGATGAGGTCACCCCTGAGCCTCTTCATGTCTCCAAAAGTTAATAGACTTGTTTAAGGTAGACTTCATTTACCTGTGAACATGTTTGTCTGAACAAGTGTATAAGAAAGGATTTTCAGTATTGAGTGCCATAACGTCTCATTCCAAACGTGTTTAGTAGCTTCTTTCTGCGACATTGCAGTTACTTAAATCAGCACCATTACATTCATTTGACACAGTCATTTCATCTGGTTGTTCTTCTTCATTTTAGGATTAAAATGAGTGATAGAATTGTACACCTGTAAGCTGAGGCTTCCTGCTAAAGGAATTCCAAGCAGTGCTCAGGAATCTCCAATGAAGTTATCAGTCTCTACCTATCTAATTCCTGTTTCAAGCTCTACAATGACAGATGTGTCTTAAGCTGCTTGTTATCATGAAGCCAGCTATGAATATGCCTGAGTCTTCCCCAGCCACATCAGCAGCCTGAATTCCTTGAAGACAGGAGCTGCTTGCTATCATGATTCTATATGGTGCCTCAGGAAAACAGTGTTCAGATTAGTATCTATCTTCCTGTGGTTTTTTGGTGCTACAAAATGTAATGCCTTTATCTGCTCAATGATCTGAGCTCTGCTCTTCTGACCTGATGAAAACCAGTGAAATCTGACGTGTTTTCCTGTCTTTTGATCAAGATTAAAGTGCTAAGTATACTGATCCTGGCTAAAACAAAAACCTTTTGACACTACAAGGGGTTTTAGACTTATCTTGCCTAACAAGACAAGCACATGAAAATTGTGTCTGATATTAATGTAGCTATCACACTGGCAGTGAATAGGTTTCCTATTTACTTTCGTGTTTGTGCACTAGGCTGCAGCCAAAGTCCTGCTCAGCTTGGCTGAATGCTCAGTTATAATCAACAATCCACTCATGGGGCACAACAGTACTGAGGTATGTTGGGTTGAACATATACTTCCTTCTGTGTTATCTTTGGTTCGTTCTTCCTTGAAATACTCACTGATGTGAAACATAGGAGAATGTATTACAATCTGACATGTGTAGGTTGGAGCAAGGTAACAAAGTAATCTGTGTGAAGCAATGCTCTAATGTTCTCAGAAAGATTCAGCAGTAGTAAGTAAATCTTAACAGTTCCTCAAGCTAATATAGCCACAGCCTAGGGATAAATGTATTTTCACAGCCCTCTTTTAGGGACTAGCCTTCTTAATGAATGTTAGGTTTTCAGCCTATAGCAATCTTGTTTAAAAACCAGAAACACATGGGCTTGTGTTTAACACAGAGATTAAGGTTCCACTAGTGCAGAGTAGTGACACAAAGCATCCTTAGGAAAATCACTCTAGTGTAAATGGTAGTGTACTGTATGCCTAATGGCACAGCTGGAAGAGCTGCCTGGGCCATCCAAGGAAGGGAAAAAAAAGAGGCACATTAAGGATTGGATCTTTCCCCTACTTCATGGGACTGAGAGGGGAACTCTCAGCATGGACAGAATCCACTGTCTCTATATCATTTTTCTGTGCCCACAGATTAGGCTTAGATGACCTTCTCTGACCAGCAGTCCTATTCTGACCAAGATTCTGAGCCCCTCTGCTTTCCTGATACTAGAGCAGGATCTGGCTCAGAGATGTGTAGGTGGGCTCAGGGTACATTGGCCATCCAGACTTGTTTCAGATAG
Organism: Tricholaema leucomelas; assembly: GCA_013400475.1. NCBI lineage: Eukaryota > Metazoa > Chordata > Aves > Piciformes > Lybiidae > Tricholaema lacrymosa > Tricholaema leucomelas. The sequence continues at coordinate 654,803 of WAAF01006428.1, read as the reverse complement.
TCTGCGTACTGAGAGCTAGATTGTAGACCATCCTTGACTCCCATACCAGCCTCTGTCATACCTCCTTGTGCAGGATTTAGCACAAGGAGACTGTCAGCACCACATTTCCAACCCTCTCTTGGCTCCTCTCCTCTCCAGAAGGAGATAAAGGGCACCTGTGATAAAACCATAGAACAGTTCCACTTCAATGAGGAGTATTCTGTAGGTAGTTGTGATGTGGGTAAAAGGTTTGATATGTACCTGCGAATCCTTGCAGATAACTTCCAAACTGACCCTAATAATCAGCGTAAACAAATGTCTAATGATTACTCTGTAAAGTGGCTTAAAATAATAAAAATCAAGTAGTGGGGGAAAGCAGAAGCCAAATTCAGATCACACAATTTTAAGCTGTGTGTATCCCTGCCAGTAAAATTTATGTTTGTTGAGATGTAAGCAGACAGCTAAGCCCAATTTGAATGAAATTGGAATCCATAAGAATTGGAAAGGTCATTTATATTTCCTATCACAGTGGTATAGCTAAATCTAAATACAAAGTTGTAATCAAATACTTTGAAGCAGGGCTTAGGCATATGATTGAAACTTCTGTCTGAGGAAGAATGCAGACAGTTACATAATTCCTCCACGAAATCTGGTTATGCACCTGAGGTTTCTGTAAATATATATATGAAGTTAGCATTTCAATATGGGGGCTCCTCAAAACAATGTTCTGTTAGTTTCCCCCATCAGCTTCCCCTGTCTGTAGACAAAAAAGTTGCCCAATTTCATGTGAAAAGGTTGACCTGAGAACATCTGTGATTGCCTTTCAGAAACAACAATTTGCAGCTGCGTTAAGACCAATGGCTGCAGTGACACACCAGACATAGCTGCCTGCTCCCAGATCTAAACATATTAACCCATTTTCCCCCCAAGGCTGCAGACCAGGACTGACAACACAGAGAACTCAGTGTTATTTTATCATGTTCAGACCTTTGTTTTGTATGCCTTGCTTCAGTGCCCCAACCACCATCTCTCACTGGCTGTGTAGGGACACCAGATTCTGGAAAGGAGCTCTGATGCTTTTTCTTTGGATTAAGAAGCTGAAGTGTGTGGTGTCTGAGTCCTGTGCTGTGTGAAAAATGATGGGGGGACAGGACTTCATAGACCTAACGGAGAAACCATGAGTATTCTGCTGTTAAAAACTACTCATTCACACCTGCTCCCTGCAAATAAGTGTGACAACTCTGCAGAACAGGGCTTTTTTCCCTGGAATTATGGAATAATTATGGTTGGAAAAGACCTCTAAGGTCATCAAGTCCAACCTCCAGAGATACTAATAGTTACACCAAATTCTGCCAATGATTGAGCACTGCTGGGGAATAGAGTGCAATATGCTGGGGTTAGAGGAAATCAGAGCAGCTTTTCATTGGGTTTGGTGACATAATTTGAACAAAGAGCAGCTGAAGGCTCTCAGTGAATGTAACTCAGTACATTCTTCATTCTTGGGAGCCCTTGGCAAGGGTTAGGGCTAGACTGGCCACTAGACAAATGACAAGCATTTTTTATTAACCCTCTGCCTGCCCAAAGGAGAAGAGAAGGGGAATAAGAGAGAGAGACATATGGATTATAAAAGAAAATTAAAACAGCTTTAATGAAGATAATAGCAAGAAAAGGAAATATATTCAAATATATATATCCAGTTCTGGGCTCCTCAACTCAAGAGAGATGTTGAGGTGCTGGAAGATGTCCAGAGAAGGGTGACAAAGCTGGTGAGGGGCCTGGAACACAAACCCTATGAGGAGAGGCTGAGGGAGCTGGGAGTGTTTAGCCTGGAGAAGAGGAAGCTCAGGGGGGACCTCATTGCTGTCTACAACTACCTGAAGGGAGGTTGTAGCCAGGTGGGGTTGGTCTCTTCTCACCAAAACATTCTAGCTAGCTTCCAACTAGCACACGGGATGAGGCAATTTAAAGGCAAGTACTGAAAGTATATGAAATGTAGTAAATCTCTGAGTGCTGCAATAAGGTTAACACAAGCACCTGGTTTACATCTTTAATGCAAGAGCTTTTTTTTCCCAGAGCTTTCTCACTTTGCATACCTCCAAAATCATAACTCATCGCTGATGAAGCAGAACAATCAGATGTACATTTATACATCGTGGAATTGCTGGAAGTCACATTCCCAAGCTACCCAGCAGTAAAGGCCTATTCAACAAAGTGGAAACCTTTTGACAAGAACATGCTCTTTTGTTGATGCCTCTTCAGGATCTGGAAAAGAGCTCTGCAGAAGCGGTGTCAGAGAGCACGTGGCAAGTGCATGCCGCTTGTGTGAGAGGAAGGGAGTTAGACAGTCTAAATTAAGCAGTTCTCAGAAATAAATACATAATGTGTCCTGGGGCTGAAGCAGGATGTTGGTGTGAGTTGTCAAATGAAGAAGGATTTAAAGACAGCCAGAGGAATAAATTTGAACAGAACTTTCTGGCAATATTTCTTTGCCCTCTGGCCCTCCGTTTTAATTGCCTCATTCACAGTGCTCTCACACAATTATCCACAAAACTGGCTAAGGGATTTCAGGGAGGATTAGCAAGATAAGTCCTTAGAACACATTGCATTTGTGTCCAAGTCTTTATACTCTGGAAGGCTAGAGGAAGGCTATCGTGCAGTCTGTCCATCTGCACTGGGGAGCAACAAGAGGGAGGCTGTAGCCAGGTGGAGGTTGGTCTCTTCTCCCAGGCAACCAGCAACAGAACAAGAGGAGACAGTCTCAAGTCGTGTGGGAGAAATCTAGGCTGGATGTTAGGAGGAAGTTGTTAGCAGAGAGAGTGATTGGCATTGGAATGGGCTGCCCAGGGAGGTGGTGGAGTCACCGTCCCTGGAGGTGTTCAAGCAAAGCCTGGCTGAGGCACTTAGTGCCATGGTCTGGTTGACTGGCTAGGGCTGGGTGCTAGGTTGGACTGGATGATCTTGGAGAGCTCTTCCGACCTGATTGATTCTATGATTCCATGATTCTTCTTCAGCTGCTGTTTGGTAGTGACATAGCAGACAGTATAGTGAATCATCACCGTCCTTGCAGCAATGTTTTAGATAAAGATTCCTCCAACAAATCCACTTCCCCCCCTACATCATGTTTTCTAAGTCATATCCCTCTTGTAAGCTTCAATAGTTTTATGCTTCTTCATTGTATAAGGATCACACAGCTGGACCCACCAGTCCAGCTTTGGCTTCCTCCATCCCAAATAGAGCAGAATAATTGCTTCTTGTGTCCTGTGTCTAACTCCCTTGTTAATAAGGATCTAGTACTATCTTTTGAATCCTACAGGCTCACATACTTGACTCTGCTACTTGCTACATCGTTTCCCATTTTGGACTTACATGTTTAATATCTCCTTTACTGGACTACCCTGCTTTGCTTTTTACAGAGTTCTACCTTTCACATTTTGTACTCTTTATTTTTCCAGTTGATCAGGATTAATTTCAATGTTGAACCTGTCTTCCAGAATATTGGCTTAGATGTATGAAAACAAGAATCAAAACATAGATAAGGTACTTCTGCTGCTGGTGAGCTTCTCTTCTAACCTCACCCCCCTCTGCCATTTCTTTGACTAATCCACTTTGCTTNCTTGAACACCTCCAGGGACGGTGACTCCACCACCTCCCTGGGCAGCCCATTCCAATGCCAATCACTCTCTCTGCCAACAACTTCCTCCTAACATCCAGCCTAGACCTCCCCCAGCACAACTTGAGACTGTGTCCCCTTGTTCTGTTGCTGGTTGCGTGGGAGAAGAGACCAACCCCCACCTGGCTACAGGCTCCCTTCAGGTAGTTGTAGACAAAAATGAGGTCCCCCCTGAGCCTCCTCTTCTCCAGGCTAAACAACCCCAGCTCCCTCAGCCTCTCCTCATAGGGTTTGTGTTCCAGGCCCCTCACCAACTTTGTCACCCTTCTCTGGACACCTTCCAGCACCTCAACATCTCACTTGAATTGTGAGGAACTGGACACAGTACTCAAGGTGTGGCCTCACCAGTGCTAAGTACAGGGGAAGAATAACATGTCAAGATTGGTAATCTAATATTGAAAGGGGTAACATGTCAAGATTGATTAATGTAATTCTCTCATGTTTTGGGAGGCAAAAGGAATCATGCAGCACATAGATTAAAGGAGCAAACCCTCTAGTTTGCCTCACAAATAGGCTATCACCAAGCTTGCTTTTCCTCTGCCACTTGCACTGACAACAGGAGTAGCTCTGTCAAAATCCAGGCATACTATAGTGCAGGAGGACAAGGAGAAAAGGGATCTGTTCCTTGATTTTCATTTCAAAATGTTCTTGCAGTGCAGATCTGTCTTCTACTAGAAGAGCTAACATTGGGAGTGAAAATGCCATCCTCTCCGTACTTCCCAAGAATACTGTCGTTGCCATTGGGATCAGCATGGTGAGGATTTAGGCTCTGGTTCTTCTGTGTGCTGTTCATTAACATTTAACAAAATGGGCAAGTAAATGTCAAGAAAATACATACATATTTGATTTCCCCCCTACAACACACACCTCCCATCCCAGTATGTTGTGCTATAATTACACTTCAAATGGAAGCGTGGAACAGGTCACCGTACTGGAGACGCCTCCTCAAAAATCAATGAGCGTTTCCTCTTCTGGATTGCATTACAGATAAGAATGCTGCAGTAATCCTTTTCATGAGGGGAAAAATGGAGAGACCTTTATATAGCACTATAAATGGTTTCTCCAGAGTGAACAGCAGCATTTCTCAAATAGCTGCTAATAAGACTAAATATGGTAGAAGGTTGCAGTGAATCACAGTCTTCTATTGGGTTATGCAACTCTCTAAGGTCACTTATGTAAAGAAGTGAACAACTGAAGTACAAGCAAGCTCTTCTGCTACTTAATTTGTAAGACACATAAGTGGCATGTAAAAAGAAAACTTTTTAGGACTATCTGTTGCAATGGGATGCAAGACTGACAATTAGTGTAATTGCTCTTTGAGTTTCCACAGCTTATATGACACAACTGCTGGATCCATATGGGAATAATGCTGGTAGAACCTACTCGACCCTCCCTTGGATCTCACAGAATTTCTTAGGTCAGAAAAGGCCTTCAAGATCATCAAGTCCAAGCATTAGTTTCACACTGACAAGTCCTTGACTAAAGCAAATCCCTCAGCACAACATCTAATCACGATGAATCGCTATGGTTGGAAAGGACCACCAGGATCTGCACTGGCATTGGGCAGAAGGAAGGTTGCTGCTGTGGCTCAAGTTATTGAGATGACTGCAATTTATCTATTTCTGGAAGGGAAAAGGGAGCAAATAAATATTCCAAGTAATGTCATATTGTGAAAAGTGGCATCAAGAGTCTCTTTCAGTAAGTTCATGAAGGACTGTCCTGTCCTGTCCCTGAATATTACTGACCTAGTTGCACCTCTAAAAATGCTATTGCTATCCACTTGTGCTGTATAATAAGGGTAGCCAGCTTCTGGAGTTTTCATTCTAACTTCAAACTCTTGAGTTTCCTTTCTGTTTCAAAGCCAGACAGAGTTTTCCACTGGAATAGGAAAAGAGGTTCCATAAAATTCAACAAGAGGTGCAACTTGCAAACTGAGCTGCAGTAGAGCTTATGAAAAGTGGTAATATCTCTGTGTGCAACATGTAATGGTTGTCATTTAAGGAATTTAGATAGACAAGCATTTGTGAGAAGTGTTCAAATTCTACATGAGACCAAAGCCTGTCAAAGACTGGGTGACTATTCTCAGAAGGGCAGGTTTCATCCTGCGGCTATTAGTTGCAGCTAAGCTTATAACAAACGAGGCTGTGAGTTAGTTACTGGTGTTGTGGATGACAACAAGGATAGAATGGTTGCTTTACAGGCCCTGTGGTACTTCCCCACATGATCCAGGGGGAAGAAAACCACTACAGAGAGTTTTTCAGCTCAGGCTCTGTACTCACCATTACATTTCAGAGGTGTAACAGATGCCTGGAAGGACTGAGAGATTTCTGTGGGAAAGATTATCCGTTTCAGACCTTCTCTGGGCTCATCTGAGAAGAGTGCAGCTGACTGAAGAAGAGATGGATAAACTTTCAAGTAAAATAAAATGACTGACTGAAGTGTTTTAAGGGTGGTGTTTCCCTGCTCAACCAATGAAAAGGACCCTTAAAGTCTAGCTCAGCTCTTTAGAGAGATGTGAGTAGCTGCTACTCAAGCCATGAGTGAAGGCAACACAAAACAGTTCATGTGCCATTGTCTCAGAGGGGTCTTTTGGACAGAGGAGCTTGAAGGCATGAGATGGACTTCTGCTAAGCCTTCTGAAAGGATCTGAATATGATTGCTGTTTGTACAGCATACTCTTTATCACAGCTTCTGGCTGTGCCTTCACTTGTTTTGCAGAAAGCTTCAAACGCTTGTGAATGGAGGAGCTCTGCCTGCTAAGGGTGCTTAAAGGTAATGCAGTAGAGATTTCAGTGTGATTCATTCACTGGCTGCAATTTAGATTGATCAAAGTTACTGCAATCACCCTCAAAGCACTTTCTCCTCTCTGGTATGCACTGTGGGAAGAGCTCTCCTTATTGGAGAACACAAGGCTTGCTCTTTTGACTGCGGAGGGTCCTTTGGATTCTTTCAACAGCTCAGGGATTTCCCTGGGAAAGTTTATCAGGTTTCCACACATTATTTTCAGCACCACAGGAAAAGCTAAAGTCTCAGCAGATCAAAGCAGCAGCATGAAAGACAAATTTCTAGATTTTTTTTTCCCTTGGTGTACAATTTATAACAGCTTTTAGTTTTGCATGAGGAAATCCGAAAGAGAGAGAGCACAGTGCAGATTTCAGCCCCTCCAGTAGGAACAGCTAATTGTTTTTATACAAAGCTGTGGCTTGTCACATCTCTTTGCTTTTTCCCAAAGGGTTAAATCACAAAGAAGTTGGAGGACAGTGCTGGTGAGAGCACAGTCATACATCAGTATGGTGCCTGAAGGTGCTGTGGCAGGATTTTGTTGCGGAGGGGAAGTTAATTGATGCGAGATGCTGTTTTCCAAAAGGAATATTGTTTATTAATGTTGCTACTCAGAACTCTGCCACCCCTGACCACTCATTCTTAATAATATTTTGGTTCTTACATGGTTATGGAAACATTCTATGGATATATTCTACACCTAATATAACCAGCAAAATATATAAACAGTAAATGAGCTGGAAGAGACTATTCCCACGGTCAAACGCCGCTTGTGGCCAATACGACGTTTGCCCAGTAGCTGGGCTCAGGCTCTTTCTGCTCTATGGCAGAAGGCAGCAGAGAATTACAAAGAGGCATTGAGCATTCACTCACAGATTATTATTATTATAACCCTCATGGGGGCTGGCCACAGTCCAGACAGTGCCCAATGCTTTCAGGGGACTCTGTCTTGTGGGACATTGAGGCTTGAATCTTCCTGGCTTTTGGGGACAGGCCACAGACAATCTCTGACCTTGTCTCCTGGCTTCCTCTGGACCATCTGTATGTATGCCCAGGGATTCTAGGCAGGACCTTCAGGTGCAGAAGGCAGATGTGGTGCAGTCTCAGCACGAGGTCATGCTGGCCACACAAGCCCATCACGTGCAGACATCCAGGGCCTGCTCCTGGTAACTGGCAGCAGTGGAGCTCACCAGGCAAGCAATAAGGCAGTGTGCAACAGCAGCAGGGCTGGGCACAGCAGAGAGCAGGCAAAGAGCAGGGAAGCAAAGCAGAGAAGCAAAGCAGGTTGGTCACCTGCGCATCTCCTTCTATCGGTGTGGGCCCAGATTAACTGCCCTTTGGACACAGAACAGCCAATCAGGACGGCAGTTAGCCAAACCTTACCACATTAGGCAAAGCCACAGGCTCACTTTTCCCTAGTTTGGGAAAAGCACAGGCCTTGCCCTAGGCAGGCACAAGCTAAGTGTTGTACCTTACACCACAGGACCCTGGGCAGGCCAGACTCAGTGGCTACAGGTCCTTTTGTGCCCAGTTCCATGCTTGCCTCTCTGGTGGAGCAGAAAGCCTTGCCTAGCAAAGGCATGTATAAGCCTAATTTGGGTCTATGAGGCCTACCACAACAGATTTGCGACTGAAATATTGAACTTACAGTACAAATTCTTTCATATATAGGCTATAATTTCTTTCAGGTTAAAAGCCTGGCACTATGTGACCCTCATCATGATACAGGGCAGAACTGCAGCATAAATCGTGAAAAAAGATAAGCGTTTATAATAAAATACATCAGTAGCTTGAGGAAGCCTAAGAACAAGTTTCAACTGATGCAAAATAACAGTCAATTGTGACAAACTGCTTCTGTCTGTCATAGTTCATTACTGTGCAATGACTAACACAACATCACCACTAGATTAAAGATGCTCTTTCAGTATTTACACCTGTTAAGTGTTTGAAGAGGGAAGGTCTTCTGTTTGTTGTCCTCTGGGGTGGGAATGTCGTAAGTAAATGATCTTGTGCAGGGTGATAGAGATGCTGATGGAGGTACCATTTTACCAAACCTCTCTTTAACTGGAATTTACTTAAAAAGAGAGGATCTAACTACTTTTTTATAAATATATTGATGGCTCTTGGCCAGACCTTGAAATGTAGCTTGAATCATTTATATTCTGGAAGGACTGGAAAATTTTGTTTTGGCAAAGTCATCCTCATGAACAAGCCCAACAATCTGGGTAATTTGTCTCCCTAGGTTTTAAATATTAGGTAGTATATTGTAAGTATATATAATAAGAAAGGAGAAATTCAAGGGAGGGAGCTAAAGAGGGGAGGGAGAACCTTTAAGAGCAATAAAAGGACAAAACACCCCAAACCAAACAAAAACCCAAACCCAAAACATTTAATTAGTTTACTTAGCTCTTTTTTCACTTGAAAAATGAGCTTTTGGTTTGATTTTCTGATGTTTAAAATCTGTGCTGATTAAGTCACCTTCACATCATTAGCAAACTTGCTGAGGGTGCACTTGATCCCACTGACGTAGGATGTGGATGTCAATGATGAAGATATTAAACAGCACTGGTCCCACTACAGACCCTGTTTGTCCCTGGTGTCTATACGGACATTGATCCATTGACCATTACCCTCTGGATATGACCATCCAACCCATTCCTCATGCACCAGACAGTCCACCTATCAATTTTATATCTCTCCAATTGAGAGGGAAGCACATCGTAGTGGACTGAGTCAAAGGCTCTACAGAGGTCTAGATACATCCATAGCTCTTCCCTTGTCCATTGAAGTAATCACTGCATCCTAAAAGACCACTAGGTTGGTCAGGCAGGACTTGCCCTTGGTGAAGCTGTGCTGGCTGTGTTGAATCACCTTCCTGTCCACTGTGTGCCTTGGCATAGCTACTAGGGCAATCTGTTCCGTTATCTTTCCAGGCAGATACCTTGTGAGGGAGTGGGTAAGGGCAGTCTCAGGACACTGAGCTTGAAGTTTGTAGGAAATAAGAATGACACTACACAGGACATTTAATTTCACATACAAAGCTCAGTTCTTTGTTCTTGTCTTACTAATGGGAACAAAAAGCACACGAAAAGGAGGACTAGCAAGGGAAAAAATGCACTGTCTAATGGGTTATTAGTAGACACATGAAAAGATATTTTCAGAATCAGGGAGATCAAAAGGACTGAGATTTAACCCTTATTCATTGCATTATGCTCTTACAGGAGCTAATTTGAAAACTATAGGTTGACAGTTGAAGAATTGGTAAAGACCTTGTTGGAGAAAGATTCATTAAATCAGTGGCCTTATCAGCTGGGGATGAAACTTCTATTTCAATGACAGAAGTGTAAAATTAACACCACTTTAATCTTGGTAAAAGTAAGCAGATGAAATGCTCAAAGTGTATTGGGAATCAAAGGTTTCTTGAAAGCAAAAAAACCCATATCAACATTGTGAGATTAAAGAGTTTCAAGGGACTACAGAGATCTGTCAACCGAAGTTTCTAAATCATGACTGCATGGTTAAAAAGCACCACTTTTGCCTCAGATTATGTCCCAGGTTGGGAACAATGGGGTTAAAAAAACCCCTCTAGTCCCTAGAGGATTTTAACCCTATAGTTCTCAACCTGGGACAGATTACTAGTGCATCTTGGCTATTAACTAAGTATGAGAGGACAAGATCCTTAAATAAATACAATGAAGTAAAAAGCCTCAGTTCCAGCCCATCATGAAGCAACCAGAAGGATGGGATTGAGTTCAAAATCAAGAAACTCTAATTTAGCTGTCCATGTCCAAATCACCTTAATTCAGGTATCTATGCATAAATAGGCTTTCTAAGCTTCTATTCCAGTCGATGTTCACAGCTGGTGAAGCCTAAAGAGTGACTTCTCTGACCATCTATGTGGGCTCAATTTCATGGACTGCTGCCATTTAAGCTGCCTCAGGTTATCCAAGATAAATCCATGGGACATAAGGTGACCTTTGAGACTGTTGGATGAATAACAGGCAGGGCACACAAGAGCATTTCAAAAGACACTAGACATCCCTGTTTGAGACACTTGAGTCTATTCAGGAGAGATGTTCTCCCTTCTGAGATGAGTCTTGTCCTCATCTCTGCTGACAGTACTATGGAGAGGCAGCCCACATACAGTTACCTCAACAGAGGCATCTGGTGCTTTTGGCATGGCTGGAGTTAACGGTCAGCCTCTGGCCGGTGGTGCGAGAGTTCTGAGTCTCTCTAAGGTCTAATCTCATGCCTGTGGAGATGCATCAGTTACAGCAAGTGAAATGTCACTTCATTTTAATGCCTGGGAAGCCCCCATTGTATTTGATGTGTTGCACACACTCAGGCACTTTGGCGTGGACACACACATAGGAGTATCATGTTTGTCAACTGAATCCCACGGTAGCTGTGAGTTCAGCCCAGGTTCTTGATCAAATTATGCTGTAATGAGTAAGCTAAAAATTCCATGAAGAAATGTGTTGCAGGTAAGCTGAAGTCTCTGTTACAAGGTAGTAAAACAAATTTGATACTCAGCATGTGCTGTGGTTCCTCGTACAAAATACACACAGGTAGCACATTTTAGTGCTTGTCTGATAACTTTAGTGCTGGCAGAGAACCAAGCATGACTCATGGTTCACCAATTTGATTAGATGGCCATTCTCCAATTTCGAATAGAATGGAATCAGCCAGGTTGGAAGAGACCTCCAAGATCATCCAGTCCAACCTAGCACCCAGCCCTAGCCAGTCAATTAGACCATGGCACTAAGTGCCTCAGCCAGGCTTTTCTTGAACACCTCCAGGGATGGTGACTCCAGCACCTCCCTGGGCAGCCCATTCCAATTTCCGTGTTACAGTGACTTATATGCTTACTTGCACAACTAACTTAGTCTAAGATTGGTACATGTGGAAAGTACAGATTGGCTTAGGATTGTGTGTGTGGTACAGATAGGGTGGCTTATGATAACAATCTGCAGGTCCCCTCTGGCTGGCTAACCCTGCCCCCTGCACTGCATGTGGGGTGCTTATTGTTTGCTGCTTGATCTCCTGAGCCCGAGATGGGCCCAAGGACACTTCGCAGCAGGAGTTGCTCATGTTTATCAATTCGTGTCCTCTGCTGGCAAGAAATTCATCCACACTTTAGTATGTATTTGAAGCTGATAATCCATTATTTAACACCTTGTTGAAAGAAGGGTCTAATCATGAGGTTCTATGAGCTCTTGAAATTTGCTTTCCTGTGTACCACTGTGCGATGTGTAACAAGAATAGACAACCAGGAGGAAGTGGTAGGCATTGGCAAACATCCGTATCTGTCTCTGAATCAGAGGACAGTATCAGGACACTAATATTTTGGGGACAAAAGAAGCCCTGGCACTGGTATAGATGATGTGCTAGATGGAAGTCTTAGTAAAGGTGTTGAAAATGCAAAGATGCTAGGAAAAAAAATAATCTTACAGACTGTTCAAGAAGAGCAAAATGAGGTCTTTGAATTATGAAGTGCATGTTGCTGAAGTGCTTTGTATTGTCTTATCTGGTGGATGATAGATGACATTGCTGTCTACAACTACCTGAAGGGAGGCCGTAGCCAGGTGGGGGTTGGTCTCTTCTGCCAGGCAACCAGCAACAGAACAAGGGGACACAGCCTCAAGTTGTGCCGGGGGAAGTATAGGCTGGATGTTAGGAGGAAGTTGTTGGCAGAGAGAGTGATTGGCATTGGAATGGGCTGCCCAGGGAGGTGGTGGAGTCACCGTCCCTGGAGATGTTCAAGAAAAGCCTGGCTGAGGCACTTAGTGCCATGGTCTGGTTGACTGGCTAGGGCTGGGTGCTAGGTTGGACTGGATGATCTTGGAGGTCTCTTCCAACCTGGTTGATTCTATGTTTCTAAGTATTTCTCTGTCAGTCCTGTACTACTCGCAACTGATTTCATTTGTAAATGAGATTAGAAGTCCTCTCAGCAAGAGTAACTGCAAAGCTGTGGTACTATTCAGACCTCTATGAAGTGTTTGGTTCAGTATCACACAACGTAGTGATTAACAAAGGAGCTCTCTATGGTATTGACAAAATATCTACTGAGTCATTTCATACATGACTGTCTCAGAGAGCTCAAAAATAAAACAAACTGCCATCAGGGATCTTTATTAGACAGTTTTACTTCTAGGAGTGTCTGTAAGGTTTGGTGAAATTTTTCATTGCATTGAGTAGTCTCATCTGTTCAGGAAGCTATTACAAACTCTTCAGTGCTGTAATATTAACTACTGTGGAAAATAACAGCGCTGCCAAAGTCAGAGTTTCATCTCATGATAGGGTAGGCTAAACCCTAGCCAAACCAAAAGTCTCCATTTAAAAGCAGGCAATGCAGACTGCTCTTGCAGCAAGGAGTTTTGTACCCTAGAAAGCACTGACTTAAAATAGCGTTGGCTTCCAAGGCAAAACCAACTAGCAGGAGCTCCCCTATGATACAGAGGCAAAAAGTGCTAATTCAGTTCTTGTCAGTATAAACAACAGAAGAGTGAGTAGGAGGTGGAAATTTACTTCTTTTTTTTCTATGTGACATTGTTGGGACTTGATGTGGCATAAAGTATACAGTCCTGATGTCAACATTTTAAAAGGGCTGTTGAGATACTAACAGAGAACTTCAAAATAAACCACAGATATGTTTTGATTGCTGGAAGAGGGGAAAAAAGAGAGAACAGTGAGAGCTCAATCTGTTTATCTTATCAAACAGATCAAAAGACAGCTTGATTATAGCATGTAAGAACCTTCATGGGGAGTAAATACCAGTTACTGAATGGCTCTTTAATCTAGCAGAGAAAGGCACATCAAGAATAAGCAACTGGAAGCGAAGCCAAATTCAAATGAGAAATTAGAGACAAACTTCTAACAGGGAGAGTGATTAGCTGCTGGGTAGAAGGAGATGATAAATTCTCTGTCACCTCATTTTTTTTGCAGTCAAGGATGGATGCCCTTCTCAAATCACATGTTTAATCAAACACAAATCATCTTAGTGTGGAGGTTACAGTGTAAAACCTACTGGCTCAGGAAACAGGACACAGACTAGACGATCCTTGTGGTCCCTTCCAACCCTGAGTGATTCTATGATTCTGTGATTCTAAGTTGGTCACTTCCAGCCCTGAGCACTGTAAATCTCAGGAGTACATCTTACAGTACTGACTCCAAACCTGCTCTTTAATTTTTCCATGCTTTCCTCTACAAAACATGGTGAGGCTCATTCTAGAAATGTTAGCAGACACCTGGGTTTAACAGACCCTCTCAGCAAACCAACAGAGGAGTGATGCAGAAGGGGTTGAGGAACAATTCACATAGGTGTTCCTTCTGAGGAAAAGGAGCAAATAGGACATGACAGATGTTTGACCACTTCTCTGTGCCCACCAGTATGAGTCACACCCCAGAACAGGCTGTAGTAGGTTACTAGCTAAATACTGAGCTTAGTGCAAAGGACATTTGCTGCTGCAACTCAGAGATACACAGAAAGGCAGCCTTCACCTGGCAAAGAGGGATTATTGCCTAACAGTCATGAATAAAATTATGTTAGCAGTGTTGTGAGGGGATCTGGCACTTCATTGCAAGATAATTCAGATAAATTCTACTTCTGATCTTACTTTTCTCTCCCCACTTATAACCCAGTATTTCTGGAAAGCTTCTCTTTTATTTAGCTGAAGTTTCAGTCCAACTGGTAACAAAAAGGTATGCAGTTGTGTGTTTGCCCTGTCCTTGGAATCAAAAGAAATCAAATCCCTGTATGTGTTTAAGGCCAGGCTGGATGAGGCTGTGGCCAGCCTGATCTAGGGTAGGGTGTCCCTGCCCATGGCAGGGGGGTTGGAACTAGATGATCCTTGTGGTCCTTCCCAACCTTGACTGATTCTATGATTCTATGATTCTAAATTCCAGTGCTTTTTATATTACCTCATGACCAATAATAGAGGAATTAATTCTAGGTCAGGTTGTGACATTGTTACCAACGTTCAGACTGCTTTCCTCTGTACTAGGTCGGCCAAATGAAAGGGAGTATTTGCATGACATGATAGTTCAGTGCAGCAATACTAGTGGTTAAAATCCATTGCTGGTACTGTCTTGGGATATTTGTGTACTCTGTAAGTGCTGAAGGAGATAAAAGGTTGACAAGAAAGCAACTTCTAGAGTACATTTCATAGCCCTGAAATCCCATTCTGCTCAGCATAAGAGTTCTTCCTCTCCATTTCATGGAATGCCTGAACTCTTTGGGTAGAAGGAGAGGAAGGACAGATAGGTAAGAGTCATCTTTTTCTCCCTTGAAATAAAGACATCAATCCTCTGTGAAAGAAAACACATTTGAATGTGATGGCTCTCCACCTTACATTCTCAATCTGGAGCATGTACCATCAAAAGCACAAACAGTTTTGATTTCCTGGAGCAAGTTTAATCTGTTTATCCAGAATAAAAACTTTCTAAATTAACATCTGCCAGATGTTACTCTCAAAAAATGTTTTATAAAAGTCCCAGCACCTCAAAAGTATTCCCACTGAGTCCTCCTTACAGCATCACAGGCTTTGACACTTTGTTGGATAAAATGCCTAGAGCAAGAGGAAAGCAGATGTGCCAAATCTGTTAAAGCTCAGTGCCCAAAGTGAAAGGGCAACAGTTGGCAAGTATGCAAATATGATCTCTGTTAAATGACTGCCTTCATGAGCAGAAGCCCTTGCCAGCATTGCTTCAGACTACAAAATCTCTCCCTTGTGCAGCACTGAATCTTGGTGTGGTGGCTTTGTGGTTTTAAGACCTTCGGATCTTTATAACTAACCTACATTGCAAAAGCAGATTACTTACCTCAGAGCTCATTTAAAAGGTCTCTAGTTAACATGATCTGAATCAATACCACAACACAGATCAGCATGAATCTCAAAACAGTGAAAAACACCCCACACGTGGTGTATTGCAAAGGCTATTCAGTATTAGTGAAGAGAAGCAGGGTAGATCCTATTACTTTCTTGGGGCTTAATACAGAATATTAATGGAATCAGGCACACATTCAACAAAACTTTGAGCCATATGCTTAATTTACAAGTCTGCTGCTGGACAAGAGTATCAGAGGATTTAGAGATTAGAAGGATTTGCTACATTATCACACTCACACAGTTCCCTTTTCTTTTGGAGTGCCAGGGTAAGGAACTCACAACTACTGACTTCATTTTTCTGGTGTTCTGTCTAATCGATTTCTCTATTACTAAACAACAATTCTTGCATTAATTTCTGAAGGACATTATTCCACAGCCTAATGAACATCACCATCAAAACAGATCCTCCCCACTTGTCCCAAATTCACGTTTTCTAGTTTCATAGTACCGAGTGCTAAATGCTTACAGGGTAATAATGAAAGCCTTACTGAAATTAATAGGGATTGAGTTGCAATACCTTCACAGTACATGTGGTTCCATTTTAACTACCAGTTGTTAGCAACACCATTTGGAATGGTGTAATTATTTTTCTACCCATTTAGTTAAAAGTTTCCTCCATTGCCATCTAGTTGATGTGCAGATTTATTGACGGGTGAAAGAAAGAATAACCTGATCCGTTCACCTGGCAGCTTCTGTTGGGAATAGTAATATTAAATGTAGTGATTCTAGAGAATTGTCTGACTATGGTACACTGAAACAAGAGCCATGCACAGGCGAGAGTGCACGAGCTCAGAAGTGCTGAGTTAAGATAAAGCAGAAGGTTGGAATGGCCTTAGAGAATGGTGTGACAAACATAAACAAATGTAAGGCTGCAGCCTGTGGTTTTCACCTATCTCTGCTGACTTGGATTGCTTAGACACAGTGTAGGTGTTGTTGAGAGAATAGGATGAATGTCTACACCAATGAGTATGTAATTTCTAATGCAAGTACATGTAACCAATTGCAGTTTAATACAATTTGTAGCCTTAGAATCATAGAATCATAGAATCAACCAGGTTGGAAGAGACCACCAAGATCATCCAGTCCAGCCTAGCACCCAGCCCTATCCAGTCAACCAGACCATGGCACTAAGTGCCTCATCCAGGCTTTTCTTGAACACCTCCAGGGACAGTGACTCCACTTAGGAGGAAGTTGTTGCCAGAGAAAGTGATTGGCATTGGAATGGGCTGCCCAGGGAGGTGGTGGAGTCACCATCCCTGGAGGTGTTCATGAAAAGCCTGGCTGAGGCACTTAGTGCCATGGTCTAGTTGAGTGGATAGGGCTGGGTGCTAGGTTGGACTGGATGATCTTGGAGGTCTCTTCCAACCTGGTTGATTCTATGATTCTATGGATTCTTAATATTCCTCCACAACATGGAAGTGAGTCTGTCATGTCAGATTTATGGAGCCTAAAGCATTGTATCCTGTTATTTCATGAGTACAGACACTTTTTTTCCCCTCTGTTAATTACTCATTTAAATTAATTGGTTGACAGCTGTTACTCAGATTGTGGCTGTGAATGGACCTGAATCAAAATCTAGATCAAAGTATCCTTAAACAGCAAGAACAAGCAGCCCTTCTCTGTATTGTAAGGTAATGCAGTAAACAATTCATTTTCTCCCAGCTCCAAAGGGCTCCAAATGCCTGAGCAAGACCTATATGAACCTAAATTTTCCAGTTCATGATCCTTTGTAGCTCTAATGATAGCATGTAGGCATCTATTACAGCTGTAGCAATATGGCTATACAACATAACATTTGTCATTTTAAATGAGGCCAATCAGATATCTTGTTCTGGATACTGACTGTGCCACTGGTAAATATTAGATGCTTGTGCCAAAGTTGGGGAGGGGGGGGAAACCACAGTACAACAGACAAAATTCATTCTTTCATAAATGCTTTTTGTGTCCTGGATTCTGATTTCAGTTAAGCTTTATAAAAATAAATTCAAGTTGAACTCCCAGAGTGTGCCTGCAGAGAACACAATAGTACTTGAGCTCCCAGGTGCAGTGACTGGGACTGAGTGTGAGAAGGACACCTACAGGGAAGTGCCTGTGCATGCAAACTGCTCTGTGTATAAGCTTCCATACAGCTATGAAGATCTGACTGCAGCTCTTCTGTTTAAATTTAGGCACCTGAATGGTTTCTCAGACAGCTGCCCTGGTTGGTATTTCAGATATCTGAGGTATGCCTAAGGGACCAACAGTTGGTACTGAGTGGAGGTATCTGAGGTATGCCTAAGGGACCAACAGTTGGTGCTGAGTGGAGGTAGAGTGCAGTTTCCCAACCAAAGGGTGGGTGAATACTGGTACAGGATGCCCAGAGAACTTGTCCCATCTTTACCTTGCAGATGATCAGAACATAACTGTCCAAAGCCCCGAGCAACTTGCCATAGCTGACCCTGCTCTGAGAAAGGGGTTGAACTGGATGAGCTATCTCCAGCAGCGCCTGCCAGCCTCAGTGGTACTGCAGTTTTGTAATCCGTAAGCTCACTACATACTCCTATTAGAGCCAATGGTAACAAGTCAATAGTAGAGTCTAGCTAATAATTCAGTTGCCTGAATTCATCACAGGGCATCCCAAGTGGCACTGAAAATGCCTAGGGTTAGGCTCATGAACTGAGCCCCTAGTGAAGGAATTCAAGAGAATGATCAGACTTAAAATAGGTCAACTGCAGAGAAGCCTTACTCTCCACTAACCCCTGAATTGAACCTGTTGAAGCTACAGTTGGGTATTTTGGGTATTTTGCCCTTGAGCTGAGTCTCAAGTGAAGATGCAAAAGTGAGCAAAACAGGGAAGGCAAACAGCTGCCTAAGTACCCCACAGTATCCAGCAAGTTTTGCTCTTTGAAGAAGTTTTGTCCCTTTGAGCACTTCATGCTTCTCTCCCTGTTGTACTTACCTCCATGGACACTGAACACCTTTTCTACTGGTGGAAACTGTTGCAGCTCCATTGAATGTGAATCATCAGCACCAGCCCATGGCTTCCATAAAGCTAGCCTGTTGGTTGTCTGGGCCCTCAGAGCAGAGTAAGTTCTGTATGTTTTCTCATCCTGTACATTTTCAATGCTTTATGAGATCAATTCAGGGCACAGACAGGATTAGGGGATCAGATAACAGCATATCCTGCAGTAAAATGGACTTTGATAAGTTCCCTAAAAACATTCCAATTTTCATCTCTTGGCTCTCCATGTCATCCTGAGCTTGAATTTAATTACAGCTATCGCCTGTGACTGGCTGCTCATGCATTATTATCCTGTATATCATCTGCTATTTGACATTTATTTGCTCAAAATGAAAATGACCTTTGCTCCTGAAAGATAATAAATTATTTTTAGAATTACAGTGGTTCTGTGTCACTTGGAATAATGCTTGCCCAGAAAGATGTTAGCACCAAAGGCAGGAGAATCCAGGGAGACCTGGACTCACCAGAGAGCTGGGCACAGAGGAACCAGGTGAACTTCAACAGGGACAAGTGCAGAGTCCTGTGCCTGGGGAGGAATAGCACACTGCAGCAGTACAGGCTGGGAGGTGATCTGCTGGAGATCAGCCCTGTGGAGAGGGACCTGGGGGTGCTGGTGGCTAACAAGTTACCCATGGCACAGCAATGTACCCTCATGGCCAAGGAGGCCAATGGGATCCTGGGCTGTATTAGGAAGAGTGTATCATGTTTCTAACTTCCAGACAGTCCAGTCCCCGCTTCCACATTCTCATCCCTCTTATTGCACTTTCATCTTCTCTCCATGGTTCAGCACTCCCAAACCCAGCTGTACTTATTCCACTCCTCGTTTCACCCACAGAGGTGAGCAAAAAGCTAATGACTGCTCCTATGGTGCTGGAAGCACCATACATTTGTGAGTCATTCAGTCCCAGGAAGAAGGGGTCACATGTGGAGTCTTCATCTTTCACCCTGGAAGTGAACACTACTAAATGATGACCTTCACTTATTCAGCCATCCATGTCTGTGAGGATCTGAAAAACCCTAAAGCTTTGACATGTCAAACGTACTGTCAAAGCAGATAGAAGTTGGCCTGTGGGTTTGCTAAGTGTGAACAGGCAAAACCAGAACCAGATAAAGAAGGGAAACATACACTTTTATTATCAGGAAACTGGGGCAAAGAGGTGCAAAAAAGTGCATCATTAAAGCCCTACTTTACTCATGAAAATGACCAGCTGTGCTTACAGTATTACACAGGAGTGGACATCACATAGGCTAACTTCCAGAAGTAGAGCCCTAACACCAGCCACAAAACTGACAATCATAAAATTGACCACAAAGTAGTTCAGACAACTACTAAGTTGAAAATCACTGCCCACAAAACAAAACTGCCTGTTATTATGTAGTTTTCTGCATGACCCCATCAAAGCATGCATGCAATACTTTGTTTTTCACTGTCTTCTTGGTCCTTTTGATTCAGATAAAGAGTATCAGACATTTATCAGGAGTACCACCACTGCCTTCACTGTCTGCTTGTGGTCAATTGTGAGCTTCATTGTCCTGTATTCTGTTATTTTTTTTATGGCTACCTGCTGTGCATCAGAAAAGACTTCTGCAAATGCACAGCAGCAGGTTTACTTGCACAAAGATGATGCTGAAGGGAAAGGAAGCCACTTCAGATGACTTCTTTGCCTGAAAAACTGCATGGAAATGGAGGAAGTAATGTATTGCAGGAAAGAAGCCATAAACTGCCAATGTGAGTTATATTAATAGCTTAGAGACTGCTGTTAATCATTTCACATCACACATTCTCCATTAATGCCAGGGGCATAAGAAGACCTGAGCACATCCTCCTTTCAAGATGTATAACACCAGGACTTCACATGAATTATCCCCAGCAGGTACCTACCAAAGTGATGTTGAATCAAATCTCGCAGCAACTTCATTTCATGTACAATGACAGAAAAGCACAAAGAAAAGTACTCAGTAGAAAATGTGTGCTGGTCTTCAGTGTCAGTCTGGCTTTGCTTTGCAAGGGCTGCTTTGTGAGTGAGGAATGAGTCAGGCACCTAGCAGTGACATTTATGGAAATCATTTGTATGCCTTAAGATCAGATTATCCACCTGGAAGTTGACTGTGCTGTTCAGAGTGAAGAACTGTGCATGCCAGGAATGCTTCTTCTCAAATGTACATGTGCATTTCTCAGCTTTGATGTGGGAATTGCAAGAAACATTTGTGGATGCAGGAGCCTTGAAAGAAACTTAACAAAACTGGTAATGGGACAAGATGCTAAAAGAGGGAAACGGTACAGATGTACTGAAATAACTGAATTTACAGCACAGGTCTCCCTTGGAGGTGAACAACACATTTAAACAGCATCAAAGAACAAAATTATAACCCAAGCTAAATTAAGGGTTGAAACTTTGTCCTGAACTTAACAGACTTAGTAGTAGTATTCAGTGCTACAGAAACGTAGCATATTTGCAGTTGTCAAAATGTTGATGGTAGTAAAATATGTGGTCAGCAAGATAGCAAAAGCTGCCTGGGCCCCTCATCACCACTCGACATGTATCCCTTCCAAAATAAAACACACAATTATTTGGAATTAACTGCATGTGGATGCAAAAGCATACTCAGCAGGGAATCGTAGCTTGCTTTACTGAAGGTGAGTAGAGGAGGGCCAATGGTAGGAACTACTATGTCCTGCTTCTTCCTTTAAAACAGCTCATAGCTGTGACAATATCTGACTATCCATCCCAGGCAGGCAATAAGCAGCCATTAGAGACATTTTCTGGCTCTCCACCTCCCAGGGCTGAGCAGCAACGGAGATCTTCTGTGCATACTGCTCTGAGAAAGTAAAGGAAACTTTGAGTGGCTGCCTGTGATGTTGGGAGGGGTGGCATTAGCCCCACTTACTCGTTACTATGGAGATCCATTCTGTCATTCCGCTCTAATCTTTTTGTCAATGACATTTTGTTGTTTGCTTATGAGCCTGCTGTTAGAAGGAGGCGTTTTTGTCAGAGATTAAGAAGCACTGTTTGAGATCCTGCTTGCACATCGTGAAGAAGATGAAGAATCAGTGAGTGTCAGAGAAGTGCAGCAGCTGCAATCTTCCTCAGCTAGAGCTGAGCTGGGCTGAGATGTTGCTGACCTGGAAGATCCCATGCAGAAAGTGTGGGTGCATTTACAAGTGACTGCAATAGCCTCATGGTACTAACCAAGAGCAAATTATCTGAATAACTGTACCTATGTTAAAATCAAAGAATGGCAGAACCATAGGATACTTTGGGTCATTTTAAATGTCATCTATTCCAACCCCCTTGCAGTCAGCAGGGGCATTTTTAACTCTTTCAGGTTAGTCTAAGACCCATCCAGTCTGTCTTTGAATGTTTCCAGGCATGAGGGGGACTGTACCACCTCTCTGAACTCAAAGGCTCACTTATGTGAGCTCAAAGGCATGGGATTCTTCTATATATGTTAATAAATCTTGAATTGAATACAAACAAACCTACCAACAAACAAAAAGCTTTTGGTTGTGTTACCATTACATGCATTTGGTATTTCTGGAGGGGCTATTAAGAATTGTCCATTCCAATGTCTCATTAGGATTGACTCCACTAGCACTGCAGAAATTTGTAATAGAAAAGTGAAGATTGGTATGAAAGGAGTGAGAATGGAAATGTGCAAAAACACCAGAGGAAGCAATAGACCAAAGGTTAAAAGGAAAGGCATGTGTTAATCAACACAGAGCTCAGGATCTGTGATTTCACTCTGATTAAAAGGAGGAACAAACCAAACCGGAGTTAGAGTTGTCAAGTGAATGAAAAAGAGGACTAGAGCTTATCAGATGAGGAAAGCAGAAGTTATGAAATTCAGGAATTTTGCCTAACATCTACAAGGGGTGAGTCAAAATCAGCAGGCAAGCAGTCCAAAATACCATCCACTCCTAGAGACTCCAAAAAGCAAGTCCAAAACTCAAGGTGCATGTTGAATCTTTAGCTGCTGTCATTCTTTGTTCTCTATGTTACATACAAGCAATCCAAAACTGCTTGGGCATACATGCCTTCAGACCTGTGAGCATAGGGGCCAGAGGAAAGCAAAGGAAACCCCTGGAAAGCTGAGAAGGAGTGGGTGGAAGTGACTAGCTTGGAGATTACGGTATTGCAACATCACCTCTCTTTCCATGAGATCTCTTGCAGAGTCGTTTCTTACAGAGCCCATAGAGCAAAATAAGTACAAAGCTTTGAAATGAGTCTAAAACTTATCCAACCATTATATTCCTGGGATGCTTACATAATTCTGTCACTTTTCTACTGAACAGGGCAATCTTCTATTAGACAAAGCAACATAATTGGGAAAAATCATACAAGCTTTTCTCCAGAGCACTTATTTTCTTAGGATTGGAAGAGGGAAAAAAGCAAGAGCTTAAGCTACCTACAGGTAAGGACTACAGCTCTGCATTTATCTACATTATGTTGTTTAGGCAGCTTGGAGGTCCAGTTACATGAATAACTTGCTGAAAAATTTATCTGATGTTGATCTGAACCTGGGCCCTTCACAGCACTATTATGTAGAATAGAATAGAGTAGAATAGAATAGAATCAACCAGATTGGAAGAGACCTCCAAGATCATCCAGCCCAGCCTAGCACCCAGCCCTATCCAGTCAACCAGACCATGGCACTAAGTGCCTCAGCCAGGCTTTTCTTGAACACCTCCAGGGACGGTGACTCCACCACCTCCCTGGGCAGCCCATTCCAATGCCAATCACTCTCTCTGCCAACAACTTCCTCCTAACATCCAGCCTATACCTCCCCCGGCACAACTTGAGGCTGTGTCCCCTTGTTCTGTTGCTGGTTGCCTGGGAGAAGAGACCAACACCCAGAAAAAAAATCAATCTTCATTTAGAGTGCTTTTGTTCCATCATCAGAATCAAATGTTTCACTGGCTACATTTACAGATGAACAGCAGTTTCCAAAGCTTTACATTGGAAAAGAATTATAGAACCCCCAGATGTCTACACTTAATGACTCTTGAAAGACTTTAATTTCCTGTAATGTTTCTTTACTTACACTTTGCATCAGGCTCATTAACTTTCAGCCTGGATAAAGAAATTGCTTCGTCCTGATTGTAGCCACTGAGCTTGTTCCCCAAAGCAAGCATGTCTCAGCCTTGTGTGCTCAGGGTGCCCAAAAATGGTGGAGGGCCCCTGCAAGACCGCACTGTTCTGTTCTGTTCTAGTCTATTCACACACACACAACTGAAATTTATCAGGCTAGCTCAAGTGACTTGGAAGGAAGATGAAGCTGTATTTACAGCAAAGCAGCATCTACAAGCATATACACACAATCTATTTACAACTATACATGACTTAGAAATAATACAGAGATCCAAACCCCCTCCTAGACAAAGACAACCGCCCAGAAGGGGACCAAAGCTGCCCTCTCTACTCTCTCTTTCTCCCTCTACTTTCCTGGACAGGCAAACAAAAACAATTAGCAAAGTTTATGTTGTTATTTGCGGAGTGAAGAGGAAGCGAATAGGAGCAGCATCGCAGAACAGAGTGGGACAGATTGTTTGCTTTTGTGCTTTTTATCCCTCTCAGCAAACCAGTGAATGATACAGAGACCATCATTATTTTCTTTTCACAATCAGTAATCTAATTTCTCTCATTAAAATATTCCAGTTAGCCTCAAACCATGTATTTGCCTGGCTGACTGCCTTCTGTTTTGGCTTTGTGAGTGTGCAAGGGAGATGCGGGAGTTAGAGACAGTGGGCCCTCTAGGACCACTTTGTGTCCAGGGCAGGGTGGGGGGGATGTGGTGGTTTCAGAGTTTTCCCACACACACAATTCGCCAGACTAACTCAGCCAGTTGGGAGTTTAGGATGAAGCTGTATTTTACAGCAAGATTTTTTTACAGCACAGCACAAATTTACCAGCATAGGCACAATACATACAGGTATTTACAGCTATATACAAGTTAAAAGTAATACAGACATTCAAAACCCCTCCTGAACAGTAGAACTGCTCAGGAGTGCTCTGAACTAATTTCCCTCCTTTTTTTCCACCTCCTCCCTTACCTCAAAAGGCTTACGTGCAGGGGTGAGATGCAGGTAAGGAGTTAGAAGGATTATTAGATTGACTTATACAGGTCCAGGCAAAGGAGTCAATGAAGCAAGTGGCAGCCAGACAAAGACTGACTGACTTTGTTATTCTTTCTTGGGTTTATATCCCTAAGCAAAACCAATGAGTGATACAGACATCACCATTATATTTTTTTCCACAACCAAGGATCTAATTTCTCTCATTAAAACATTCTAGTTAGCCTCAAACCAGCACACCCACCCTGAGCACAGTTTTAGCAGGGGAAAGGCAAAGATCCTATGCTTGGGACCGAGTACTGAAAATGTTCAGGTTCTTCTCAATTTGTTTCTAGTCTGAGCTCAGCCTCTACATTGCAGCCTAATAAAATCTGCCTTTGAAAAAGCAGAAAGTAGATTGGAAGCTCAGATGTAGAAAATTGTTTCAGGGGCAGGCTTTGCAAACTGTGTGGTGTCCCTTGCAGACAAGTGACAGCCCTCAGTGGAGTGTCCTTGACACTGTGGACATATTTTTTAAAGGAGAATCCCATACACTTTGCTGTGCTGTGCAGCATAACGCAGAACTGACATCTGTTGTGAGCTGTTACATAACCCCCTAGGCACAAACCATTTGGACAAGAATGGTAGCTGCACAGTACATATTTGACTCAAACACGAAAGATAAGAGAGAGAGAGAGAGCAGGAATCAGTCCACAGAACAAGCTACCTTCTCCATCCAGTCTGCTGCTCACATTTTCTCTGTGATTTTCTAATAACCCTGTCTCTGCATTATGAATTTTTCATGCAAGGGGAGGATTCTGTGTGCTTCAAAAGTCCACTGTGTGGACCGATGTTCATGAGAGGTTGCCAAAATACTTCAATGAAAAGGAAATATTTTAAACCTTAATACTTTTTTTTTCCCCAACACTTTTACCTTGTCAGCACTGCAGTCCTGACAAACTGCCCAAAAAAAGAGCAGATTAACTTTGTTTAGTGTTATTAATATTGTTTACTTGCTAGACATAGAGCTTTGATCACTTCCCCAACTCCTTTAATGAAATTCTGGGTACCAATTTCTTCCCCAAAAAGTGCAATTACTTATGAAAACATCATCAGTTCTTCAAAGCAGACAAGCAAAAAACTGGGAGAAAAATAGGTGTGGAGTTTTTTAATGTTTTGCTTGGTTCTTCACTTCAATATTAGTGGAGCTATGGCTGTTAGATTGGTCAACTGAAGATAGAGATTGTTTTGCAGCATTTGTTTGCTCTTGGATGCTTTCATGCTTTTTTAAGACCTCATATCCTGTGATGTGTAGTAATACTCCATGTAGATAGAATCATAGAATCATAGAATCAATCAGGTTGGAAGAGACCTCCAAGAACATCCATCCCAGCCTAGCACCCAGCCCTAGCCAGTCAACCGGACCATGGCACTAAGTGCCTCAGCCAGGCTTTGCTTGAACACCTCCAGGGACAGTGACTCCACCACCTCCCTGGGCAGCCCATTCCAATGCCAATCACTCTCTCTGCCAACAACTTCCTCCTAACATCCAGCCTATACTTCCCCCAGCACAACTTGAGACTGTGTCCCCTTGTTCTGTTGCTGGTTGTCTGGCAGAAGAGACCAACCCCCACCTGGCTACAACCTCCCTTCAGGTAGTTGTAGACAGCAATGAGGTCCCCCCTGAGCCTCCTCTTCTCCAGGCTAAACACCCCCAGCTCCCTCAGCCTCTCCTCATAGGGTTTGTGTTCCAGGCCCCTCACCAGCCTTGTTGCCCTTCTCTGGACACCTTTCAGCACCTCAACATCTCTCTTGAATTGAGGAGCCCAGAACTGGACACAGCACTCAAGGTGTGGCCTGAAACATATTTTCCCTTAATCCCTTTCTCAGAAGAGGCTGAACAGCATTAGACACAACCTAAACAAATGCTCAAATTGAAGCATTTGCCTGAGCAGTGTAGATCTCAGAGATGGCTAAAATGAGTCTTGGGGAAACAGTAACTTTCCCAAAGTCACAAAACAAGGTCAGAGTAAAGCAGCAGAAGTGTGATGGTGTGTCTCTGCGGAGGAGATTGCCACAGTAATTGTTTCAAAGATTAATCTTTGCCAGAAATGATTGTCACACAAATTAATCTAGAGCAGAAAGAATTAATCAGAGATCTGTTCCTTGTGACAAGAGTTGTCACTTGCAAGCCTCAAAATGTACTCTTTGCAATAGTGTGAAGCAAAAATTACTCCAGGAAACACAACATAAGATTAATTATCGGCAATTTGAGGACAACTTGGTGTCAAACTTTCTACTAAGAGGCTGGGAGGTGGGGCATGGCAGTTGTGGGAATAATCTGGGGGACAAAAACTTCCTCAAGCTAGGAAAAGCTGCTCTGATGAGAGCAGAGAAGTGTTTGTTCCTTGCTTGGTGTCCACTGCAGTGCTATTCACATTTTACATGTGTAGATCTCACTGCATCTCCATCTCCAACAAGAGTGTAAGGCTGTATGGCTTTATTGTTCTTCCCACTCATTTGCTGTCCCGTATGGCAGAGAAAGGAGGGTCTTTTGGCCTCTTCTGAGCTCTCTTCCTTCCTGACACCTTCTCCTGTCAATGCACAGGCAAGAAGAGATTTCTTAGAACAGGCTTTCTTAGAACAGGCACTAAAATCTTTAGAACTCCCTTGTATGTGATTCTTGATCTCACTTCTAGTGGAGATAAAAAGATTCCATGAATGGATAATGTTGTCTCCCTGAGGAAGTTCACAGAGGAGTATTTGAGATGAAAATTAGAGCCTCACATGCCAGAGCTATCCACCTCTGAGGAAAACCCTGCAGATCTTATTCTGACAACATTTCCTTCCAGATACCTGTAGATACAGCTACGATAATACACTAAAAGAGGCTGAGAGGTGCTTGAGTTCTCCTGATACTCAAAGTAGCCACATTACAAGATGCCCTGGTCATGCACACCATGTTTCTTCAGGAAGGATTTGTGCTGCAGCTGTCTGTGTCACTTGGTACTCTGCCCTTGGGAGTTTCCCTTGCAGGGAGTGCCTCATAGGGTATGATTTTTTTTTGCCAGGGTGGCAGCAGAGATCTTTTGAAGGTCTCTTCAATGTCATCTTTGAACCGTACTCATCTCCAGCCTAAATTCCTATGTCCTTCCATATGTTCTCTTTTTTATCTTTCCTTTATCCTTATTCTTTGGCCAGCAAAGTCTTTCTGTTTAGATTCTCTTCTCCCATAGATATTTACAGTGAGTGACCACATCAAGTATAAGTAGCGAGGTTCATGTCCTGCTCCAGGTATAATTCCTTTGATTTACCATTTTCATCTGTCCCTGCCTACTGGGAATATCACTGCTGATATATCTTCCAATTGCTTCAATCTTTGTCTGTCTGAATCACGTTGATGACTCACAGCCATACCGCGAGTGATTATTTCCCGCCTGGACTTTCTCCTCACGTTATCACAGTTCTGTTCCACAGCTTACAGCAGATCTTGGTATTAGTCCCTGTGTGCCTGACCTGGCACTTCAGGCTGTTAAATTTAATCTGATTTTTATCACTTCATTTCTCAAGATTATCAGGTTCCTCCTCTATGATATGCTAACCTTCCTCTCCATCAGCATTGTGTCATTAACTACTTTTACTGCTTCTTTTTGTGCTCTGGTGTTATAAACCAATGACATAGTGGCTGGTGCCATATGTATTCCACTTATGGCCTGTGGTGGTAGTGGTTCTTATCCAGCCTGAAGCCAGATCATTTTGAGATGCAGATTTTTTTTCCCCAAATGAAAAAAGTGCAGATTCCTGTCCTTTTGTGGTGGATTGTGTCACCAGGGAGGTGGTGGAGACACCATCCCTGGAGGTGTTCAGGAAAAGCCTGGATGAGGCACTTAGTGCCATGGTCTGGTTGACTGGGTAGGGCTGGGTGATAGGTTGGACTGGATGATCTTGGAGGTCTCTTCCAACCTGGTTGATTCTATTCTATTCTAGAAGGAGCTCTGCTCAGTTGCCCACACATAGTCCCTAGAGACTCTTCAGACATTACAGGGTGGTAGAGCCCCCCATCAGGCCTGGCAGATGTAACACCAAACCTAAAGGAGCCCTGTGCTGAGTGACAGAGTGATATTTTAGGGCATTTCCTAAATGCCCTAAACAGTACATATCTATGTTTAGGAAAGAGGCTCACACCCACAGTCTGCTCTAATTCAGACATCTAGAAGTTTGACCTTATCTAGTAGTTTCTTTTCCAATTCCCATTTCAAAGTGCCTGTTTCTCTCTGCTGGCTATAAAGGAAGAATCAGAGTGGCAGGTTTAAATTTAGAGTCAGTGACAGGTTTAGATATGGATGTGTATTTTAGATACTCCAGAGCTGGCAAAAGAAATCCTACCTCCCCCCCCCCAAAAAAAAAGTTCTGTTATCTGCCTGGTTCTAGCTTCCATATGTTCTGCCTTGTCTGAATTTGCTCTTGCATCTTGCAGTTTGACTGTACCCACCTCATTTCCACAGTCTCACTTTCCTTCAGGCAGTAGAACCTTCTCTTTCAAAGTCCTCACAGCTGCATTTACAAAGCAGCTGCCATGAATCCTTATATATATGTTATCTGCTCTGTCTACCTCTCACTTAGCAAACAAAATTCACTTCCAATTTGTGTTTGTTTCATTATTCTACTCCTTCCTCCTTCTGTGCTTGGATTTCTTTTTCTCCAATTCATCCAAGCAACCTTTTCTTTCAAATCCTGCATCAACACTTACATTGTTTAGGTGACTCCCCCTCATTTTTCCTAGTTCTCTGCAGTTTCTTACAAACATTACTAAGCTACTGTGATTTCTTTCCCATGAAAGAATAACCAGAGAAAAACAAATGAGAACAACTTCATTGCCACAGGAAAGAACTTTCTTCTTCATTTTCAGGTTCCAGGTTGTTAATCTCAGTTGAAGAGTAGAGTTGTCGTACCCTGTTGTCTTACATATCATAGAGATGCAGTAGATATCAGCTGTAAAACCAAGCAAACATGTTTCAATAGCGATAAAGATCAAACATATAAGTGGATAACAAAGAGATTTCTTCTCCTGGACGTCCCTTCCTGAACTGTTTTTTACAGCTGCTCTCCAAGTCCCTACACAAACATGTCTGTCTTCTGTCTGTAGTCACTTTTTCCTCTAACTCTGATGCTCTGTGGGTTATCTGAGGAAGTAAATCACTTCCTAAGGCAGCTTTCAAAAACGTTGCTTTTAAAGATTTGGTAGTTATCTGAGGTACTAAGCAACATGGTAGATGATAGCAGGTCATAGAAGATACTGTTGCCCCTTCTCCTTATTGACGCTGATGAGAGAAGTCATGCTGGTTCCAGCACCCTGAATTGTTTTAGATGATCACTTGAAGACCTGTAGGGTTCCCTTCAAACCTGAATTATGTCATGATCCTATGATTCTGTGACTCACTGTCTGTCTTTTCCAGAGCTGAGTCTATGGACAGTGCTTCATAAATAGTAGCAGTAGTGAAAGCAAACACCTACAGAATCATTTTGAAATTAGATCTGATGTTTCCAGTTTTCAGGTATCTGGTGGTCATTGTAGCACACTAGAGAGAGTGCCTGGCTATGGACCAGTGAACAAAGATGTGCATGACAATGTCAGTAGCCTCCCATTTAATCAAGGGCTCAGAGCAGCTGATATAGAAGCCACCATTGTGTAGAAACTCACTCCAGCTTGCAAGAGTTGTTTGGATCTCTCTGTCTGCTAGGTCATTTGGTAAGATCCAGACATTACCTAAGATTAGGGGTGAGATTTCTTTTGGAAATGAGTGGTGAATCACCCCCTGGCTTTCTTATAGCACCACTCTGCAAGAGCCAGAGAAGTCTCTTTTTCTAATGCCTTTATCTGATTTGGGAGCCATAGCAATTTTTTAGTCAGAATGAAGAGGCAGCAAAACTCCTCACTCTTCTTTTAGTTTTTTTTTTTTCTCATGCTTCCTGCTCTACAGGGAGAAATTTGGGTACCAGTCAAGTGATCCAGCTCACAAATGCATAACTAATAAGTTACTGAGACAGAAGAGAGTACCTATAACAATGCTAACATTCATTTCTCTTGGCTAAGCCATTGTTGGTCTCCCCAGAACTCTGATTATCCTTCCATTTGCACTTTCATCTCACCTGACCTTTTTCCTCATCATGTAGAAAACTTTCCACTTCGTCGATCTTAAAACAGTCTTTTCAGTTTCCCTTACCTCTTCTGACTACTGCCCTTTGTGCTAGTCCTTGCTAAGAACTTCATTCCTTCGTTTTGACTGCACAGAAAACCTTGGTGTGAAAGTTGTTTCCATCTTTTACACTGTTTCCTTAAGCTCTCGTTCACATTCTTCAGTGACTCTTCACAGGCAGACTTTGCATCCCTGCTGCAGGAATGTACTTCCTGACTGCCTGTCTGTTTTGATGTCACTGACTATATTACTCTCTGGAAGACCTTGCCTTTCTCTGGCTGCAGTGACTGTCTTTGCTTGGATCTTCTGGTTCTCAACAAGACAGCTCCTGTCTCATTACAAGGAGGCTCTAAGACAACCTTCCTCTATTGATACACGAGAGGCCAGCCTACATCTCTGATGCCGTCTCATGGGTGTGCAGCTATCACTTATACTTACCAGAGTACTTAATCACTTCCTTCTCCTTTCAGTATTAGTTCCTTCGGATAGTACACATTCCTAGGTTCTTAATCCAGTCATCAACTTCATCTGTAGCTTCTTTGTGTTTCCTACCATCCTATCATAAGTGCAGCACTGCTTGCAGTCCAGCCACATGATCAGATCTCTTTTACAGCTCTCATCATCAGCTCATCTTGGTTGTTACAACTTGTTTTCTACTGGCTTTGATAGAAACATTTTCCCCTTTACCCATTCAGAGTGCTACCATTATCTATTATTTTCCACATCTTTGAATCCTGCTTCCCTATCTCACTAAATTTAAGTGACATTGTACTTTCAAAGCCTTTCATGACCTGTCCTTACTCTTCCTGTCATCTGTCATTTAGTTCTTCAAAGACCACTGCTGTCTTTGATTGATCTGCAATTTCCAATCTTCTGCTTGCTGAATTTCAAATGTATTTGTGATGACTCTCCTTCATCCTCACTCATACTGGGAAGACACTGCCATAAACACCTTCTACTCGATGTTGTTGTCGTTCAGAGCACTCCTCTAAATGTTTTACACAATTTCTATCAAAAAAAAACCACTTTTGAAAGAGCTTATCTTTTTTTTTGGCAGCCTGCTATCCCCTCCCATCTTGCCAATTAGCAGTTGTTTCCTTGAAGATCTCTCTTCATTTCTCTGGTGTTATTGATAGTCGCACATCATAACCTTCTGTGGAGTAAGGGATATATTTTATCCTGTGACAACCTCTGTATGTCACAATCATAAAGCTAATGGTAGTAATGATGATGAGAAGAAATCTCCTCTTAATTCAGGCTCAACAGAACAGATTTAGTGGCTCTGAGAACATCATTCACCTGTTGCTCTGGCACACGTTTTACAGCTTCATCACTGCCGTAGTTGGCCGTAACATTGTTTATAGAGCCATGTCAGCTGTGTTTTATAAGCATGTAGATAAATGGCAACAAAGCATCACCAGTAAAGAAGGTTTATTCTTATTTTACCATGCAACTGGGACAAATAAATATGAAGGCATACCTTAAAAATACCTTATAAATTCTCCTCCTGTGATACACTTGGCATCTGGATGGCATTGCCCTCATACTGCCTTAGCCATCTGCTCTGCTCTCGGTGAGCTCTGGTCAACATTCCCTGTTTTTTCAGCTGTATTTCCTGGGAGATAATGTGTATCTATTGTGACTGACTGGTGTTCCCTCCAGCCTCCAATCCATTTGTTGTCAGATTTCCTTTCTTGAGTGTTTTATGTGAGAATTACCTTTAAACAGCTCCATTGTGTGTCATTTCTCTCATCCAAAGTGCCAGATGACAAGACATCCTTAGCTCTTTCAGCCTGCCAGCTCTGACAGCACACTGCCTGGTCTGCCATTTTGTGCATCAGGCTGATAAGGAATTTCTACCTTTAGGAAAATATGGAGGGCAATAGCCACTGATCCAGTTTTCCTGACCTGTCAGATTTTATAAGCTGCATAGATAGAAAGAGATCTGCAAAGAGCCAAGCACTCTCTGGCTTTGGGGAGGAAAGGATGCTCCAGGCATGGCTTGCCTTATGCCAGCCCCTTCCAATTCCTGCCAAGGAAGAGGTTGTACCCTGGGACACACCAGAGTACATCAGGACTGGAACACAGAGTCTTGCTTAGTTTGACAAAGAAGTGACTGTGAAATCACAGCAACATTACATTTAGACTGCTCTAACATTTGTGCTTGAGGTATTTTGGCCCCTTTGTTTGACACTCAGGGTCAGAATGGTGTATGATCGGCAGAGTTCTTGGCCTTAGGTTTGCTTTTCAAGAACAATCCAACTGCTACTTCACTAAGATGTTTGATGTTCTACCAAACAGCACAAGGCAGAGGCCAAGTAGCTCTAAGATAGCTAACCTGGGTACCTCTGCAATCTGACGTGACCTGCTGACTGCTATTGGGATACAGGGCCACACGCGGCTCCCATTCCCACTTTAGCACTGCAGTTACTGGGGGCATAAAGATGTAAGTAAGGAGGAAAAATTAATTCATTACACTTACAAATCACATTCACAAGTACTTAGATGGCTGATGAAGCTCTCAGTTGATAATTCTTCAAGTTGTGGTATCACCTTCCCCAAATGACATACACCTACCAATAGATGTGTAATTGCATATATATATATTGAAAAGGAAATGAAGATATCTCGGGCAATTAATTTATCTAATAGATAACATTTCCTGGTAGTCACCTCTGTTGTATTCAAGACAGAATCGGAGAGAAAACCATTTTTAAAGCTCCCTAAAGGGGATATTGCATTGTGAAAATTCCTTTTGCTGTTTTTAGGCTTATTTTTCACATTTAGAAGTCCAAAGATCGTGGGAGGCCATCTGGCTGTGAGTCCCTGGCTGCTTTGTCTCCACACATGCATATTCACACAAGAATCAATACATCACAATGCAGCCTGGAGATGTGCAGAGCTGAATGTGATCTACAAGGCAATTTTGGGTTTTTTTTTTTGCTTGCAAATGCCAGTTTGTCCAAAGTAGACATTTTTATGACAAAGAATTGCTGTCTGTGGGTTTTTTTTCTTCAAGTAAAAACTCTTTGACATTTGTTTGCTATCTAGTTCAGATATCTTCAGAATGAAATGCTCTACTTTTTTGTGTCAGAAGCGCTTCCGCTCTGAAACGTAACTACAGTGAAAAGTAGGACTCTTAATGACACAGATCAGCAGTTAGAAGCAATTATTTCTACTGCTCTAAAGCTGTATTTTTGTGGGGAGGGGGAGGGTTGGTTTCTTGCTTCGTTTTGGTCCCTTTGAAGTTCCTGGGGTTTGTCCCAGTTTTGTAAAGGGAGGTGGAGAAATCACAAGGGCAAAAAAATAAGACAATTTCTTCTTGTCCTGTTCTACCATGATGTGAATGTCTGCACTCTGGCATGGTGACAAGTGAGTGTTGTTTGATGAGCTGCCTCACTTGATCATCTCCTGGCTTCTCTGCAATTATAGTGTTGGCATTTACATCTGGACAGCTTGATGTGAAATCCAATTACATTACTGTCCTTTCTTACTTATCCTCTACATCACGTTTGATTAATTAACTTGATTGTGCTTTTCGTTCTTAAAATCCATCTGCAAAAGGGTATTCAATTTCAACCAACAACTGTCTCAGGCCTGCAAGTCCACAAGATGTATTTTGTCTGAAGA
Source organism: Tricholaema leucomelas (assembly GCA_013400475.1). NCBI lineage: Eukaryota > Metazoa > Chordata > Aves > Piciformes > Lybiidae > Tricholaema lacrymosa > Tricholaema leucomelas. The sequence goes on along the minus strand of WAAF01006428.1, from coordinate 620,605 downwards.
GTCAATCACAGAACCATAGAATCAAGCAGGTTGGAAGAGATTTCCAAGCTCATCCAGTCCAACCTAGCACTCAGCCCTATCCAGTCAACCAGACCATGGCACTAAGTGCCTCATCCAGGCTTTTCTTGATCACCTCCAGGGACAGTGACGCTACCACCTCCCTGGGCAGCCCATTCCAATGCCAATCACTCTCTCTGCCAACAACTTCCTCCTAACATCCAGCCTATACCTCCCCTGGCACAACTTGAGACTGTCCCCCCTTGTTCTGTTGCTGGTTGCCTGGGAGAAGAGGCCAACCAGCACAGACACACAGGAAACTGCTGTGTTTTGTAGCTCAGGCTACTATTTTTTGACAATCCATTTCTGGAGATTGACAATCCTAGAATTTTCCTTTCCTGAAAAACTTCAGGAGAAATATTGCTTGTAAATGTGGTGGTTTAGGAGCTTCCCCTGCCCTGCCTTCCCCCTGTTAAAATTCCCCAGACCAGCTCAGACAGCTTGGCAGTAAAGTAAAGCCATATTTTACAGCAAAAGCTAAATTGACAGGCATATGTAGAAAATATATTGACACGTATTTACAATCATATTGAATTTAGAAATAATGCAGAAATCCAATCTCCACACACACACTCCCCAGACAAAGCCCAGAAGGGGCCAGCATCGTTCTGTCTCCCTCCAGATAGAAAACAACCAGCCAAGCTGGTCAGTCCAAGTTAGGGGAAGAGATCAGAGAGTGAGAAGCAAACAGGCAGAGAACAGATCCAATGCCCAAGAGCTAAGAAGAACAAGATTGTTTACACAGTGGCATTTTATATCTCTTATCAAACAACAACAAAAAAAATCATTGTTATTATTATTCTTTTACAACCAATGGTGCAATTTATGTGCCTGCAAGTCCACAAGATGTATTTGTCTGAAGAGTCAATCATAGAACAGAATAGAATCAACCAGGTTGAAAGAGAACTCCAAGATCATCCAGTCCAACCTAGCACCCAGCCCTAGCCAGTCAACCAGACCATGGCACTAAGTGCCTCAGCCAGGCTTTGCTTGAACACCCCCAGGGACAGTGACTCCACCACCTCCCTGGGCAGCCCATTCCAATGCCAATCACTCTCTCTGCCAACAACTTCCTCCTAACATCCAGCCTATACTTCCCCTGGCACAACTTGAGGCTGTGTCCCCTTGTTCTATTGCTGGTTGCCTGGCAGAAGAGACCAACCCCACCTGGCTACAGCCTCCCTTCAGGTAGTTGTAAACAGCAATGAGGTCCCCCCTGAGCCTCCTCTTCTCCAGGCTAAACAACCCCAGCTCCCTCAGCCTCTCCTCATAGGGTTTGTGTTCCAGGCCCCTCACCAGCCTTGTTGCCCTTCTCTGGACACCTTTCAGCACCTCAACATCTCTCTTGAATTGAGGAGCCCAGAACTGGACACAGCACTCAAGGTGTGGCCTGAAACATATTTTCCCTTAATCCCTTTCTCAGAAGAGGCTGAATAGCACTAGACACAACTTAAACAAATGTTCAAATTAAAGCATTTGCTTCTTGTGAAAGCAAAACACTAAAGTTTGTCAAACAAACTGAAAATAGCACAAGTCATCATCTGTGACATGAAGACTTTATTTGCATCTTAATGAAGAAGCCCCTGTCAGGTTGACAATGTGTAATAACAAGGTTCTTCTTTTCTCTTTAGCTGCCACTTTTGAAATAGCTCTCTCCAGAAACTAGCAGAGAAAATTAATTTTACATCCAGGCTCAAAAATATCTCCATTATAGGTTATCAGCAACCCCCCCACCCAGCTTCAACTATTTGTAGTTATTTTTCCCCTTGCCAGAATAATGGCCTTGTTTATTAGCAAGAGTTACTCAGCGTAGAAATCATTCTGCTCTTTGTACTTCTGCTGCATGCTGAGCAATGCCAGGAAGAAAACAGATGATTACTCAGCTCTCATGTTTTGTCATCTAGGGAATATCATACAGTTTGTAATAGATGTGTTTAGCAGACTGATCGCACAGAATATCTCTGCAACTTCATTTGTAAGCCCTTTTTTGTGTCTGCCTGATGTTTCTGACTTCTTCCCAAAGAGAGTGATTGGCATGGGAATGAGCTGCCCAGGGAGGTGGTCACCGTCCCTGGAGGTGTTCAAGAAAAGACTGCATGAGGCACTTAGTGCCATGGTCTAGTTGAGTGGCTAGGGCTGGGTGCTAGGTTGGACTGGATGATCTTGGAGCTCTCTTCCAACCTAGTTGATTCTATTATTCTATTCTATTCTATTCTATTCTAACTGGCGGTTTGGGTGTTACCTGCACTCCCACACTTAAGAAAATCACCCAAACTAGACTTCAGGGGCTGGAAATGAAGGAATGGAGCTTTGTATTAACAGCTTAGCACAATATACAAGCAGATATCTACAATATCTACAGCTATATAGAAATACATAAGTTAAAAAGGTAATACAGAAGCACAACAGCCCTCCCAGAAACCAGAGTCCCCAGGAGGGGCTCCCAACCACCCTTCCATCTCCTTTCCACCCCTTTACCTTATCCCAGACTTGGGCTTACATTCAAGGTGAGTTTGGAGAAGTCAGCCAGGGGGGTTAGGAGGCAGATGGATTAGTTCCACAGACAGCAAGTTAGGGAGAGAAGTGTGTGCAGTCAGATCCAGAGAGCAACTCCATTATCTATATTTATGTTCTTGGCTTTACACATCTCAGCAAGCCTATGAGTGAAGACATCACCATTGTTTCCTTTTCACAGCCTGTAATCTAATCCCTCTCACTTCAAACTAGCACAACAACTTTGAGTGGTTTTCACAGTCTGCTCTGTTTTATGCCAGTTAACATCTAATGGCCTTTCTAATCTCTCTGAATTGAATGAGATTCATTCATATCTACTTCTGCAGTGAAATGGGGTTATTCTCTGAAGAGAAGTTTTAGCATAGGGTCCTTCAGAATTTATTTTCTCTGGCAGATTGATTTTTATGGAGTCAGACAGACAAATAATGACTTTTACTGAGAGGATGTATTTCAGAAGTGTTCAGCACCTACCACAACCCGTGGAGGTGTTTGGGTAATTGACTTAGTATTAAAAATTGAAAGCAATGCGAGCAGCAAGGAACTGCCTACCTTTGGAACAACAACAGAGTTGTTTACCACCCAGTGCATAGTCACTCAAAAGAGAAAATTGAGATTGATACTTGATTTTACTGCTTTTTAACCCTCTCCATCTACAGGGCACTTGGTGCAAATGCTTACCTGTTGTTTTCAAATTAAATGTTAACACTTCCAAATGAAGGTTAAGTGAATGCCCAGTCCAAGGCCCTTTACATGGCTTCTTTTTTTTCTGTTTTAATTTTCTAGGGCTTAGCACTGGGGATAGCAACAATATTAGTCAAGCGTGCTCCTTCTGTTTATACATCTTGTCATTAGTTTAATGACAAGCTATTGCAGTGACTCATTCCCCCTTTCACTGTAAGGTTCTTGTCTTTAAAAGCCTGGGGGGAAAAAAGTAAGGTTCTAATAAAAGCCAAATTGAACTGTATCTCACCTTTCTTTTTCTCCATGCTTGTAATCATGGTGTGAGAACAAGTCCTTAGGTTATTTAACCCTCCACTCCTACTGAATTGCCTAGTGCCCAGCACCTTCCCTGGGAGAGGAGTATCCTTAGAGTGATATACTTGAGACTGTGTCCCCTTGTTCTATTGCTGGTTGTCTGGAAGAGGAGACCAACCCCCACCTGGCTACAACCTGTTGCAGATAGGGTCTGGCGATCTGAAGGTGGCTCGATGTGCAGAAAGATAGGGCCCCTCTCTGTGTTCTGTGTGACTTCTCTATGATTCCTTTGTTATACTTAGCTTCCTGTCTGTGATGCAAGCAGAAGGAAGTGGTGTTGCTACCTATCCTATATAATCCCATGCTACACGTTAGTAAACGCCATTTTGCTGTCCACCACATTGGTGTTTGCATGCTGATGACCATGTGCTGCCATTATTGAACCAGGGCATTGTGGCAGAGCAGCCACAACAACCTCCCTTCAGGTAATTGTAGACAGCAATGAGGTCTGCCCTGAGCCTCCTCTTCTCCAGGCTAAACACCCCCAGCTCCCTCAGCCTCTCCTCACAGGGTTTGTGTTCCAGGCCCTTCACCAGCCTTGTTGCCCTTCTCTGGACATGTTCCAGCACCTCATGCTGTAGTGCATGCAAATAAAAGCAGCATTTCACTGCAGGGTTGCAGAGAATGACATGGTCACTTTCTAGGTATTGCTATTTTTCTCTCTTTTTCACCTCGTGAGACTTCCCTGAAATAACTAAAAGTTACACTGACCTGGGTTAGGGAAAGCTATTTACACAATCAACAATATAGGTTTAGCTGAAATGAAGGATAAAAGGTAGTAAAATATCTAAACAAGGAGTATCCCAGGAGGCTCATATCTCAATGTGCTCCTTGCAGTGACACAGGTATTGTCCAGCAGAGCTTCCTTTAAAAATTGAATAGGCTGCAAGCAAGCTGAACTTCTCCTTTCTCTGCCAGATCTAGTTTAGCCAGAATGTTGCTTGGGTAAAGCAGAAAAACTCAGGACTATTGCAGTAGTAACAGCTGTATGCATCCTGTTGTCTGAGATCTCAATAAGAAATGTCTCCCAGAATGTTTTTCTCCTTAATATGCTGCAAATTTCTTAAGTGGGATAGAAATCAGTAGTACTGCTCAGCATTGATAATGCCTTTGGTACACACTGAGACAGCAGCCCTTGTCTACAGGGAGTTTTCTGGGTTTAACACTTGGCCTTGTTTGTCAGGTTGCCCAGCATGTGCAGCCATACAGACAGGCATTTCAGGCCAGCTGTGTTCTTCCTGTGACTGAACAAGCACCAGGATTATGAGATGTGTACTGAAACACAGCTAAAAACATGGAAATCCAGGTGATGTTTCCCCTCCATCAACACCACCAAATGACAGCTTGATCAGGAAGAAGGTTTCAACGCTCCAAAGAGGAATGTACAAGAAAGGAAAACAAAGTAAATTCACTCAGTTGAGAAGAAGGATAGCTCTGACCCATCAGGCATACACTGGGCCCCTCTTTAGGTTGGAGTCAGCATTTCAAGGGAGATTTAATGAAACAGACTGGCATTTCCAGGGATCATTTTGTGGAGAGGCAATGTGTCTCCATGTTGCTGTTCTATTCTCTATATGACCAGGCAAGTGACAATGCAGGTATTTGAAGTGCTGGCAAGATGTGTCAAGCCAAGTCCTACTGGTTATTGATGTGCTGCACATTTTCATGTACTGTCTGAGTTTAAATGAATGCATTACATAGGTGAAAACAAGAGAGACTACTTGACAAGTAAGACTATTTGACAAGTAAGATTGCAGATGTTCTAGCCACTTCTGTAGTTGTCTTCCCACTCTCTTCTGTGGCAAAAGGATCTTCTGACAGCAGGATGTTCTGAACCAATTACTTTGTCACTGCATCTGCTATCAGCAAAGACCCATTTCTCTTCTCTTGTTTCCTTGTTCTATCTTTTTCAACATATTTCTCCCACTTGTTGTTGCTTTGGCTTTTTATTTTCACTTCCTTCTTCCAAAGCTGCCATCATAAACATGGAGAAGGCTGTGCTAGTTTGAGCCTAGCTAGAATGTTTTGGTGAGAAGAACTAGATTACAGGCTGTGGAAGGAAAACAATGGTGATGTCTACTTCCCTCATAGGCTTGCTGAGATGTGTAGGAACAAGAAATAAAAACACAGATAACCACTCTCACTTGGGCTGCTGCTGGGGAACTGGCTGAGCTGCATCTTACTCTCTAACCTCACCCTCCATTTTGGACTAATCCACTTTGCTTCCTAACCCCCCTGGCCAAACCTCCATTCTTCATTGGGACCGGGGTAAGGTTGAAGGGGTAGGGGGAAGGTGAAGGGGTGGTTGAGAGCCCCTCCTGGGGACTCAGGTTTCTGGGAAGGGAGTTGTGTTTCTGTATTACCTTTTATCTTGTCTGTTTCTGTCTATAACTGTATCTACTGTAAATATCTGCTTGTACATTGTGCTAGCTGTAAATAGAAGCTTCATTCATATTTCCAGAGCCAGATGAGTCTAGTCTGGGTGATATCTAAAGTGTGGGGTGGCAGGGAACACCCAAACCACTACACACCACCCTCAAGATCTATCTCCATTCTTGTCAGGGTCCCAGTAGCACACAGGAGTCCAAAGGAACTGCACCCAGCTTTTCTGGATCTCAGTCCTATACCTTCAGTCTAGATGTCTGTTAGAAGACACAAGGGTTCTTTTTTCATGATGCCCATCTGCCTGCACATACCAGCACAAACACTCAGCTTTGGATTCAGAGCTCAGGCTTCCCTTCCTATATAAAAATAAAACTAGGCTAGAATATTAAATAGAAATAGCACAACAATAAAACTATCTGCAAGCAGGCTGAAATAATCACAGAGTCCAATGTGTAGAGGGTAATTGCAGGACACCAGCTGCTAGGATGTTAAGCAGATTTCTTCTTTTTTTTTCTTTTTAAAACATCTGTTTTGTAGAACTCTTCACTGTGGAAGGTTTGAATTCTTTTCAAGGATAAAAAAATGTTGCCTGTCGGTTTCTTTTCAATTTCCTTGCAAATTTGGGGATAAATTTTATAATCTCAACTGCTAATAATAAGAGTAATCAGTCATTTACTGGGCTATGTGAGAGATAATTTGGTCATGTTGTTTCTGCTACTGTGACAATGCAGTGTTTGAGACTGAACATACTACATACTGTGGTGAAAATTGTATGAAGATAATAATGGCAGCTTCTGATGTCTTTGAAATCTTTGAAGAGACCCTGGAGAACAGGAGAGATTCTTTTGTAATGATATCAAGCTGAATCAAGGGCAATTTCTATGGCTAGAAAGGGTTCACTGATGTGCATAGAATTACAGAAAGCAGTGGGTGGGATGGGACCTGTAGAGGTCATCTAGTCTAACTTCTCTGCAGTAAGCAGAGACATCCCCAACTAGATCAGACTGCTCAGAGCCCCATCAAACCTGACCTTGAATGTCTTCAGGGATGGGGCCTCCACCACCTCCCTGGACAATTTGTTCCAGTGCTCCGCTGCCTTCATAGTAAAGAACTTCTTCCTGATGCCTTGATCTAATTCTACCCTTCTCTAGTTTAAAATAATTCCCCCTTGACCTATTGCTACAAGCCCTTGTAAATGCTCCCTCCTCAGCTTTCTTGTAAGTCCTGCTTCGAGTACTGTAAGGTCACTATAAGGTCTCCCCAAAACCTTCTCTTCTCCAGGCTGAACAATCCCAACTCTCTCTGTCTGTCTTCATAGTAGATGTGCTCCAGCCCTCTGATAATTTTTGTGTCCCTGTTGTGGAAATGAATAATGAAATATGAATTATTATTATTATTTGTCTGTATCAATTATTATTATTAATATTCTGCACAAGACACCTGGTACATGGTGCTGGCTGCTCCTGGCCCTCAGGGCACAGCTTTGCTGGGGCCAAGCCCTCCACTGTTTGACTGCCCTTCCACTCAACTCCTGGACATGACACAGGAGGAGAACAGTAGCCAAAAGCAGTCTGGCAGGATTTCTGCCCTGCCAGGATGGTCCTTCCCCTGGACTTGCTGATTCAGGTCTTGAGAAGAGAAGGCTGAGAGAAGATCATATCAACATCTATAAATATCTGAGGGGTCCTTGCCAAGAAGAAGGTGATAGTCCCTTTTAGGTGATGCCCAGTGACAGGACAAAGAATGATGGGTACAAGCTAGAGCACTGGAGGTTCCATCTCAACAGAAGCAGATACTTCTTTACTGTGAGAGTGATGGTGCACTGGAACAGTCTGCCCAGAGGGGTTGTGGAGCCTCCTTCTCTAGAGGCTTTCAAAACCTGCATGGATTCTTTCCTATGTGGCCTGCCCTACATGATCTTGCTTTGGCAGGGGGTTTGAACTCGATGATCTCTGGAGGTAACTTTCAACCCCAACATTGTGTGATTCTGTGATTCCCCTGCACACTGATGTAGTTACTCCATTGTAGAAAGCCACTAGATTGGTCATGTAGGAATTGCCCCTACTAATGACGTGCTGGCTGTCTGAAATCACTTCCCTGTCCTCCATGTGCCTTAGCACAGCTTCTAGGAGTTTCTGTTCCATAATCTTCCAAGGCACAGAGGTGAGGCTGAAAGATCAGCAGTTCCTTATTTTCTGATTGGAAGTAGCCTACTGCCTTCAACAAATATATCCCTGCACATTGCTGCTCATCTCTAGTGGACTCCTCCAGTATATGTTTGGCCAACATTCTTCACACAATGCAATCATCCCAACATCCAAAATGAGTTGGAAAAGCTATTGGAGCATTGTTATTTTCAAATACAGAGACAAACTAATCACTGATATGTTCTCTATGGATGGATCTGGATTTGCTTCTGGGGTTTTGGCCAAATACATTCCATTAGCCTGTGTCAGCCTCACAAATAAATATTGTCATGGGCTTTGTAAATGTGTTGGTGATGACTGCCACTTTCCTCTAGAGTTCTCTGCTAGTTTAAGCCTAGCTGGGATATTTTAGAGAAAGAAATTAGATTACAGGCTGTGAAAAGGAAACAATGGTGATGTCTATTTCACTCATAGGCTTGCTGAGATGTATAAAACCAAGAGCATAAACATAGATAACAGAGTTGCTCTGTGTCTCTGGCTGCCTGCACTTTTCTCCCTAACCTCCTGTCTGTGTATCTAATCCTGCTTCCTAAGCCCCCTGGCTGGTCCTCCAAATTCACCTTGAATGTAAGGCAAAGGCTGAGATAAGTTAGAGAGGTGGAAAGGAGGTGGAAGGGTGTCTAAATGGTCTGGCACACACAATTTGCCATCCCAGTTGGAATGGAGTTTAAACACTGGGCGAAAAAGATCCATAAAGGCACCTGACTGTATAGGGCATTGGATACAATGATCTCACATATTCACAGCAGCAGTTTTCTTTCCTCAGATTCTGATACTTTTTACAGGTTTAGGGATTATGTAGGAGATGANTGTGCCTGCAAGTCCACAAGATGTATTTGTCTAAAGAGTCAATCATAGAATAGAATAGAATAGAATCAACCAGGTTGAAAGAGAACTCCAAGATCATCCAGTCCAACCTAGCACCCAGCCCTAGCCAGTCAACCAGACCATGGCACTAAGTGCCTCATCCAGGCTTTGCTTGAACACCTCCAGGGACAGTGACTCCACCACCTCCCTGGGCAGCCCATCCCAATGCCAATCACTCTCTCTGTGAAGAACTTCCTCCTAACATCCAGCCTGTACTTCCCCCAGCACAACTTGAGACTGTGTCCCCTTGTTCTGTTGCTGGTTGTCTGGGAGAAGAGACCAACCCCACCTGGCTACAGCCTCCCTTCAGGTAGTTGTAGACAGCAATATGGAGATCTCAGATCATCTTGAGGAAAAAATACCCAACTATAACATTCCAGTTCTGGTACAGATATTTTGTCAAACAATGCTCTACTTTCATTCTCATTTAGAGGAATTCAGTATAATCCTGCATGCAGCATCTGCTCTGCTCTTGGCAGAGCCCATGTTCCTCGTTGAGCTCCTTTCTGGAAAGGATGGAGCTTCTGATGTCTCTCATTGTGGGAACCAAGCACTAAATTGTTGGCAGTGCCTACTGTTTAATAAAGACTTGCTTCCAAAAGCAAGGAAAAATTCTTTTTTTTTTTTTTTTAAGGGAATAAGTCATTTTTAGAGAATTGGCCAAAGAATTCTGACAGTTTCTATATTTGCAGCATTGGAGTCTACATAGTTACTGATGTCTAGCTATCAAAATTTAAGTAGCTGTCTAACTAAATTTATCTACAAAAAGTAATAGATCATTCTCTAGTGGAAGCATGTGCACTGCTGTTATTTCCAGCAACCACAGACATCTATATTAGTTAGAGATTTGCTTCAAGATTCTTCTGCTTGCCTGAATAAACTTTTATTCCTATTACTTTTTTGCAACATTATTTTCTGACGTTGTTGCTGAAGTGAAATTTCCCCTTCCTTGTGCCACTCCTAATTCCTGAACACAAATCTCATCACATAAAGCATTATGAAAGCCATAAAGCAAACAAAGAGGTGGAACAAAAAACCCAAACCCCACCAAATATGCACACTTGCTGCAAATCAATAATCAGTGTTATTTTTGTACAGGGAGGACAAACCTGAGAAGACTGTGAGTTTTGAACACATGATAGTAGGGGACTCTAAGAAGAAACATAAGGAAGAATTATTTCTTCAGTCATCTCTCATGACAAGTCAAAGATTAGTCAGCTCCCAGGAGCTTCCTGTGACCTTACTCTTTCAGATAGAACAATATTCATTATTTACTGGAAGTTCATGTTTACCCAGACGTTAAATGCAGTTCCTCATAAGGAGTCTTCTGCTATTCACATGTTTTCACCATGACTCTTAGGTTAGGGTCCAAGTTGTTTTGATTAATGGGCTTAGATAATAGCATTGAAACATCTTAATGTCAGTCAGAAACTACTAGAAAGCTGTGAATGCCTCATCTGTCTTCATCCCTTCGTGATGTCTGATATTTCTCCTACAGAAATCATCCCTGACTTCTCCCTGTTGTTTGAATACAGTGATATTCTGCCTTCTTTAAACAGTTTGCTTTCATATGCACTGCCTCCAAGTTGATGACTTCTCACAGAAAATGAAGAGGTCCTCACCAGCAGGCACCAAGTTCAAACACTTGACTTAGGAACACAGCATCCCTGACTTTTCCTGTTGCATGTTTCAAGTTGATTCTGTCTATTCCTTCACAGATTTCCACCAGAAATTACCATTTGGGAGAGCATAAATTTAGTCAAAACATGTCAGATTAGGTGGACTTTGAAAGAGATGTAAAATCTCAGCCTCTATGATTCTGCATCACCCAAGCATCCAGGAGCTTCAAAGCTAGTTACCATGAAGAGGGCAACCCGCTCAAGCCCTCCTTTCCAAACACCTCAGTGACCACCAACCAGACAGCTCCAATGTATTTACCATGAAGCTGATCTTTCATCAAGAACTCTCAGCAGGCACATGGTCAGGAAGGAATTTTTGTCTTAGAGCCCTCTGTGAGGTGGCATTTTATCTGAATTTATGGTGTGCAAACCAGATATTTATCTTGGTGCTATTCAGAGGGAGGGAGGGAGGGAGGGAGGGAGGGAGGCAAATCTAACTTTTCCCTAAATTCTGGTAGAATGCATCTCAGTAAAGGTCTGTTGGACCAGACAAGATCTGTTCCCTCACTCAGAACCAGTGCAAGTATCAATACCAGCCCAGCACTTTTGCTGCCTAACCTACTGCTGCTGAGGAAAACAGTGGGGAAATGTTTGCCTTGCTTCTTTATCCAACCCATTGGGAGGTGCTGGCTCAGACAATTTTATCAAGTGAGCTAGTTTTTAGCAGGGGTGTTCTCTTGTATGTACAGTTTGAATTTGATGATTAACTTAATAATCAGGTTGTCATTTTCCTAATGGGCCTTTAAACTCTTCTTCTGGAAAGCACAGCACAATTACAGCTCAAAAGGTCAGAACTCCCTGAGTAACTGCGGTGAGATTATTCATTAAAAGGAAAAGAAAAAAGGTAGAACTATAGTCAAATTTCTGGCACTGGGGTTTCTTCTTTCACATTTTTGCCACTGCAAGGATAAAAGCAGCTAAAATCACAGCTTGAGGGATTCAGACACACAGACACACAAACATTCTAACATAGATGTGCTTCATGCAAAACTTCCAGGGCTTGGTCACCAGGTCAGCCCGGAAAACCAGTTGTATCGTGGGCTACACAAGAGGAAGGATGAACAGCAGGTTGAGGGAGGTGCTTCTGCCCCTCTACTCTGCTTTTGTGTGACCCCCTTGGAGTACTACATTGAGCTCTGGGGTCATGAGCATGGGAAAGACATGATCCTGTTGGAGCAGGTCCAAAGGAACATCACAAAAATGACAAGAGTGATGAAGCACCTCAGGTATGAAGAAAGGAGGAGAGAGTTGGGGCTGTTTAGCCTGGAGCAGAGAAGGCTTCAAGGAGACTTTGTTGTGGCCTTTCAATGTTTAAAAGGGGCCTATAAAAAAGGAGGCAGTATTTCTGTAAGGGCCTGATGCAATAGGACGACAGATAATAGTTTTAAACTAAAAGTGGGTAGATTTAGCTCTAAGGAGTGGGTTTTTTACAATGAGGATAGAGGAACACTGGAACAGGATGGTCAAAGAGATGGTAGAAACATAATCTCTGGAAACATTCAAGGTCAGGCTGGACCAGGCTCTGAGTAAACTGATTCCTGGACACTGCAGAGGAACTTGATTATCATTAAGAGCCCCTTCCAATGCAAACCATCCATGATTATTCATTCTATTGTTATCATATGTATTATTCTGTCATGACTTGTCCATTTTCCAGTTCATCTGGATGAAAACAATCTTCCAAAATTTGTCACCAAACAGATATTAGAGGTGTGGAGAGAGAGTACTGCAAGCTAATCCCTTTGAAGAAGGTCCTCCTCACCAACTTCTTTGGAGAAGACCCTTTCCCCAGCCTCAGATGTTGTTGCTGGCAGTGCATTCTCATAGTCCATAGACCTTGAGAGTCAACAGAATTTAACATAATCCACCACTAAGGAACTGTTCAAGAAAAGATTCCCTCACTCTTCCTCCCTCTTTGACAAATGGAAGACTCACTGATGAGAGCAGCATGCAGAGTTAGTGCCTAATACAGAAACTTTTAGGACTCTCACCTTTTTAGTCACATCAACATACTTTGCTGCCTTCTTAAATGGGGCAGCAGAAAAACTACTTGCCCCTGCTTGTGCAGATCTTTTACTTGAACGCCAGATCTTCTAGGAAGAATGAGTTAAAGATATGACAAACAGGAAGAGCAATCTAAGGAAAGGCAAAAGGACAAGTGCTGTGCCAGATGGAGAAGTGAGAGGCAGAGGGCTTAAGTACTGCACTGACAGGAAAGAAAAGGCATGCAGAGGAAAAGCAAATGAAGGACCAAGACATGGGGAAAGAAGTAAAGAAGGATCTCAGGGCTGAGATGTTTATTGCAACTTGAATCATAGAATCATAGAATCAACCAGGTTGGAATCATAGAATCATAGAATCAACCAGGTTGGAAGAGACCTCCAAGATCATCCAGTCCTACCTAGCACCCAGCCCTAGCCAGTCAACCAGACCATGGCACTAAGTGCCTCATCCAGTCTTCTCTTGAACATCTCCAGGACGGTGACTCCACCACCTCCCTGGGTAGCCCATTCCAATGAATAAAAATGTGAGATTAGCAGCAAGATGCAGGGAGATTTTTCTTCATACTTTCTTGAGTTATTTTCACATGTGTCTGCTATGTGGGTGCTCTAGAAGCAGAGAAACAGCCCAGAACAAAACTTTCCCTTCATTATCACTACAGAGTAGAGTAGGAGGCATTAGGAAATGTAAATTTTAACATTATTTCCAGTATGGTTTTCATAACAAGGATTGAGTAGTAGGGATAAAAAGTTCTCACAGAGAACACAAATTGCATCCATTTAAAGGGAGAAATAATTTCTGCAACTATGTCTAGACCAGTCTTTACATAGCCTTGTAAATTGATGTGGTGTATTACCAACTAACTCTTAGCATTTGCCTTGGAAAATAGTGACCCAAACAACCCATAAAGTCATGGGTTTAAACCTTAGGCATGCAGGTGCATGGGACGCTGTGCTCCGAAGCACAGGCTTAATTTAAGCTGAGGTCTCTGATGCCATCACAGTCTGCAGGCCTACAACTACAGATACAAGTAAGCACTTTGTGGAACTGTCACCAAACTGCCCTTTTCTCATTTAAGTTCCTCTTCCTTATAAAAGTATCTGCAGTAATGAACACTTCCAGAGTGTGAAAACAGAAAAGAAATCACGATTCCTCCTGTTATGTCTAAGGCTCAGAGTGCTCCTGGGTGGATTTTCAGTAAGTTGTCAATGGATTTCTTGGACACATAATAGGACAAGGGAGGTTATTCTGCCCCTGTACTCAACACTGGTCAGGCCACACCTTGAGTACTGTGTCCAGTTCTGGGCTCCTCAATTCAAGAAAGATGTTGAGGTGCTGGAATGTGTCCAGAGAAGGGCAACAAGGCTGGTGAAGGGCCTGACACACAAACCCTATGAGGAGAGGCTGAGGGAGCTGGGGTTGTTTAGCTTGGAGAAGAGGAGGCTCAGGGGGGACCTCATTGCTGTCTACAACTACCTGAAGGGAGGTTGTAGCCAGGTGGGGTTGGTCTCTTCTCCCAGGCAACCAGCAACAGAACAAGGGGACACAGTCTCAAGTTGTGCCAGGGGAGGTCTAGGCTGGATGTTAGGAGGAAGTTGTTGGCAGAGAGAGTGATTGGCATTGGAATGGGCTGCCCAGGGAGGTGGTGGAGTCACTGTCCCTGGAGGTGTTCAAGCAAAGCCTGGCTGAGGCACTTAGTGCCATGGTCTAGTTGACTGGCTAGGGCTGGGTGCTAGGTTGGGCTGGATGATCTTGGAGTTCTCTTCCAACCTGGTTGATTCTATTCTATTCTATTCTATTTTATACATGGTAAAGTTTATCATTGGAAAAATAATCAAAGGATAAACCGTTTCTGCACATTTTATTTGCTGTAATGAACAAGTGCAGGGTAAGATGTAATGGAGCATTTTGCATGGTGATTGTTACATATACAGGAGAAGATTCAGTTTAGGCTCAAAACATTGACTAGGGAGAGAGTTAGGATTTGGTTGATGCTGTCTCTTTCCTACTGTCCCGGTACTGGAGGGTTTCAGGTGAAGAGTATGGTGCTACTTAAGACAAGGCACAGATTTTCCTTCACTGTTGAGCAGCTGCTCTTCAACTTGAAGAAGTTTGGGGTTTTTTTTCCATGCATTGCTCTGTGTTCTTATGAAAGAATTGAAGGAGAAGCAATCTGAGGCTTTCATCTCTCAAAGTGTGGGGATTCCTGGGGACAGTGCCCAGTTTAGCTATCAACTGCAGGCCATGGAGCGAGTGGATAAGTACTGCTTGACATCTTTGTGACTTCTAACCTTTGTTCAAGTGCTTGATCTATTAGTGCATGGAATGTTTCTTTTGATATTTACAGACACACAGAGGAATCCGTGAACAGCGACAACTTGGTGTGCCAATATTTACTGCTCTGCCAAGGGACCCCTTGAAAGCATCGTTTCTTGTGACCTGACAGCCTGCAAATCCCACTCCTGAGCCTGGAAACCAAACTGACTTTTGTCCAGTTACAATTATTTTCAACCATGCTCTGACTGTTGCCTTACTCCCAGCTGAAAATCATTGCCTCCCACACAGCATACACCAAGATGACTGTTATCTACAGTAACACTGCAGTCATCAGGGCAATGTGTCTGTGCCACAGGGCCCCAGGGTCCTGGGAAGTCAAAATGCGACTGCTTATCCATTCCCAGCAGCACTGGGCACTTAGGTTTTAAAAGATTTTAGCTTCATATCCTACAAAGAGGATAAGGAAAGTAAAACCCATCTGAGAGAGCCCAGAACGCTCCTATGTAATGCTGACCCCTGCCATCCTGAACCTGTCACAGGATGACAACTAGTGAGCAAAACAGTTTAGGCTTTCCCAGAGAGAGCTGTGAGGTCAACCTCCGATTCCTAATCCAGCCTCCAAACTGCACCTAAGTAAGGCAATGTTGATTTGAAGGGGGAAATGTATAGCATTAGGCATTGCTTCAGGACATGGTCTAAGACTTAATATTTGTGTGTGTGTTAAAATAGTTAGGATAAAAAGGTTGTCTGGGTGATGTTAACAATCAGTATATTGATTGGAACAGAAAATGGTTTGCAATCATCATGAAGGGGACAGAAAAGAGATGGATAGAGATCATCACATATCTTTCTCAAAATAGCCTTCAGATAACTTTTCCCCAAAGATATTTTGGTCAGTCCAGTCACATAATCAAAAAAGGCCAAATGCACAAACTGGTATTTTAAATGAGTACAGCCTTAGCATCTGTTTCTTGTCTCCTGAGTAGTTCTTGTAAAGGACTCACCCAAATGGGACTATCACTGCAATATTTCAATGATGTGGCCATGTGAGAGTCATTAGGAAATAACTCTACAGCCAAGCTGTATTTTCTTTATTGTAGTGCCATGATGCTGCATTGCAGAGGTACTCAGGGAAAACCTTTGCAGTGAAAGTTGATGTTTATCCCATGATTATGATGCAAAGGCTTGACTTCACAAGACCATAGAGAATTCATCATGGTTTATGACAGTTCTTATCTTTTGGAAAGGCAGACAGTGTAGTTTAGCTTATTTGTCGCAGCCCATCGCTTGCAGCAGCAAAACTGTTCTAAGGAAGAGAGTACAAACCACAGGACCAAACAAAAGAGAACACGTGGATTTCTGTCCCCTCAATAATCAGACATTCTCCTGCTTAAGTTTTCTGAGGGATAAAAATAAAGTTAAGGTGTCCCAAGATGACCAGTGATGTTCAGTCTCTATGATTTGTGCTAAATTCAGGAGGGCTGACAGGAAAGATCCCATTGCAAGAAGCAGCAAAGGCTTGTTCCTCACTATGGTAATCCTACTGTTTCTTTCTCTCCTTGTAATAAACCCTTGGACAACTATCTTGTGCTTAGCCATATGCCATGGCCTGAGATCTGATTTCTCATGTGTCATCTGGGTGGTATGGGTGAGAGTGTGGGCTGTTCTATTATAGAAGTCAGGCTAGGTGACATTTAGGTTTGCAGTTAAACTTTGACTTGTGCTTTACCAGCAACAAAATAGACCTTTAATGGCCTGAGTTTCAAGATCTGCAAACTCTGCTATACTTTTGAAAACAAGCATCTCTTAAGAGGCCTGGGGTTAGTCACCTCAGGGCATTAATCACATTAATGGCCTGAGCAAGCTGAGAACAACTTGCTTTCTGCCTCTTCTAATATTCCCTTTTTCCTCCCCAGCCAGCTCTCTTTGGAAAATACCTGCATTGCAATGGGCTTCTTGTGCCACACTCAAGCACACTGCATCCCTTGCTGGGTTAAATGGCCAACATAATACCAACCCATCAGTTCTGTCGACTTCATATTCTAAACAGTGCTTAAAATATCCACCTACAATCCTGAAATTTGGACCAAGATTTGTTTTTTTCCAGTCTTTGAACCCCTGAATTAAGAATCTCAGCTCAAGTAGGTGCCAGATTCCTGTACCTTTCATTTCTACTTTTTGTTCAGATTGATTGTTGGCAGTTTTGATCACATTGGCAAAGTACATTACACTCAGGTCACATCTCAGAATGAAATAAAAAGCAGCCAGACAAAAACAATAACAACATCCATTATCTTGCTGATTCTGAACAAAAAAAAAATCCAAAACATAACAGCATCAATTTAGGCTTAGTAAAGAACTTCTGGGGGGCTTTGTGTGTTTGTTTGTTCAGGGTTTTTTAATACTACTTAATGAGTTATCAAATTTTCACTAAGCTTTTCAGGACGAGTGCACATTGTGTACAGGACATTCGGGCAGTGGCTGTTGTCTTTGCCTTCAACACTTCTTTTCAACAGTAATAAGATTTTCAGTAAAGCATCACCTGAAGGGAGGTTGTAGCCAGGTGGGGGTTGGTCTCTTCTCCCAGGCAACCAGCAACAGAATAAGGGGACACAGTCTCAAGTTGTGCCAGGGGAAGTACAGGCTGGATGTTAGGAGGAAGTTGTTGGCAGAGAGTGATTGGCATTGGAATGGGCTGCCCAGGGAGGTGGTGGAGTCACCGTCCCTGGGGGTGTTCAAGAAAAGCCTGGCTGAGGCACTTAGTGCCATGGTCTAGTTGACTGGCTAGGGCTGGGTGCTAGGTTGGGCTGGATGATCTTGGAGGTATCTTCCAACCTGGTTGATTCTATGATTCTATGATCAAGTTAGTGGGTAAGCAAAATCTACTTCAAGTGCTATATCAGAGTAGTAAGAGAAAAGGAATTAAGGAATTCTCTTCCTTTTTTTTTTTTCCCCCCATGCAGGTAATTTGTTTGGGAAAAACAAAAGGAGGTAAAGATATTTTTGCTTGTATATGACCACAATTGGCCAATTTTCCAAGCCAAATGAATTCAAGATGGATTGAAATGCTTCTGTGGCTTATCTTTCTTCCACTTTCATTTCTACCAGGACTTATTAAGCATTTTGAAAGCATTTTTTTAATTAAAGAGGAATAAACAATGTTCTCTGCTTCTCAGTATCTCCAGAGTAAACCACAGACGTGATGCTGCTCATTCTCATCATACCCAGAGAAACACTCTCTGCATACAGAAAATGAAAAATAGCTTAAAAACCTGCTTTTCTCTTAACACCTTCTTTTCAAAGTGTCACACATGCTCTGACATTGTCATTCCTGGTCTATATTACTAAGGGAAGGCATCATTGTGTGGTCTTGTTAAAAATATATATATAGTGAGACTTTTTTTGTCTCCTATCTGCATAGATATTCAACTGGTGTAAGGCTTATATTCACACTGCCATTTATTCCTTCCATTGGGCTGTAGCACTACAGGCTGGAATATTTAGAATAGAATAGAATAGAATAGAATAGAATAGAATAGAATAGAATAGAATAGAATAGAATAGAATAGAATCAACCAGGTTGGAAGAGACCTCCAAGATCATCCAGTCCAACCTAGCACCCAGCCCTAGCCACTCAACTAGACCATGGCACTAAGTGCCTCAGCCAGGCTTTTCTTGAACACCTCCAGGGACGGTGACTCCACCACCTCCCTGGGCAGCCCATTAGAAGCATCCCAGATATATCATGGCTTGGTTGCTCATTATGAGATGTGGAGACTGGTCAGATCCTGTCTACCTTGGGATGCAGAGTAAAACATGCCCATAACAGCCCAGTGCAGCCTTCTCCTGTGTTGAATTTAGTTCACAGTATTGCTTCTCTTTGCTTAAGCTAGTATTTTCATCTCTGGTGCCAGATTGCCCTTCCAAGTCCTGGACTAAGATGTATTTGTCTTCTTATCCTTATTCTACTCACTGTCATATTCTGAAGCAATCAACTGGCATCTGAAGTTGCCAAATAAATCAACATAGTATCCTAAAATGTTTAATAAATGGTACACTAAGATTGATTTAAAACTGAAGCTCTTAAGGACACGCTGAAATACTGAGAACAATTTTTTTACCCTAAGATCCTCTCTCACTGGAATCTTTTCACCATTTGTTTTATTTTGACTTCCCTGGTATCTGAATATCACTGGGAAAAAGCCTCACAGTTTGATAGCTACAGCTCACTCCTCAGTCTGAAGTGCTGGGATTTGCTCATTTCCTGCTGGTCAAAGCTGTACAGCTCATCCCTCATTAGCATTTCTTGTAACATCAGCAGAGTGGGATTAGTAGAGCGTAAGACTGCACTGGGTGCACGTTAGCTCTTCAGCCCTGTAGTTCTTCAAAGCCTCTGATCAGCAGCTACTGGAGCTGAGGTAGTTTAAATTCACAGAATCATAGAATAACAGACTGTAAGGGACCCCAAAGTTCATTTGTTCCTTTCTAGCTGTTTGGCATACGTAAAGTCAGCAAAATCTTTACATCAGCTCCCAGTTCACAGGAAGATAAACTTCATGATCTCTATTCCCTTATTATTTAATGATTAGAAAAAAAAGAAGGCAGAGGCTCAGAAGAAAAGCTTGAGAAAGGTTAAGCTGTGAACACCTAGAGCTGTTCCCATTTGATATGACAATGGATGTGTCAGGTGGCTATCAAAGGAGAAGTGGAAAGCAGTTTAACACTCCTTTTCTACTGTGAAACAACTTGGATGCACAGCTCTTATTTGTGTTCTAATCACTAACCTGCAAAGGTATTCTCCCATCCATGGATTTTCCTGAGTGGAAATGTTTTCCACTCAAGGGCACAGATTCAATAATTAAGCACAGAGGTTAAGTATCCAGATGTGAGACTGAGCACCACATTTATTGTGTATTTGGTGCCCAAAGTGTTGCAAAGGTTCAGACCCAATCAGCACCATTCCTTCCTATCCTATCTTGAGCAAGCCTAACAACTTGCTCCAAACTCCACAAAACTTAAAAGCTGATTCAACACTGGAGCTGTTTATTCCAGTTGTGTCCACAATGGTATTTTAAAAATCTAAGCACCATTCTGCTCTCCTCCCCTCCAGTGTTCCTCGTGAGACCACACCTGGAATACTGTGTCCAGTTTTGGGCTCCCCAGTTCAGGAGGGAGAGGAACCTGCTGGAGAAAGTCCAGTGGAGAGCTGTGAGAATGACTGGGGGACTTGAGCGTCTCCCCTACAAAAAGAGACTGAGAGACCTGGGGCTGTTTAGTCTGGGGAAGACTGAGAGGAGATTTATCAATATATACAAACATCTGAGGGGTGGGCGTCAAGTGGATGGGGCCAATCTCTTTCTGGTGGTCAGCAGCAATAGGACAAAGAGTAATGGCTACAAACCAGAACACGAGGAGAAACTTCTTTACAGTGAGGGTGACAGAGCACTGGAACAGGCTGCCCAGAGAGGTTGTGGAGTCTCCTTCTCTGGAGACTTTCAAAACCCACCTGGATGCATTCCTGTGTGAACTACCCTAGGTGATCCTGCCTGGGCAGGGAGGTTGGACTCAATGATCTCTGGAGGTCCCTTCTGACCTCTAAAGTTTTGTGATTCTGTGATTCTCCAATGTATAAAACAGAGTTGCTACAACAGTAGTAGGAAGAACTACCTGTTGAAGTTAGCATAGAATCAGTCAGGGATGGAAGGGACCACAAGGATCATCTAGTTCCAACCCCCCTGCCATGGGCAGGGACATATCTTACATCAATTTAGCATCTCACCCCTGAATTTAGCATCTCACCTCAATTTACACCTTGCCTCTATTTTATACCTTACCCCAAAATTTAGCATCCTACCTCCACTTGCTATCTTACCCCGAAATTTAGCATCCCACCTCAAAATTTAGCATCCTACTTCAATTTACATCTTATCTCCATTTGATATCTCATCCCAAAATTTAGCATCCCACCCCAAAATTTAGCATCTTATCTCCATTTTATATCTCACCCCAAATTTAGCATCCTACCCCAAAATTTAGCATCTTATCTCCATTTGATATCGTACCCCAAAATTTAGCATCTTATCTCCAATTTATATCTCATCCCACAATTTAGCATCTTACCCCAAAATTTAGCATCTTATCCCAAAATTTAGCATCTTATCTCCATTTTCTATCTCACCCCAAATTTAGCATCCCAACTCACAACAGTTAAGCAAAATGCAGCAGTTGTACGCAGATGATGCCCTAAATGGCCTCTGTCCTCCAGAAGCCACATCCAAATAATTTGCAATGTAATTTCATTCAAGTAAATAGAGACCCTATTGAAGTCAATGGAGTTACAACAGAGATTAATTTGTCCCTCAGAGCTTTAATAACAGGAAATAACCATCTGGCTCTAAATGCCTGCTTTATGTAATTTTTATAAGACAGAGAGTGACAGCTTTTATAGAAGGAGAGATTATTATTGTGTGCCATCCAGCCATCTTTCCTCAAAGCCAGCCTTTATTCAGCAGGAAGAATGTGCACACACTTATTTCCCTTACCAATGTCTTTCCTTTTATGTAAATCTGAATGCTTTCTATTGCTGTGGTTGATGTCAGTAAGATTCCAGTTACTGTAATCCATGCTCCAAGCAAGTTACACAATGCTTGAAGCCTGCAATTCTATTGAAAATATAGAAACAAAATAAGCAAGTATCCCTTCAACGATCACATGCCCAGAGCTGGGGGCTCAGCTTATTGTCTTTCTGCGTCACTGCTTTCTTCATTTGGGGGAAATGAAATAGATTTGCCAAGTCTTGGCATATGAGAGGGATATATTTGCTCACAGGGATTTAGTTACATGGGCTCGTCCCGGTATTAATAGAAGTGGTACAGTCAGATCCATAAAGGCTGCACAGGAAATTCACACTCTCCCAGAAAACATGAATCTTCACTTGCAACCTAAAGGGCAAGAGCCATAGTTTCGAGTCAAGAAAAGAGGTTTTATCAAATCAGTTTATAGTAGTAGTAGAATCATAGAATCATGGAATCATGGAATCAACCAGGTTGGAAGAGACCTCCAAGATCATCCAGCCCAACCTAGCACCCAGCCCTAGCCAGTCAACCAGACCATGGCACTAAGTGCCTCAGCCAGGCTTTTCTTGATCACCTCCAGGGACAGTAACTCCACCACCTCCCTGGGCAGCCCATTCCAATGCCAATCACTCTCTCTGCCAAAAACTTCCTCCTAACATCCAGCCTAGACCTCCCCCAGCACAACTTGAAACTGTGTCCCCTTGTTCTATTGCTGGTTGCCTGGGAGAAGAGACCAACCCCCACCTAGCTACAAACTTCCTTCAGGTAGTTGTAGACAGCAATGAGGTCTGCCCTGAGCCTCCTCTTCTCCAGGCTAAACAACCCCAGCTCCCTCAGCCTCTCCTCATAGGGTTTGTGTTCCAGGCCCCTCACCAGCTTTGTTGCCCTTCTCTGGACACCTTCCAGTATTGCAACATCTCTCTTGAATTGAGTGGCCCAGAACTGGACACAGCACTCAAGGTGTGGCCTGACCAGTGTTGAGTACAGGGGCAGAATAATCTTCCTCGTCCTACTGGCCACACTGTTCCTGATCCAGGCCAGGATGCCATTGGCTCTCTTGGCTACCTGGGCACAGGTGTGTTCTGTCCCAGCCCAACACAAATCAAAATGTGTGCAAAGAGATTAAAGCAGGCACTTTTTCATGGAGCCATGTTCATTAAGTCTCAAAGGCATCCCTTTTAATCTGATTCACATCAAAAGGCACAAAATTTCAACAGGCCTTGAAAGAGAAGGCTGTAGCTTGCCCAGTTTGAGACTCCATCTTCCTTCTGAACCTCCTTAAAACTTTGCAAATCTTACTTTCCCATCTACTGTGAAGATGTCTTGGATCTCAGTGGGAACAAATCTGTGTGCATGTAAGGCTAAAAGCAGAAGTTGAAGGCATCCTAAACTTCTTTAAGAGAAATTGTAAGCCTGTTTATTATAGCTAAAATGAATTTTTTTCATGGAGAAAAACTAATGGCAGAGCTGGTTTCCTCTGTGTCTTTGTCTACAAACCCCATTTGAAAGCGTGATTCAGCGGGCAGGAAACTGAGCCACTGAAATAAAACCCCTGAAAACACAAACTCTGTTAGAAAGGCCTAACAATTGCTGTTTTCCTTTGAATGGTCTAACTTTGTTACACGATTATGAGGGGGTTTACCAGAATTAATTCCATGCATTAAGGAAGCAACCCGTTCCCCAGTTCACCATCTGCAATGTCCTGCTGGGCTTCTAATAGAATTCTGTGGGCATGACAGAATTGCAAACCTAGTGAAGGAGTTTGCATCTGCAGTATTTGTTGTAATGCAACGTGTAAAGTTGCACTAGTGCCTCTTCAGAAAGCTCTAAGAGATACAAGCAGCCAGAAGCCAGAAATGTGCTAATTAAGGTATACAACAAAATATTAATCAAGGGATCTGGAGAAGGAGGAGGGAAAGAAACAACTTCAATTAGTCACACCATTATGTGGCACCCAGCGTAGCCTGAAAGAAAAAGCTAGCTGAACTGATGAAACAGTGAGGGGAAATAGCCAGGAGACCTGTCTGGCATGCAGTACGAGGGTGGAGATCACACATGGATTCTGAAAATCCACAGGAGCTTCTGACAAAAAACCATTTTCAGAGTAAAACAGTCAGCACTGAGGGCACTATGCATGAGTTTTTCCAAGAGCACTTCCCCGTATTTACTTTCCCAAGCCTCATGTTTGTATAGCAATTCTAATAGGCATGTTAAACACACCATGCTAAAGAAAGTGATGCTTAATTACTCTGTAAGCCTCTCTTCACAGCTGGGTACTGCAGCATGCTTCTCTCTTGTTGGGCATGAAGTAAAAGGCCGCAGCTGTGGACAGGAACAGGCTAGACAAGTGACCACGGACTGGCTAACAAGATAGTCCATTCCACAGACAGCACATTCAGTATAAATCCAAAGGGTCACTAGTGTTAAGCTATCCTCTTCAAAGGCCACCATCTGATGAGGACTCTGTTCTACCTTTGGTCCCAGTCTGTGTGGTCCTGAATCCATTTTCTGAGTCTAGCTCCTGCATTTGATTCCTAGGTGTTGCTGGGTCTAGTCTGGGCCGTTCCCAGTGCCTGCCCACACCATCAGTGGTGGCTGTGGGGCAGTTGCCAGCTGGCAGTTCAACACTGGCTTTCTTTAGATTTGTACTTTTTTTTGCCATTAAAACTACTTTATTTCTCTATTTCAGTCCTTAAGTCTCTCTTCCCTTTGGGAAGGGAGAAAGGTTAATAGAGAATGTCTGTCAGCTGTCAAGCAGCTGGCTCAGCCCTAACCCTTGACACCAACAGGAAAGTCTAATAGCCTAGAGCAGAGCAAGGGCTTACTCTGGCTTTGCTCCTGGCTCTCCTGCATGATCCCATGAAAGCCCTTATGGAAAGCTAGCTCCAGCTTCAGGAGGAGTGTTAATTCATCTGTGAGTGTTTCCTCTGAGCTCTGGACAGTCAGGGGACATTGGCTAACCCTTCAGTCAGCTGCAAACACAGGAGAGCGTTGGCATCGCCATCTGTGCGAAGGCCACATCTTGGCACAGTTTGCCTATCTCCTTTCCCATGAGGAAAGCGCAACTGAGCACTGTGGGTACAAGCTCTCTCCTTATCTATGTGACAAAACAGCACTCAGCTCTTTGCATACACTGTGCATATGTATGATGTCCACAGAGGACAGTTCTCTTATGACTGCATTATTCCTTAATGTCTCCCCTGAAACATCTGCTATAGGATTCTTTGGAAGCCCTTACCAGCACCAGTCAGAACTCTGGTTTGAATTTGGATATCAAACCCCATTTTCCTGCTGCATAGAAAATTGGGTAGGACCATATAATGGAAGTCTGAAAGGACTCCTAACATGAAAAGAACTCCACTTGGTGAATTTTCTCAGCAAATGGCAGAAGTAAAAGAAGAATAGCACTTTTTAATAGAGAGTGCTAAAATAAATCTGTGCTGCTGCCTTGCAGTCAGTGCCTTTTGCACTGCACAAGAATTGCCTTGTCTGCAACAAGACCTTTCAGGCCACAGGGATGAGTAAAGGACCAGCAGAGCAAGACCAGTTCCTTTAAACTCTTTCTCAGTGATGTCATTGTCTAATTAACAGTTGATTGTTGCTCAGATAGATGTATTATTGCGAATGAAATTAGTACTCTTTAGGATCAAAATGGAAAGTCCATTTTAGAACTGTATCCATCAGTAATGGCATCAGCTACTGGTAAGGGTGCCAGCTGCAGTACAACTGATTGGCTTACTGCTCAAGCTTCTGTGGAGGAAACATTTGAGAGGAATTTGCTAATTTGTACCTCTCTGAGGATGGTGTCAGAGTTTACTGGCGTGGATATATTCATCATAAGACATGGACTTGGCTTTAAGCTGCAAGGGAGTTCAGGTCTTGTGGGTTTTGCACTGTTGGCTCTTTCAATCATACAAAATATTTCCCACGTGGAAGTACCTTTTTAATGACTCATAACAATAAAGCTCTGAGCAGAGCTAGATTAAATACAGGACAATTTTAAAGACATGCAATGTTATTATGCATTTGTAAGATGATTTCCCCATTATGCCTAAGTGCTTTTGTGAGGGTAGCAGCTATTCAAGAATAAAACAAAATGTTGCATTTGTGTGGCTCATTTAGTCTCTTCATTGCTTAAACCTTTGGTCTGCAGTTTCATTTCATAAGCAGCTGTCTATAACAGTGAATATTCTCCTTTGAAGAAGTCTAATGCTGCAAGGCCCTTACAACTTCAGGGTGCACAGAGATCACAGATGCTGCTACCTTGCATGCCTGGAGCCCACAAGTTCAGTGATATGTATTGAGTTGCTTGCTTGGACTGAAACAGTCTTAAAACTACCAATTTTATCCTAAACACAGGTGAAGAGTATCATTATGCATGGGGAATAGCTCATACTCCATACATTTACCCTGTCCTCACACTAACTTAGGACATTGGGTTTGGTTCAGAATTGTGCAGTGCTGCATTTCAATAACCGTGGCTCTGGCCAGCTTGATCTAGGGTAGGGTGTCCCTGCCCATGGAGGAAGGGTTGGAACTAGATGATCCCTGTGGTCTCTTCCAACCCTGACTGATTCTATGATTTTAACCATCATAACTTGCTTGTTAGCTCTTGCAGCAGTCTTAAACTTGCTCTCAGTCACACATACTTCTGCAGCTTAGCCAACTGTGGTGCATTAGCTGCTTGTTCACAGGCAGGACAAATAGATACTGGTTAAGCTTCTTTTGCTTTTGGACTTAGCCTGAAGTCTGTTCTTACGACAGTTCCTGAGTTGCTATGATAAATGCTTCATGCACTTAGCATTCACATGAAAAGACCAGAAGTCCTAACATACAGGGTTACTCCTTACACATAGGCTTACTCTCTGGGAGGTGTATGATCAGGCTCATTCCCTACTATTAAGCAGGAAGCCAGGTGTTCTCATTGCTACAGTGTTATAAGAACAAGGGTGATGAGCTCTCTGGTGGTGCTCTTCCCTCTCTCCTTTGACTATGAGGCAACCTGAATAAACTTGTGCTCTCATGTAGGGACCTGAACTGAATGCAGGTGGGTGCAGGGAAGCAAACTGCTACTGTGATAAGGTTATTTTTAGCTGTATTAGCCACTGTAAATCGTCAGTGGATCCAGGAGCCCTGAGACATTGGAGCCTCTACACACACACACACAAAAGACAGCTCCTGACCTAAAGAGCAAGCAACAAACACGTTTAGATAAATTGATTTTAAAGAGGTGTTATTGTAGCACAAGTAAACTGTTGCAGACTCTACATGGCTCAGAGAACGTGTCAGATATGTGTTTAAAAGTTAAGGCATAGGCCCCAGGCAGGTGGCTGTGGAGAAGAACTTTTCACCTTCTCAGCAAGAGCTCATTACTGCCTATCATCACCAGTGGTGTAATGGGTTAGGAACCTTCCCCCCACCACCATTACATGAAATTGCCCAGGCTAACTCAGACGGTTTGGAAGTAAGATGTAGCTACATTTACAGCCCTGCAAAATTTGCAAGCATGGCTACACAATATATACAAACACTTGCAATTAGCTGCAAGTTGGAAATAATACAGAAATCCAAACTCCCTCCTGGACAAAACAAACTGCCCAGAAGGGCTCAAAGCTCCTTCCTCTTCCCCCCTCCACCCACACCCCCTTTCTGTTTCCTCCTCTCTCTATCTCAGAAACCCACACATAAACAGGGAGGAAGCTTGCATCTTAATTGCTGGAAGTAGATACCAAAACAGGTCGGGGTTAAAAGTGATTAGCTTGAACACCACACACCAGACAGAGAAGTGAACAGGACAACATTCCAGGAGAAAGTGCCCGACCATTATTTATGCTTTGACTTTTTATCCCTCTCAGCAAACCGATGAATGGCATAGACATCATCATTATTTTCTTTCCACAACCAATGATCTAATGTCTCTCATTAAAGTATTCCAATTAGCCTCAAACCAGCACAACTGGGTACAAAACTGGGGTTAAAAGTTAGATCTAGTCTGGCTGGAGACAAAGTTAAGCATTTGCATTTCTATGTTTGCAAGGTAATTTCAATGTCCTACCACAGTCGTATTGGTGATTAAAGAGAGCACTGCTCCTTTGGTCTTGTGCTCAAGCTCACAGTAAAGTTCCTGCTTGTGGGTAAAGTGAAACCTTGCTACTTGGTGCATAAAATCTAACTGTTGTGCAAGATTTATCCCTGATATGCTGCCTTGTGTTTTAAGAAATCAAAATGTGTATCAATGTTGCTACAAAGACTGCTTTCTTTAGGTTCAAATGCATTGCATTCCCTGATGCAGCATTTGCTTCTCTTATTTTTTCCCCTCATTGTTTTCAACAAAGTTTTCAGCAAAGTTCCTTTAAGTTTAGGGGGGTTGAGTATTTGAGAGGTTTAGAGAACTAGTTCCTTGAATTCTCTTGCTCCCCAGTTGACAGAGTTGACTCAGCATGTAATCCACTAGTACATCAAGTACTTTCACAAACTCAAGTACTACAGATATTTGTTTTTTCCAGTTAAGATATCCTTGCAGACACGAGAAAAAAAAATACATAAGGCAGAAATGGGTCACTTTCACGTTAGGAAGGGAGGGAAAAGTAGTGCTATTTGAATAAAAGGCTTCTGGAAAAGATTTCCTAGCAGCCTAGAAAACATCACACCAAATAAACAAAGAGTTTTCCATGTGACACATCCCTTCAGAGCATGCTACATATGTCTAGGAATAGGGGATACACGGAAGGGGTAATTGAAAGAGCAGAGAACGCATCACCTTGGGGAATTGCTGTTCTAGTCTTTGCACCAGTGGAAGAATATCAAATACCTTTACAAAAGTACAGCAAGGTGCAAGTCTGGGCACTAATTCTTTCCAAATCAGTGTCTGGAGCACTTTCTGCCAAGTGTCTGTTGATCATTTTCAACTCTGAGAACCTTTAGCTAATGATTATATTAAAGGTAGCTCACCTGATTGGCAGAAACATGTTTATAGATAGAGATTTTTAAGTGCTTCATTTTTCACATGTTGCCCACTGAAGGTCACACAGTACAGAATTGCACAGCATGGTTTTTGAACAACTGGAAAGTGAAGAGGTAGTTCCATGAGAATAGCCCCCTTTGCTTGCAGGTATTCCAAAACTCTCCATGCAGCCCAAGCATGGTAATTCTCCCTGGGTTTTCTTGAAAATAGAGCTTGTGTGCCATTCTGTCTGTAAAAGGTGCTGGGAGCTGGAATGGGATATGAGCAGAATGAGGCCTTTATCAGCTCCTAATTCTATCCAGTCTCTACTTTTCTGAATGGCATATTCCAGCTCATATTCACAGCTGTCTGCTCCATCAAGCTTCTCATCTTTGATAGCATCAACTGTGTAGGTTCACATCTTCTTGAAGAATAATGAGCTTTTCCATCTGCTTTTCACACACTCAGTTATTCTTCTCAGGGAAGTTTCACTCTGAAGCTCTGAAACCACACACTGGTAGATGATTGCTCTGAATTGTTATACATTTAATCCCCTGAGTTATATGTTTAATCCTTTGAGTACTGTGTCCAGTTCTGGGCTCCTCAATTCAAGAGAGATGTTGAGATACTGGAACATGTCCAGAGAAGGGAGATGAAGCTGTTGAGGGAGCTGTTGAGGCCTATGAGGAGAGGCTGTGGGAGCTGGGGTTGGTTAGCCTGGAGAAGAGGAGGCTTAGGGGTGACTTTATTACTGTCTACAACAACCTGAAGGGAGGCTGTAGCCAGGTGGGGGTTGGTCTCTTCTCCCAGGCAACCAGCAATGGAACAAGGGGACACAGTCTCAAGCTGTGCCAGCGGAAGTCTAGGCTGGGTGTTAGGAGGAAGTTCTTCACAGAGAGAGTGATTGGCATTGGAATGGGCTGCCCAGGGAGGTGGTGGAGTCACCGTCCCTGGAGGTGTTCAAGAAAAGCCTGGATGAGGCACTTAGTGCCATGGTCTGGTTGATTGGACAGGGCTGTGTGCTAGGTTGGACTGGATGATCTTGGAGGTCTCTTCCTGTGGGAATGCAATGGGAGAAGGAATAATAAGAAGCGAACACTGACCTTGGTTCCCACAACTGGCTACCTTATCCAGGGAGAAGGATAGATAAGTGGACATATCGTTAATGAGAAAAACAAGGCGTGGTGTGTGTAAAAGACTGGGTTGTTCTTGCCTAATTATGCTAATGTGTAGGTGTGTGCTCTGTGCTCAAGACTATATAATGAGAGCCAGAACGATCAGTAAAGGTTTCTGGTGTAATTCACATGGAATCGTGTGGAGTCCATATGGCATCGCCCTGATCACACTGATCTGTGTGAGCTTTGATCACACTGTCCCACAGCAACAACAGGTAGCTGCTACATCTTCCAACCTGGTTGATTCTATGATTCTATTTCCATTGGCAACCCAGGCCAAAGAGCTCATAGTTTCCAAGCAGCTGGCAGACGCTAGTAACCTGTGAGTGAGCTCCCAAAATAACAAGGGAAGTCTCTCCCACCATGTGATGTTCAGCAAAGCAGAAGATAGGATCTGCTGAGTAAAGTATGTCTGGAGCTCCAGTTCATCAAACTGAGTTCTCAAGCAAGTGCACCAGTTAAAATGCTGGTTTCTAATTAAAGCATGAAGTTCTGCAAAACCAGGGTGGTCAGAGGTGTCCAATTCCTGTCAGTCTGAAAAGGAAGGTCCCTGCTCCTGTGGCAGATAAACCTTGGATACTCATGCTACGGAAGTGACAGTTTACTGGAGGCTTTGGGTAATTCAGACCTCTCTAGAATGACTCAGTTGGTGTCTGGGGTTTCTGAGAATACCAAGAAACTGGCTGAGACATTAGAGGATGAGATGGCAAATCAGATAGCATAAAAATAGCTCTCTAATACCAATGCTGGGGAGTCTGGAGGGGAAAATGTTCCATGCTATTTTAAGGCAGGGATATTTCAATTCCCAAAATTCAGGATGTTCCTCACAAGACAGCAATAAGGCCCCTGTGAGTCAAGTATGAGAAGTAAAGAGCTGGTGAAAAACTCTGAGCCCATTTTACAGGTTTTATTTTACAAATGGCAGCATTTGAACCCTGCACATTATTTTCAATTCTGACTTTTTGGGACACATTATGTTTCTGGGAGAACTCTTTCTGAGACATTATGATTTCCAAGGGAACTGGTTGTTTAGTTGGGAGAAAAAAGAGGCTGAAGGAAGACCTTATCACTCTCTACAATTACCTGAAAGGAGGTAATAACAAGGTAAGGGTCAGTCTCTTCTTCTAAGTAACAAGTGATTGAATGAGAAGAAATAGCCTCAGGTTGTACCAGGAAAGGTTTAAAGTGGATATTAGGAAAAAGTTCTTCACTGAAGGGGTTGTAAAACACTGAAAGAGGCTGCCCAGGGAAGTGATGGCATCACCATCCTCCCCCCACCCCCAGAGGTATTTGAAAGGTAAATACATGCAGTGCTTAGGGACATGATTTAATGGTGACTTGATGCTGCTGGGTTAAGGGTTGGGCTCAATCTTAAAGGTCTCCTTTTCAAAAAAGAAGAAAAAGAAAAACCAAACAATTCTATGGTTGTACAGTTCTAGGGTTCTGAAGGCCACGGACAAGATTTTTAACTGTAGTGTAAGACTTAAAGCCTTTTTCTTTCCCCTGAAAGCAAGCAAGCAAGCAGCAAGAACACGGAGAGAGTGCAGAGTGTTTTGGCTTTGCTGTGCCGTAGGTTTGCTAGGTTTGATCTGTGGATTTTCCTCATGTTATTCTGACAAAATGCATTGATTGGTTACATCTGGTGAGGCAAAAAGGGAATTGCACAGGACAAAAGGGAGGTGAGAGTCATAAGAATCCAGAAATGACCTTTAATTAACAATGAAATTGTTAAAGGTTTTTCTATTTTAACTTCCAAATCAAAGCAAGGCTGTTTGTTTGGGTGTGGTGTTTTACCCTCTTCCTCTCTACATCTAAATCCTTTCTTTCCAAAAAGGGGGAGTGGGGTGGGGAAGGAGAGGGGAAGGCATCCTATTATTGTATTGGTTCCATTAGCTATATTTTGAGTCTCTGGGAAATTTAAACTAGAACCAAGATAATCCCTAAGCAAAAGCAAGGAGTGGAACCTCCTACCACAGGTACTGTGCAGCACAATTCTCCTTGCCATCTTCTCTCTGGTACTTCCAACTGTTATCTTCTTCTTTGCATTCCTTGCATTCGTCATTCCTACTGCTGTATTTTATCACATAGTCTATTGTCAGTAAACAAAGTCTAGTGCTCACAAGAGTTTTTAGTTGTTTCATATTATCACTTTTGACTGCAGTATTCCCTTTGTTGGGTACGTATCTTTCAATAAAGTATTTAGGCAGCATCACTCCACAGAGTGTTAAAGAAGTCTCTTCACTCTGGGTTTCCCATGGTAGAGTCTCAGGCATAAAATGTTGTAAGAGTAACTTATTTGATGGTACAGCTCATGGAAGCTGTTTAATAGTATATTATGGCAGTTATAGTCCAACTCATCTAGTTCAAGATGTTACAAATAGTCATCTGCTCTGCTCCACTGCTGACAGGCATTTCCTGGCAGCTGTCGGGGCAGAGTGAGTCGTGCACATTGCATCCTTCAGGTTCCCACAGCTGCCAATGAGGTTCTTCTCTTTCACAATTATGGGGCAGGGGAATAAACTTTGCAGCAGTCTGACTGCAAGTTCCCCTGTATGCTGTCAGCTGTCAGCGTTTTTTTCACTTGGCTTGAATAGATTGGAGAGCAAACCCACAAAAAATGAGTGTGGTGACATTTCATTCCCCATGGAAATTTGCAGGCATCAAAATAACTGCTCACTCTGTTAGTCTCACAGTCGCAGCAAAGAGTGATATTGCAGTACCAGTGCTGAATGTGAGTCTGCTGCAATCCAGCTGAAGTGTCAGCTCATATTGTTGTTGGAATTACAGACTTGGAATCCAACAGAAACATAATGACTAATATCAACTCCTCCTGCTCTCCCCTTACATCCTCACGTCTGTGAATGTGTCATTGAAAGGTCACATCCAGTGATGATGTAAAGCTTCATGTCTCCACCGACCCACCCAACTGCCCCTCATTCTGTTTACGCCTGTATCATAGACTCAAACATGTTGGAAGAGACCTCCAAGATCATCCACTCCAACCTAGCACCCAGCCCTGTCCAATCAACCAGACCATGGCACTAAGTGCCTCATCCAGGCTTTTCTTGAACACCTCAGGGACGGTGACTCCACCACCTCCCTGGGCAGCCCATTCCAATGCCAATCACTCTCTCTGACAACAACTTCCTCCTAACATCCAGCCTAGACTTCCGCTGGCACAGCTTGAGACTGTGTCCCCTTGTTCCATTGCTGGTTGTCTGGCAGAAGAACCCTCACCTGGCTACAGCCTCCCTTCAGGTAGTTGTAGACAGCTATGAGGTCTCCCCTGAACCTCCTCTTCTCCAGGCTAAACACCCCCAGCTCCCTCAGCCTCTCCTCACAGGGTTTGTGTTCCAGGCCCCTCACCAGCTTCGCTGCCCTTCTCTGGACACCTTCCAGCACCTCAACATCTCTCTTGAATTGAGGAGCCCAGAACTGGACACAGTACTCAAGGTGTGGCCTGAGCAGTGTTGAGTACAGGGGCAGAATAACCTCCCTCCTCCTACTGGCCACACTGTTCCTGATCCAGGCCAGGATGCCACTGGCTTTCCTAGCCACCTGGGCACACTGCTGGCTCATGTTCTGCCTACTATGAACCATCACACCCAGGTCTCTTTCTTCCTGGCTGCTCTTCAGCCACTCTGTCCCCAGCCTGTAGCACTGCTTGGGGTTGTTGTGGCCAAAGTGTAGAACCCTGCACTTGGCCTTGTTCAATCTCATCCTATTAATCTTAGAGATTTTTCAACAAATTAAAATCCCCAAACCAAAGGAAACTGTTGTAAGATTGGAATCTTGGGATGGATTTTACTCTGCAATTATTTTGTCTATTGTTCAAAGGAGAACAACAATAAAAAAAATTGTCATTTGATGGAGACTGCAACTCATTTCAACCTCAGTTCTTCAGGTTAGCTGAAGAGCTGAAAAAAATCAATTATTTGCACAGTTCCTGTCCTGGGGCCTTAGAAAATTACCCTCTAGAGACAAGAGTTGTGGGAGTCATGGAAGTTTAAATCAAAACAGACAGAGTTTTAGATCATTTTGGAAGATGCTAGCAGAGATGTCTTTTTAAAATGGGCCTAAAAGCAGTTTCTAAACCAGTGATGAACATAGCTTGGCCTTTTCTGTGTCTTTCTGT
This sequence comes from Tricholaema leucomelas, assembly GCA_013400475.1. Taxonomy (NCBI): domain Eukaryota; kingdom Metazoa; phylum Chordata; class Aves; order Piciformes; family Lybiidae; genus Tricholaema lacrymosa; species Tricholaema leucomelas. The sequence goes on along the minus strand of WAAF01006428.1, from coordinate 586,755 downwards.
CTAGCAGCATTAATTATAGTTACCTCTAGTGCTCTTCACAGTGACAGCATCAAATGATAGGCAGTTTTCTTGTTAAAAATGAGGTCTCTAAGATGTATTGTTGTGTGATTGTGCTTCTAGGAAACATGAGTTGGTTTTGATTTCATTCACCTTATTTGCATGCATGCCATTAGGATGTAATGGCCTTTCATAGGGAATTCAACCCTTGACATTCACAGAAGTTTTGAATCTGTCTCCTTAGAGCTCAGCAAATGAGTTATTGCTTTTTTCAGGCCTTGCTTAATAAGGAAAGATTATTCAAGTGATGAGTGAAAAGGTTGGTGAGTCAATTTTTTTCCCGCAGCAATATATCATTAGTAACTGGAATTAGTTAAGCAACTATTTGGTTTAGACTCCTCTTTTCTTTAACACCCAGGGATTGGTCAGTGGTGACATGGATAGATAGAGTACATAATTCATCAAGAGGAGGGGTGGGTGTGTTCTGCCATTGCAGCTGAGACAGGACTATTTTAAATCCTATTCTCTGTAGATACTATGCTTTTATTCAAATCTATGACATCGTGTAACTTGCCCCTTAGATCTATCTACCCTCCCAAAAACTAAGCCCCCATTTCTACATCACTTTTGTGCACTGTGTTCTGAAAGGCTTTTGCTAAACCAGCACACTAGTGTGCATATCAGATAGACCCTTTCTTTTCTTCTTCTTTGAAGCAGAAATGTTTTCTTTTTACTAACTGACAATACTGGTTTTGATTGCTAGGTATGAGCCATCATGCTGTTCAGTAAGATCAAGTAGGATCTATACTTATATTTGGACCCCAGGTAGGCAGGGCATGGTGCACATGCATTTACTTTTCCCATGGGGACCAAAAGAAAAGCTTGAGGCAGACTTGAGCTGAGGTTTCTCACATTGGAGCATGTTATAAAACAAGAGCAGCATTTGGTGCCCTAGGTGGATTGCAGCTTTCTTTTAAGGAAACACAAATTATGATATGGTCAAAATCTAGGAGTGGACAAGTGACATATAGCTGACAAAGCAAGGAGTATTATGCAATAAAGCTCAGAGATCTCTGGATCTACTTATGGTGTACTTGGAATCATAACTGAGGAAAGATAAGGTGGAAAAGATGATTCAAACACCTTGGCTGCTGGAACCAGGACAGGAAATCCATGCAACACCACTGGTGGTATTTGTAGTACTATGGACCAGGCTCTCACTGGTTTTCTGTTTCCCATACCAATTGAGAGCACACAAAGCACTCCACAGCCTGGTGAAATGGGAACAGGAGCTCAGCTGAAAGCAGCTCCTACAGGAAGAGAACCAGCCCTGGCCATAGCCCTCCCACAGCACGTTTGGAAAGGAGAGCAAGAAAGGAATTGGAAGAGAAACTGGTGTATGCAGTCTCTCCAGATGACTCCTGTTAAGTGTTAAGGGCAAGGTACCCACACAAGGAGGAGCTTGTGGGTTTCCCAGGGAAGATTTGTTCATGGCAGCTGTTCTCTGAAAGTAAGTACCAAGCACAGAGAGTGCTGCTTCCCAAGACCAAACACCGTCCTGCTGATGGGAAGCAGAGATTAACATCTCTATCTCTGCTTTTGCTTCCGCGTGGTCTGTTGCTTTGCTTGTTGTCATTAATAAATTGCTTCTATCTTATGACTGGCTTTTGTTATGTTTTCCCCTCTCCCCTGTCTATTTAAGAGGGAGAGTGGTAGAGCAGTTTTGGTGGGCATTTGCCCCCCAGCCAGGGCAAAACCACCACGGTGAACAAGGTTTTATCTGCAGGTGCTCATCTGCAGTTCAATAGAGTCAGGTCAGCACAACATCTACCGTCATCCAGCTGCAGTAGAAACTGTAGCAGTTCGCTAAAGCTCTGCTGCTGCTGCTGCAACCCTGAGTGTTGATGACATTCACTGACAATCACTCAGTGGGGACACACTGTTAATGGCTTTTTATGACACAGATCAAGAATTTATGGATATCCATGAGAGATTACAGGAGCTCCCATGGGCTGCTGTCCTCATGGGACAGGAAAGCCTGACTGATTTATCTCAGTCATGATGATCGCTGAGGAATTTGGGCTTTTCACTGTGAGGTCTCAGTGAAGGAAAGGCTCTCCCTTTGCCTTTGGCCTTCAGTCCATTAAGTCACCTATGAATATTGTTCACATTCATGTAGTTCACCATTGTTAGTAACATCAGGCCCTGGAAACCAGGAGGAATCCTTCAAGGTCAGAAATTTTGCTCAGGTTCAGTCTGATCATGAATTCATGGTGGTTGAATCTGGAGTGTCTTCTTCAGGTGTTGGATATTCAAGGGCTTTTCTTGCCACAGCTGCAAGTAGTCTATTTGCTTTGCAAAAAAACACAGCTTGCCCAACTATGGAAGTGATCTATACAATAACTATCTTAATTATTTAGGGTTTATCTCAATTGCAGAGTTAAAACAATAATCTCTGCTTGTGCACACATTAGCTCACAACCAAATCTTCCTGAAGTTAAAAGTGAAACCAAAGAGAAAAAGAGCTGTAACTTGTGTGTTGTGTTCATCTTCCCAAGCACTGTAGTAAAAGCAATATACAAAGCTAGGGATGGGACATGAGTTCAGTTCACAAAAATACAGAACAGAGGTACCCTGCTCACCCACCTCCATCTACTGCTGTGGGCATCTTTTCAGGGTATGAAGGACTTCCATTTATGTTGTTTCTCTGATACACACTCTGAAGGTGACCAAGGGCTCCCACAGCCCAGAAAAGTGTCTGATCCCTGCACTCAGCATCTTTAAAAAGACCTTTTCCAATCTCTGCTTTCTAGGCTCTTTGTAAAGAAGTCTTAACCAGTCACAGAAGTAGTCTTGACAGCTAACGCCAGTCACAGTGGTTGCTCTAATTAGGGTCCATTTGTAATCAGTGGTCAATCTGTATCTGGAGAAGATACCTTGTTTTGATTTGAGTGCATTCTCAAAAGGTAGAGATGCTGTCAAGATGATTTCACACAAAGTTTGTGCTTTTGAAATGCATTCCCTGCAACACAGAAATGTGCCAGTTTTAGTGTTACACAAAGCCTGATTCACCACGGCTGCTTTTCCTCAGTTTCATTCAGAGGTGGACTGAATATCTGCATTATTAATACAAGACAAAGCTCCTTGAGATTCTGGGTGCCTTAATGTTTCTTGTAAAGCACACTGTGCTAGTTTGAAGCTAGCTAGAATGTTTTGGTGAGAACTAGATCACAGACGTAAAGAAGAAGCAAACATTGGAATATCTCAGTAACTGATACACTGTATACAAACAGTGGGGGGAAAAGATGTTCTGAATCTTACTTTTTGGCGTATTGTTTCTTCCATCCTCCGCAACAAAGACTGAAAAGTTAGTAGTTCATATTTCTGGATGTCTAGCACTTTCCTTTATCAGGCATCCTGAGTAGCCAGGAATATGTCTTTTCAAGCTATATCAGACGACTGCTTTTGAGGGACAGATTCTTAATGCAGAAAGATCATTCTGGGTTTGCTTCTATTAATTTTACATAAGGCATTTTTGTTAGGCAGAATTAGACAGCACCACTCATTTATGAATAACTCATAAAGGAATGCTTGAGTCAATATGAGACACTTTCTCAGTCCCTGGTGTTGGGATATTCACAAATCAAGAATGGCACCTATGCAGAACAACCACCAACAGTTATTTCTGTGGCATGCCTGGATTAACTTGGAATGAATTATCTTCCCAGCTACACGAGTTGTTTTTCCCATAGCATGTTTCTTCCACCCTTCCCCTATAGAGACTAAGCAATGATTATGGCGGAGTTTTTCAGCTGTGTACTTTGAGTGGCCTCTGTTTCCGACTACCCCTTCATTAAAGGGTTCTAATGACTGCTCCTGAAAAAGGAAACATCTGGCACATGTTGTGAGGGAGAAATGCAAAGTGATAATGGTAAAATCCTTGCCGCTCACAGGATTTGTTGGAGCTCAGTCAGGCTTGCCCGATGGGAGGCATAGGCTCTTTAATAGTCCTTCCTCAATGTGGTGCTATTCATTCAATTCTAGAAACTAGCACTATGGATAAAAGCCTAAACCAAAAGTGAATTACAACACAATGAAAGAAAAGGTGTGATAACTTCACAAAGGAGATTACCATGTCTGTATTTATGCATACGCACATGCTCACACTCCCATAACCCTAGTTTGACAGTTCCTCACAGCTGCACTTTGTAGCCTGAGTCAACCTACTTAAAGTAGTTAAACCTGTCCAGGATTGTTGTTTAGTTACTGTAGTAATGTAGGTTAAAAAAAAAAAACTGTTTCCCCTAAGATATATATACAGAAATAGAGGCAGTTTCTGATTAAAGCAAAAGCCTGACAGACTTGGATACAAGATCAGACTGATTTCCCCCTGAGATTCTGGATTCCTTTCAAAGGAGCCTGTGAAATTCGCAGGCTAAATTGTTAAAGTTCACTTTATGTTTTCCTAACAGTAAGACATAGCATTAAATAACCACAGGTCTGCTGATGGATGAGCAGGATTCAGGGCTGATCAAACAGGAGGGAGGCAGTTTCCCTTGGAGGATAAGGTCATTGGCAGCTCAGAGGTGTAATAAAGACGGTGCCAGGTGATGTTACCAGTATCAAAGCAAAACCAAAGCAATAATATCCCTGGCCCAGTTGCTCTTAGATTTTTGTGAGTTCTGCAGGGTGCAAAGAGGGGAGTTCACAGGGAAATCAAGCACACCAAAATATGAGAAACTGGCATGACTATGAGCTGCACTGTCTAAAGGCTTGTTCACACAACGTTATTTTTCTAGAACCAAATGTTAGGCAGGGAAAGATTTTCACTCTTGTCCCCTACAGTGTCCAAAACGACTGGGAGGAACTGCTTGTAAGGAGATCACAATATCACTCACAATGAGGTAGCAATTTCAGTGTGCTATAACCACATCAAAATGCCCAGAAGAAATTTTATTTCTGATGTGTTTGCTGGAGCACACTGCTGCTTCGTTCAGCCATCAGGCTGCTCCTTCTGTGTGCAAGTGGTGTTTAGCCCACAGCAATGCAGATACTGAAGAATGAATGTTCCTATCTGACTTGGATTGACTGTTTTGTGGTATAATACAGAAGGAGAAATGCTGACTCATAATGTGCCAACAGCTTTCCATGACTGGTAAAATATCAGGTGAAATCAGAAAGCAGACCTGATCTCCTTTTAAGATCAGGTTTCCTGCCTGGTGAATGTGGGGCAGGCTGTGGATGGTGTCTACCTGATCTGCAGCAAAGCCTTTGACACCGTCTGCCACAACAAACTCCTGGTACAGCTGGCAGCTCCTGGCTTGGACACATTCACTCTGATATGGGTCAAGAACTGGTTGGAAGGCAGGGCACAGAGAGTGGTGGTGAATGGTGCCACATCCAGGTGGCAGCCAGTCACTAGTGATGTCCCTCGAGGATCAGTGCTGGGCCCTGCACTGTTCAATATCTTTATTGATGATCTGTACCAAGGGATTGAGTCCTCTATCAGTAATATTGCACATGACACCAAGCTGGGAACAAGTGTGGATCTTTTGGAGGGTAGGAGAGCCCTGCAGAGGGACCTTGCCAGGCTGGATGGGTGGGCAGAGGCCAATGGGATGAGATTTAACAAGGCCAAGTGCAGGGTTCTACACTTGGGCCACAACAACCCCAGCGGGCTGGGGACAGAGTGGCTGGAGAGCAGCCAGAAAAAAGAGACCTGGGGGTACTGGTAGATAGTAGGCTGAAGATGAGCCAGCAGTGTGACCAGGTGGCCAGTAGGACAAGGGAGGTTATCCTTCCCCTGTACTCAGCACTGGTCAGGCCACACCTTGAGTGCTGTGTCCAGTTCTGGGCTCCTCAACTCAAGAGAGATGTTGAGGTGCTGGAACTTGTCCAGAGAAGGGCAATAAAGCTGGTGAGAGGCCTGGAACACAAACCCTATGAGGAGAGGCTGAGGGAGCTGGGGGTGTTTAGCCTGCAGAGGAGGAGGGTCAGGGGTGACCAAATTGCTGTCTATAACTACCTGGAAGGAAGTTGTAGCCAGGTGGGGGTTGGTCTCTTCTGCCAGGCAGCCAGCAATAGAACAAGGGGACACAGTCTAGTAGAAGCAATTTTCCTAGATTTTTAAGACCAGAGGGACAGCTGTGATCATGTAATTCAAACTGAGGGACAGCTATGATCATGTAATTCAAACTCCTGTGTAACATAAGGTGAAAAGTTGTCTTGAGACAGGCCAAAGCGCTCAGGCACACGTATATCTAGCAGTAGAATGCTGCATGACTCTGAGATCACGTACGGAAGCAAGATTGTCAGTCAAAAAAGATGGTTTTAGATGAAATCCTGCATCTATGCTCAACTTTAGGGATTGAGTCCACCATCAGTAAGTTTGCAGATGACACCAAGTTGGGAGCAAGTGTTAATGTGTTGGAGGGTAAGAGGGCTCTGCAGAGAGACCCGGACAGGCTGGATAGGTGGGCACAGTCCAATGCCATGAGATTTAACAAGGCCAAGTGCCGCTTGCTGCACTTTGCCCACAACAATCCAAAGCAGCGCTGCAGGTTGGAGACAGAGTGGCTGGAGAGCATCCAGGCAGAGAGGGACCTGCAGGTAGTGATTGACAGCCAGCTCAACATGAGCCAGCAGTGTGCTCAGGTGGCCAAGAAGACCAATGGCATCCTGACCTGTATCAGGAATAGTGTGGCCAGCAGGACCAGGGAAGTTATACTGCCCCTGTGCTCAGCACTGGTTAGGCCACATCTTGAATTCTGTGTCTAGTTCTGGGCCCCTCCACTTAGGAAAGATGTTGAGGTGCTTGAACGTGGCCAGAGAAGGGCACCAAGGCTGGTGAGGTGGCTGGAGTGCAAGCCACACAAGGAGAGGCTGAGGGAGCTGGGGTTGTTCAGCCTGGAGAGAAGGAGGCTCAGGGGAGACCTTACTGCTCTCTACAACTATCTGAAAGAAGGCTGTAGGCAGGTGGGCATCAGTCTGTTCTCCCAGGCAACCAGTGACAGAATGAGGGGACACAGGGGCAGGTTTAGCCTGGATGTGAGGAAGAAGTTCTTCAGAGAAAGAGAGATTGGCCATTGGAATGGGAGGCAGTGGATTCCCCATCCCTGGAAGTGTTTAAAAGGAGACTGGATGAGGCACTTATTGCCATGGTTTTGTTAATTAGAAGGTGTTAGGTGATAGGTTGGACTCAGTGAGTCCAAAGTTATTTTCCAGCCTGATTAATTCTGTGATTCTGTCAACTTACACAATCTTCTACTCATATGTGGAAACTTCATAATCTCTATCTAGCAGTGAAAAAAAGGCTTGAAGGGCCTGCTACCCTGAGCAATCACTTCAGGTTAAATTTCAGCCCCTGTGGATTGGTTATGGTGTTGTTATTCAAACTCAGTTGCAGCAAAAAGATTATGTGCATGATTAAAGGCTGCTAGATCAGCCCCTTTGTGCTGCAACCGTAAATCAGGATGCAGAAACAGGCTGTGTTTGCATTTGAATTAGCTAAAAGCCAGGAGTTTCCAGATCTCAGCAGGTGCTGTTATCAGGAAGATTTTCAGACAAGATTTAATCTTTTATAGTTGTTGGGTAGCTGAGGCAAGGAGCCTGTTAACATCTTATTTTATCTCCTGCTGTGTTGAAAGAGGTAGCTTCCTTCTCAAACATTTTTGACTCCACATGGGCAGAAACACATCTGCCATGGATCACATAGTGATGAGACACCTTCTGCTTCCAGAGCGCTGGTGTGCTGTTAGGGTACTCGAGAAGCACGAGTTGCTTCATGACTGCACGGTTGTGCTGCCACCGTACGGCTTAGGGCATCAGTTCAGTGCTTGCTCTGGAGGCACTGCCAGATCTCTGCCAGGTGCACATTTCCTCAAGATCACATCAGACTGGACCTGCAGCACACCTGCACATCTCCTGCTTTGCTTCTGCAAAACACTTGGATGCAAAGAAATGAAGATCAGCCTTTCACTACCCTGCATGGTTTTATCCTTGGATATATGTATAGGGCCATTTGGAGCTCTGAACAGTAATGACTGAATTTTCAATGTAATGACTGAATTTTCAATGTAGTCCAAATGGAAATTTCAATGAGTCTGAGGTATTTGTCTGCCTTGCATACTGCTGGGTTTTGAATTCTGGTTGATAACTCCTGCTGCAAAACCAGAAATCTTGAACTTCACTTGGTGCCTGTATGTCCTTCCCACAAAACAAGGACCTTCTTTCCATGCTGCTCCTGGTACTGGTCTTCACAAAGGTTCCATTTACATCCCACTCAACATTCTCAGTTGCTTCTTTGGACTTTTCCTCACGTTGCTTGGACTGGGCTAGTAGAAAAGGGTCAGGGCAACATGCTGCAGTACTGATGGTCACCCCACTGCAGTCCCACACTTCTGGTTCAAGCTAGTGCTGAGCAAGGGCTGCTTGAAGAAAGCAGCTGCTTAGCAGTATTCAGTGCAGCTTTCCTGTCTGCTCCTGGCTTAGAATGGCCTACCTGATGTATTACCATTGTCACCTAATGGTACGTTTTCCTTAAATAGGTTTCTAGTCCAAATCTAATGGACACTCACTGTTCTATTCAGTGAAAGTCCTGTTTCATGCTGCCAGATGGAGTTGGTTGCTAATGTGAGATGAATCATGGTTACAATGCTACATTTTTTTCAGCTCCTGACACTAGTTTAAGACTTGCAGTACAGCACAAAATAACTTCAAACATGTCAAAGAGACTCCTGGTTGAAGAAAGCCACTATGAACAGGACAAGTGTGGGAGTACACTGTATTTTAGCATGCTGCTTAAATTTAGGCTAACCACAGAATCACAGAATTCATTAGGTTGGAAAAGAACTTCAAGATCATTGAGTCCAGCCTATTACCTAACATTGTCTAATGAACTAAACCATGGCACCAAGTGCCTCATCCAGTTTCCTTTTAAACACTTCCAGGGACGCGGACACCCCCATCTCCCTGTGCAGTCCATTCTGAAGGTCAGTCACTCTTTCTGTAAATACTTTTTTCCTAACATCCAGCCTAAACCTCCCCTGGTGCAGCTTAAGTCTGTGTCCCTTTGTTCTGCTACTGGTTGCCTGGAAGAAGACACCAACCCCCACCTGGCTACAACCTCCTTTCAGATAGTTGTAGAGGGCAGTAAGGTCTCCCCTGAGCCTCCTCTCCAGGCTGCACACCCCCAGCTCCCTCAGCCTCTCCTCATAGGGCTGTGCTCCAGCCCCCTCACCAGCCTTGGTGCCCTTCTCAGGACACATTCGATCATCTCTCAAGGACACATTTTAGCATCTCAACATCTTTCCAGAACTGGACACAGCACTCAAGGGTGGCCTAACCAGTGCTGAGCACAGGGGCAGGATGACTTCCCTGGTCCTGCTGGCCACACTATTCCTGATACAGGTCAGGATGCCATTGGTCTTCTTGGCCACCTGGGCACACTGCTGGCTCATGTTGAGCTGACTGTCAATTACTACCTGCAGGTCCCTCTCTGCCTGGATGCTCTCCAGCCACTCTGTCTCCAACCTGCAGCGCTGCTTTGGATTGTTGTGGGCAAAGTGCAGCAAGCGGCACTTGGCCTTGTTAAATCTCATGGCATTGGACTGTGCCCACCTATCCAGCCTGTCTGGGTCTCTCTGCAGAGCCCTCTTACCCTCCAACACATTAACACTTGCTCCCAACTTGGTGTTATCTGCAAACTTACTGATGGTGGACTCAATCCCCTCATCCAGATTATCAATAAAGACATTAAAAAAGATCGGACCCAACACTGATCCCTGAGGGACACCACTAGTGACTGGCAAACAAACTGACTGCTGACCAGGAACAAAACACATTTAACTGGTATCTCATTCTTCTTGCCTGTCATCAGAAGTGGAACAAAGGTCTGTTTCAGAGGTCAGTGTTAAACTACAAAACTTGTCCAGGTCTCTATCCCTTTATTCAGAACTCTATTCCAGTTTACCCTGTGGCTAACATGAGATTATTGCCTGCCCTACTACATGCTAAGCAGTCTCGTATCCCACCAAGTGGTGACATCTCTAAAGAACCATTCAAGATATTGTCCAAAGGGACTTGCTGAACAAGTCACAGAAAAATGTTTGCAGTCATCTTGGCTTATAAGAGAGAGAAACAAATCTCTGTGTTATTGGAAAGGGAAAGCCTTTTTTTGCACATGTTCTGGCAAGTGAACAGATTTTGTATACCTCTCCAAAAACTCCGTCAAAATGCCCATGGAAAACTTCTGCTGACTACAGGGGAGAAAGATTAATAATCTCTCTTGGATAAACATTCAATTAATGACATTCACAAACCTTTGTGAATAAAGTATTAGAAAATAGAACTGTGTTTTGTTTTGTTTTTTTCCTAAAGAAACAGGAGAAAAAGAGCTACTGTTTCTACTGTGTTATAGCTCACTTTGGAAACTTATTCACCTGCCTGGACTACAGTTTTCCCCGTGTCATCAGTATGAGAGACAATGAGAATGCTGTGGCGTTCAGATCTCATGGAGCTGCACAGTCAGAATTTCTGCAGCCTGTACCTACACCCCAGGCCTACAGGAATGATTGGAAAGCACAGGAAAGTGAATTTTCACATGACATTGACCACTGCTCCTCTGGAAAGCATAATATGCTTGCCAAATGTTTTCTAGACCCCCACCAGCACAAAGAGACAAAAAGTACTAGCTCTGTTATTTAAAGTATTTTATCATCTCAGAGGAGGCTTGATTTAGGCAAAGGATTAAATGATTGTTATTTGTATAGGGAACTTATCTAGCCACAATTAATGACCCATCAAATATTTTGGTTTGTTAACCATCAATGCAAGCTTACCTTTACAGTCCACTGTGACAATTACATGCTGAAAGGACAGGAAAATTACTAAAGGTCTGTAAATATTTAGGAGCAGTCAGTGCCCCACTTCCTCAGATCTCAGGAAGAATTCCCAAAAACTTTTCATCCATTAATTAACTCTCTAAAGTAAAAAAGGTGAGGAAGCAAACAGGCTTATTCCCATGCTGAGAGGGAATAAAAAGGTTAAGACTTTAGGACCACTGTATCTCACTGTATAGCATTTCACATTCTTAAGCCTGACAGCGGCTGCAGATGACACTGAAAGCCTCATTGCTGAAAAACTCTTAAATACCTGCCTAATCTTCAGCATGCTCTTTGCTCTGTACATTTTCCCTGTACTTTGCTGAACTAGAGCAAAATCAGAATTACTGGCAAATCACAGAATGTCAGGAGCTGGAAGGGACCTTGAAAGTGGAAGGGACCTTGAAAGATCATCTAGTCCAACATCTCTGCCAGAGCAGCATCACCTATACCAGATCACAAAGGAATGCATCCAGGCGAGCCTTGAATATCTCCAAAGAGGGAGATTCCATAACCCCCCTGGACAGCCTGTTCCTGTGTTCTGTCACCCTCACAGTGAAAAAAAATCCTCCTCATGTTTAAATGAAACTTACTATGCCTCAGCTTCCACCCATTGCTCCTTGTCCTTCTGAGCTGTGAGATGACATTTACCTGTCTTTGTTATGAGACCCTCTTATATTGTAGCTGAGTAGAGTGGTAGTTATAAAGAACAAAAACACTCTGATGGTTGTTACTTTAGAGGGGGCTTTGGGTGTTTTTGAGGAGGAAGGCTTTTGGATGACGCTTTTCTTAAACTGTACTCCAATTAGGAAAAACTTTTATGCTTTCTATGTGTCTTTTCAATAACTGACTCAGTTTTGCATAGGAGATCTATGGCTATCATGCTTGTCTCTGTCCTTGAAATGAATGAGCTATCATCAATGTAAACCTAAAATGTTTTGGAGAATGACATTATGCCAAGAAACAAAGAAAAAAATATATCAAGAAATATCAGAGGAAAATGCTATCCAGATTTAGCCAAGGCCTGATTTATGCTGTCAAGTGAGAGAATTCAGTCACACTTGTGTTACATTTGCTGATCCTTCCCTCTCTTTTCAAAAAATCCCCTCCAAAAATAAACAAAAAACAACCAACCACAAAAAAATAAACCTAGCATGTGGGTTCAGTTTTTGCCTGACTGCATAGAACTGAAAGGAGAAGGCACTGAGAGTTAAGTGAGACATGCTGGCAATTGGTGCAAGCTGTGTCACCCCTGGTGAAGGAATCACTGCTTTCTCCTAGTTGTAAAACAAACACTAGCAAATATAAGTGGTTAGAGAAAAACCATGAGACACGAGACAGAGGATGATTTGTACATGTGTTTGGCAGGGAGACAACAGAGCCTGTCTCAGCTTTAAAGCAGCAGCTGCCTGCTGTGAGAGCAGCAACCTATTTCTTAGGAGTCTGAGTCAGAACATTCATCCCTTAGCCTCAAGTGTACATGCATGTTTTCACTGGGGACTTCCTGTGAACTTGCTGCATACAAGAAAAATAATGTTTGCTTGGATTTTTGCCTTGAGAATTGAAGTAAAAAAAAAACAATTTCTTATACAACAGATGTGATGCTTTCCCAGTGTTTTGTTTGCCTTGCTGAGCACAAGCAAAGGATACCAAAACCATACATAGCCTCACAAAACCGGAGAATATAGACAGCAAGAGACCTTCTGAGACTATGGAGATAGTTACTGTGCTTCTTTTCTAGAAAACAGCTCTGACTCAAGTTTGTAACTACAGTGTTTCGTTCACTTCATGGAGGAATTCACACACACACACCCCCAAAAGGCAATGTATACAAACGTATAAACCAAACATCATGGGTGGGAAAAATCCCTGCTCCTTGTGAACACTGTAACCAGGGAAAAACCACGGAATATTTGTGGCCTATTACTTGTGGCTATCTCCTACTAGGTTTATCAAAGTTAGAGTCTCTGCAGACTGTCCCTAGTGGTCTGAAGGGATGCTCTGTCAGGACATTAGTCCAACAGGTTAGTGACTTTGCCATTGAAGTTGTTTTTGCTTACATGTCTCACTGCTACAGAGAGGGCAATAAGCAGTTTAGTTGTGAGGTTTTTTATTACTTTCCCACTGCTACTTGAGAAATTGGTAAACATCACTCAAACTGCCAAGAAGGCATAATACATGTAAGTGACACTCTGAATTAACCCAATACCCTGGATGTGATTAAAAGTCGTTTGGATGTGGTGCTTAGGGATCAGGTTTAGGTGAGTATTCTAGAGTAAGGATATCAGTTGGACTTGGTGTCCCTGAGGATCTTTTCCAACTGGAATGTTTCTGTGATTCTGTGGAATTGGCCTGAATTCACTGATCTTCCTTTCTAATGTGGTATGTCACACATACACAACAGCATTGTTTCTCTTACCTACCTGGAAAAATAATTTCCTGGGGGAATAACAAATTACAATGAACATTAAATAAATAAGTGGAAAGTAGCACAGCTAACATAACATGCTTACTGGCATAGAGATGAACAGAGTTTCCAACGAGGGCTGAAGAGCATTTGCAAAAATTACATCTTCAAGTAAAAAGTTACAATGGCAGAAGCAATGAAAATGCTGAAGGATACTGTTAGAGTGAGTCCAGAGGAGGGCCACGAAGATGATCGGAGGGCTGAAGCACCTCTGCTATGAGGACAGGCTATAAGAGTTAGGGTTCTTCAGCCTGGAGAAGAGAAGGCTTTGAGGAGACCTTATAGTTGCCTTCCAGTATTTGAAGGGGGCCTACAGAAAGGCTGGGGAGGGACTATTTACAAGGTGTTGTAATGACAGGATGAGTAATGGATTTGAAGAAGAAGGGAGATTCAAACTAGATGTTAGGAGGAAGTTCTTTACAGTGAGGGTGGTGAGACACTGGCACAGGTTGCCCAGGGAGGTTGTGGATGCCTCTTTCCTGGAGGTGTTTAAGGCCAGGTTGGATGAGCCCTTGAGTGACTTGTTCTAGTGGGAGGTGTTTCTGCCTACGGCAGGGGGTTGGAATTGGATGATCTTTGAGGTCCCTTCCAACCTAAACCATTCTATGATTCTGTGAGTTTTGCTCACCTGGATGAACCCAAACTGTACAGGACAGCATATACTGAGAATCTGGCTCGATTTCTGATGCAGAATATAGCTCTAGTTAAAAGTGCTGAATAGTTACATGTATATCTTCTAGCTTGATTTTACTGAGCATTGCAGACGTTGACAAACAAGTGGAACCCCAAACCATTTCAGTTGTTCGATTGACATGTAGCAGCTTGACTAACAAAGCTGTATGCACATCCTGACACCTGTCAGTCACAAGTAGCCCATCTGGGCCGTGTTCTATTTATTCCTATTCAGTAAAGAGATATTGTACAGGAGGCAGCTGGCAGGCTGCAAAGAACACTTCCTCCTCCCTTCATTTTCATGCCTCTGCCTGCAAAAAGCAGGATCTAGATATAAGGACACAGTTTTCCTTTTATGTGAGACCAGGAAATAACTGAAGCAGTTCTGGCATAACAGTGAAGAAACTGATGTCACATACAGCTGGACAAGGTTATGTTAAAGCAGCATGTAGGTGAGACACATCACAGAAGGCAATGTCACCAGGAGGTGGATATGGCTCCCTTGGTGCCTTTTTCTGAGGCACCTCCACTGAAAAGTTCCCATAATTAGCACAAGCTGCAAACAGAACACATAGCCCAGTGTTATTCAGAGCTGATGACCACCAGGTTAAAAACCTGTACTTGGATATTAATGGGAAGACTGTATGGTAGTTTACATGTAGCCTTCAGTCCATGACAGAACACTGTCTTCAGAGTGGGGAAGCACCTGTAAACACATCTGCTTACTGGGCTCAGAACCACAGGTCACATAGTCAAGCACACATTTGAAACACAATGCTATTACATACAAATATGGCATGGCCAAGCCTCCATATTGCCAGCTTTTTGTCCTAGTTGCTATGAGCTGTGCTTCTCTGCATGTGGGTTTACATACAGCTATCAGAATCACAGAACCTCAGAAGCTGGAAGGGACCTCCAGAGATCATTGAGTCCAACCTCCCTGCCAAGGCAGGATCACTTAGGGTAGTCACCTCAGGAATGCCTCCAGGTGGGTTTGGAAAGTCTCCAGAGAAGGAGACTCCACAACCTCTCTGGGCAGCCTGTTCCAGTGCTCTGTCACCCTCACTGTAAAGAAGTTTCTCCTCATGTTGAGGTGAAACCTTCTATGTTCCAATTTGTAGCCGTTACTCCTTGTCCTATTGCTGCTGACCACCAAAAAAGATTGACCCCAGCCGCTTGACACCCACCTCTCAGACACTTGTGCACATTGGTCAGATCTCCTCTCAGTCTTCTCTTCTCCAGACTAAACAGATGCAGATGTCTCAGTCTCTCTTTTGAAGGGAGATGCTCAAGTCCCCCAGTCATTCTCATAGGTCTCTGCTGGGCTCTCTCCAGCAGGTCCCTATTCCTCCTGAACTGGGGACCCCAAAACTGGACACAGTATTCCAGGTGTGATTTCACCGCAGAGTAGAGGGGAAGAAGAACCTCCCTAGACCTGCAGGCCACGCTTTTACTGATCCACCCCAGGATGCCACTGGCTGTCTTGCCCACAAGGGCACATTGCTGGCCAATGCAGGACCTGGACCTACCAAAAGAGGTAAATAGGAATGTTCAAGTAGCCCCAGGGTTGCAAAACAAAGCCAGTGGGAATCTGGGTCCTGGCAGTGCAGTATCCAGTGCATCCTTCCATGACAGAGATGGTAGCCCATTCAGAAATGGAAGAGTGTATTGGTTTTATCTGGCTGGTCTCACGAGGAGACCAGCAGTAGTGGTTCAGAGATTTGGTCTAACCCTATCAGGGCTTTTTTGCTCAGAATTTTTTTTCACTCGCTCTCAGTCATGAGACTGAGTCTTGTTTATAGCAGATTGTGTTAAGACAACACAAAGAGGCTATGCCTTTGAAGGCCCTTGTTGTAGAGAAATGATAAAATACAATCCTTAGTGAAGGTGTGAGGAATCATTTTTCTTTCTTTTTTTTTCCAAGACACTTATTGTTCTGTTTCCACAATTTAATTTTGTTGGTACAGAACTGTACAGACAACGAAAAAATGTGTTTTCCTCACCTTTTTTCTTACTTAAATTCATCTGAGAATGTAATTTCTTTTGCAATCCATCCAAGTCTAGAACTGCCAGAAGCAATGAGTGCAGATAAAACAAGCTGACCTTGAGCTGCTTCAATAGCTACAGTCCTTTCACATGCAGCCTGGGGACTTGCAGAACCCCACCAAAAAAGGAACCAACTATGACAAGGGTGAGCTGCATTCCTGGCACACTTTGTCACTCTAAATGGCCCAGGGACACACAGCCTGGGAACTTTAAGAACAGCCTCAAAATAATTTCCATTGACTGAATTCAAAGACATGTACCAAACAGCTAAGGTATTTGCTGTCCCAGCACTCAATCACAGAGGGATCTGGACAGGCTGGATTCATGGGCTGAGGTCAATTGCAGGTTTAATTGAGGTTTAATAAAGCCAAGTGCCAGATCCTGCATTTGGTCATATCAGCTCCATGCAAAGATACAGGCTTGTGGCAGAGTGGCCAGAAAGCTGCCTGGCACAAAATGACCTGGGGACACTGGTTCACAGCCAACTGAACATGAACCAGCAGTGTACTCAGGTGGCCAAGAAGGCCAACAGTGTCCTGGCCTGGAAAATGAACAGCATGGCCAGCTGGAGTAAGGAAGAGATCATGCCCCTCTACTCGGTACTGGTAAGGCCACACCTCGAATACTGTGTTTGGTTTTGGGCCCCCCACTACAAGAAAGACATTGAGTTGCTAGAGTGTGTCCAGAGAAGGGCAATGAAGCTGGTGAAGGAAAGGCCTGAAGAACACACTTTATGAGGAGTGGCTGAAGGAATTGGGGTTATTTAGTTTGGAGAAGATGAGGCTGAGGGGAGTCCTTATTGCTCTCTACAACCATCTGAAAGAAAGTTCTAGTGAGGTGGATGTTGGTCTTTTCTCCCTAGTACCAAGTGACAGAATGAGAGGAAATGGCCTGAAATTGCACAATGGGAAGAGATATTGCAATAGGGAGGTGGTGGAGTTACTGTCCCTGGGAGTGTTAAAAAAGGTGTAGATGTGGCACTTTCAGATGTTGTTTAATGGCCATAGTGGTGATATGTTGACAGTTTGGCTTGATGATCTTGGAGATATTTTTCAGCCAAACCAATTCCATGATTCTATGATTCTGTGATGTAGAGAGAAGGAATAAAAGTTCCACTGAGGAATGAAGAATGCTTTCAGTGAATGGTACTCTCATAACTTGTCCTTAATATCTGTCCTTAGACAAGGAAAAGACTGTTCTGCAGGTACCTTCTCCTTTCTAGTGACCCTACGCGGATGCCAGGATGCCAGGTATCAGTGCTAGAGCTGACACACATGGAGTGTGTGCATATACAGGCCAGTGTAAGGGGACAGGGATTTTGTTCTGTAATAATGACTCTTTTCATATGGACCAAAGTGACATTTTAGCAGATGTTACCTTCATGCTGCCACCCTCACACCCTCACACTCCTTCCCATCAATATGATCTCCCAGGAGAAAACAGAGCTGACATAGATCATAGAATTATAGAATCATAGAATGTCAGGGGCTGGAAGGGACCTTGAAAGATCATCCAGTCCGACACCCCTGCCAGAGCAGGATCACCTATACCAAATCACACAGGAACGTGTCCAGGTGGGTTTTGAATATCTTCAGAGATGAAGACTCGACAGCTGCCCTGGGCAGCCTGTTCCAGTGTTCTGTCACCTTCACAGTGAAAAAAATCCTCTTCATGTTTACACAAAACCTGTGAGATAGTTGCCCCAGGGACAGCACAGCGTTCCAGAGTAGACAAGAAATGTGTCCAGTGGGCAAGTCCCTTAACTTCCAGTCACTGTTTGGTTTCAGCACACACAGGTGAAGCTTTCAGTCCTTATATTCTACTTCTTCCTTTCCCAAGGCAACCTCTTTTTCTAGTCCCCAAGAAGGACTGTGGGCCCTTCTCAAATAATTTCCATGATATATAAAGACTAACACAGCACGTGAGAAATGTCTCTGCACCAGAACTGATCTACACAGTGGTTTTGAATGCTATGAATTCTTAGGGCAATCACAAGCATATGATGAAAATTGCTACTCTGAACGACAACCTGCTGCTTCCTGTCACGCTCCTGACACTTTGGTCCACACCAGAATATCTGTATTTCAGCATACTCTTCAAAATCATTGTTCCTTTTGTTTAGGTCAGACAGCAGCACTCATTTTCCAAAAAAAAAAAAGAGCAATATGTTGACAGTGAGCCCCATAGCATTTGGACAAGAAGGTCCCACCAGCAGCAGCATGGCCAAGTCCCACCAGCCCTGTTCATCAGCCACTGAGTAACACATTGCAAATCAATTGCTGTTTATTTCACAGCTTTTTTACACTGCACAGGCACAAACATGCTGCAGTTTTTTTATTGCTTTTGACTTCATCAGATCTCTTGTGGGCCACAGCCATCTCCTTAATATTCACATGGAACAGCTTTCTGCTATGCTGGACTGGCGGAAAAGACAATTGCATCAGAAGGAGCCTTTTTTCCTTCACAGAACAACTTCTCCATCCTGAACTATGTTTATGTTTAATTACTGCATATATTTGGGGTTTTTCACAACTGATAACTCATTAAAACAGCATCCTAGCCACCAGCCATGACATACCATCTGGGAAATAAAGGGAGCAGAAATTTTAAACCAGCCAATCATAGAATCATAGAATCATAGAATGGTTTAGGTTGGAAGGGACCTCAAGGATCATCCAGCTCCAACCCCCTGCCACAGGCAGGGACACCTCCCACTAGAGCAGCTCGCCCAAGGCCTCATCCAGCCTGACCTTAAACACCTCCAGGGAGGAAGCATCCACCACCTCCCTGGGCAACCCATTCCAGTGCCTTACCACCCTCACTGTAAAGAACTTCCTCCTAACATCCAGTCTAAATTTCCCCTCTTCCAGCTTATACCCATTCCCCCTCGTCCTAACATTACTAGACCGTGTAAATAGTCCCTCCCCAGCTTTCCTGTAGGCTCCCTTCAAATACAAATACAATAAGTCAAGATAACTTTTCAACCTCTAAGCTTGCAAAACAAACAAGAAAGACACAAAAAGCCAACATTGTGACACATTAGTCGAAATTATTCCCTCCTCAGGCTCAAAGTGAGGCCATGGAAAAGCTAGGCCTTGCCACTCATTTTTATTGGGAAAGCAGACAATTCACCAATTATAGGAGAATCAGCTCTGCTGGAGAGCCCAAAAGGAGCCTGGTGTCTTCTGTGCTCCACCAACCTGTCATCTGAAATTTGGGAACATGTTGAAATTTCTGGACAGATTCAGCCTCTGCACTCTCTTGTGGTTGCTACCTATTGCAGTACAGAAACAGTTGCATCAAGGATGGTGTGGTGGGGGGCCAAATGCTCACCAAAGCCTCTCTGTCACTCCCCTTCTTAGATGGACAGGGGAGAGGGGAGAATATAACACAAGCCAGTTATAAGGCAGAAGCAATTTAATAATCATAATGACAAGCACAGGCAATAGACCGTGTGCGGAAGCGAAAGCAAACAGAAATGTTATTCTCCACTTACCATTAGCAGACAGTGGTTGGTTTCAGGAAGGAGGGATGCCACACATAATGCTTGCTCCAACAGACAGACCCCATCAACAAATATCCTCCCCTCTTCTTTCTTTCACTTTGTTCTTATATCTGAGCTGATGTCATAGGGCATGGAATAGCCCTTTGGCCAGATCAGGTCAGCAGGCTCAGCTGTGTCCCCTCCCAAGATCTTGCCCACCCCTCAGCATACTCTCAGAGTGGAGAAATGCTGGAAATACACAGGCTGGGTGCTGGACTCAGCAGCAGCCAAAATACTACTACAGCACTGCAAAGCACAGCACTAGAAGAATGCATTGGGAAGAACTAACTCCAGCTCAGCCAAACCAAATACAAGCTCCTGTCTGTCAGCAGGGTGCAGATTCCAGTCAGACATGTTGCTAGAGTTAAAACCTGTTGTATCGAAACTTGGTGACTAATTGCATGTGTTCAAGTGTTTCATCCATTCTTTCCCCAAAACTCCCTTGTATGCAACAAGATGAGACATGTATGCAGTGTTATGAGAGGTCATGGAAGGACAAACCTCCAGCACTCTGGGGAAATCGGTGGTGGTACTTAACCATCACTTTTGATTTAAGAGGATTTAGGCTACATATGGGTGCTAGGAACCTCATCATCAGAGCCTTTGCCACAGTTCCAAACTCCTAACAAGCCTGCATTGTGAGCAAGTGTGCCTGAAAAGGCTGTGGATGCTGGAAGCTCCATCTGTTACTTGTTCACAGCACATATCGCCAGGAGACCAGCAATGACACTCTCCCACCTTTTCATACTCTCGCACTGCTTGGCATCGACAGCATTTCAAAAGCACATTCATGGTTCTGCTCAGAGGGGAGCATGATAATGCACTTGTCATGCTTCCCCTCTGCCAACATGCCTTCTCTGCAGACAGAAAACTGGGCTGTCCTTACTTTATCATTAGGAAAACAAACCCCCACAAGATTCTTTTCTCTCTATTGTTTTCAGAGGCAGATGTTTCTTCTCTCTGTTTCTTCACCAGTACATAAGTCCATTGCCTTTAATCAATATTGTCCTTTCATCAATATTTTCCTTTCCTTTCCTTTCCTGGCAGTGCCACAATCTACTCTTCCTTTCCATTTTTGCTGTATGTCATTTTTTTCTCTCCCTGCTCTGTTTGGATATGATCCAACATTTCTGTTTTAGAGTATCTATCCTGTGATAATTACGACTGGCCGAACACCTGTTATTATTTTAAAACCTTATTTTACCCTTTAGGGCACAGCGAGGGATGTCAGTCACTACAGGGTGAAGTCACTCTGTAGAGTAGTGTTGGTGTGAACACACTTGTAATATGTGCACTGCAGGCTGGATGGGTGACTTCCATTCAATGGAGGGATTTGTGTACAAATTGGAATCAACACATGATATCCACGGTCCAGAGCACCAGAAGGGCAAGTTTACTTGGTGTAAATTGGACTGCTACTGTTGTCTTCTTGCTCTGAAGGACATGGATTTCTGAATTTTACCCCAAGGTGCCTGAGTGGATGCTATGATGTAAACAAGAGGAGCAGACTGAGTGGCCTCTGTGGCCTTAAGACATGATGAGAACAGGGTGAAGGCTGAAACACATTTAAGCCATTGTCCCACACAACTGTCATCTTCCTAGCTCTGAGTCACACCTTTTGTCCACCTTGGTATGTTTGGTACTTAGGGACATGGAGCAAGGGACAAGTCAGGACTCTGATATAGAGATAGCACAGAAACCCTGCAAGATGGTGGCAGAGGAAGGCAGTAATAAGGATACTACTGCCTGATACTAGACTGAGCTGATACTAGACACTTTTCCAAGGTATTTTCATAGAAAGCAGCTGTCCATTGTTGAAGAACCAATATAAATTAAATGACTAATGAATAGAAATCCAAATCATTAAGTGAGCATCACTGATGGGTATTTGTTTAACACTGGTTGGAGGTGCCATGAACTTTACAAAATATATGACACAATCAGAGGTTAGACAGAAAGCAACCTTCAGTCTGGCAGTGAGATACTCCATCTCCACTTAAGTCCTTTAAGAACAAAAGTTCTCTTGGGTCCTGGCCCTAAGTAGCCACTTGTCTCTACTGATTTTCTGTAGAGACATTAGAGTTTGACCTATGCACTCACCTTTCATTAGATTGTTGTCCTAAATACATCTCAGACTGTTTGCCTGCACCAAAACAATTGGTGCCTAATAACTGGTCATTTTGAGTAAGGGCAAAGTCCCTTCAGGGCTGAGGTTGTTAAAATGTGAGACATCAGACCAAACTCTAACTAATGTGACAGAATGACACATTCAAGATGAACTCTAACGATTTCTGTGGTCATGGAAACAGAGACTACATCCAAAAGCCTCACTGCTAATCCCTCTGTCTCACCATTTTCCAGAAGAACTGGACAAGAGTAAGCAACACTTCTCTCCACTGTGTTTCCTTCACATCAGCACTGGTCTGCGGTTGTATGATTTGTGAAGACAGTGGCTCCCACTGAATTACCCAGTTAGTCTATCAAACAATATCCTGACTTCATTGGAATTTCACATCCTGAGTTTGATGGTTGTGTTATCCTCAGTTGTGTTTTTCATAAGGCTGTCATGACAACAAAGGGACAGTGAGATTTTTCAAGTCCTGCATTCTAGATGAAATGATGGCATGCCTCTGGTTATTGAATGTAACTGCCATTTTTCAGCATCTTCTGTTTCTAGGCCAGGGACAACCAGAACAACAAGAGGAAGAGGAGAAGGATGACATCCAGGACTCCAACGATCCCCTCAGAGAGGGGAGGGAAGTTAGAAAGGAATACTCAAGGGAATCAGGAGAGCCAATCCTAAGCTGGCTGGTGAGATGCCGTAGTATTGGTGCCAATGCCCCGCAGGTAGGAGACAAGTCTGCCAAGAAATTCTCCCTTGCATGGCAGTGCTCCTAAGGGATTGCTTTACTTCATTTTATGCTTTATTGTATTTGAAAAAAAAAATTAAAATTCATGCATTAAAAAGTTTTCCATTATCCTGGAAAAGAGACTTGGGGGTACAAGGAGCTGGACATGAGCTGACAGTGTTCACTTGCAGCCCAGAAGGCAACTTGCCTCGTGGGCTGCATCAAAAGGTATGCTGCCAGCAAATCCACAAAGATGATTCTGACACTTTGCTCTGCTATGGTGAGACCTCACCTGAAGTACTGTGCCCAGGTCTCGAGCCCTCAGTACAGGAAGGACATGGACCTGATGGAGCAGGTCCAGCGAAGGGCCACAAAGATCATCAGGGGATTGGAGCACCTCTGCTACAATGGCAGGCTGAGGGAGTTGGGGTTGTTCAGCCTGGAGAAGAGTAGGCTCTGGGGAAACCTAATAACAACATTTCAGTATATGAAGTGGCCTGCAAGAAGGATGGAGAGAAACTGTTTACAAAGGTCTGTAGTGACAGGACAAGGGGCAATGGCTTCAAACTAGAGAAGAGTAGGTTTAGATTGGATGTTAAAAGCAAGTTCTTTACTATGAGGGTGGTAGAACACTGGAACAGGTTGCCCAGGGAGGTAGCTGAGGCCTCACCCCTGGAAATATTCAAGGTAAGGCTTGAGAGGGCTCTGGACAACCTGATCTAGCTGAGGATGCCCCTACTTACTGCAGAAGGGATTGGACTACATGACCTTTCCCACTCAGACCATCCTATGGTTCTATGATTTTATGTAAAAGATGTCAATAACACATGAAAACTGTACCAAAATTATTAACGCTAAAGCTACCTTCAATTCCCAAGGTGTTGCTAGATAAACAGTAACATGAACTGAATTTACTAAGAATGTCATTACCATGGATTTTTCTGTTAAGAAAGGATGCAGCTGCAAAGACTGTGTTTATTCTTGTTAGTTTAGCACATGCAAAATGCAACCCTTGAGAAGTCACCTTGCCCTTTTCGATAAACCCCAGAGGATTGTCTATAAATAGTCTCTTTTGTTTTTTATTGAATATTATTTGATGTTTATGATCAATTGGTAATATCACAGTCTCACAGTATTACCAAGGTTGGAAGAGACCTCACAGATCATCAAGTCCAACCTGTTACCACAGAGCTCAAGGCCAGACCATGGCACCAAGTGCCATGTCCAATCCTGCCTTGAACAGCTCCAGGAACGGCGACTCCACCACCTCCCTGGGCAGCCCACTCCAGTAGCCAATGACTCTCTCAGTCAAGAACTTTCTCCTCACCTCAAGCCTAAATTTCCCCTGGTGTAGCTTGAGGCTGTGTCCTCTTGTTCTGGTGCTGGCTGCCTGAGAGAAGAGAGCAACCTCCTCCTGGCTACAACCACCCCTCAGGTAGTTGTAGACAGCAATAAGGTCTCCCCTGAGCCTCCTCCTCTCCAGGCTAAACAACCCCAGCTCCCTCAGCCTCTCCTCGTAGGGCTGTGCTCGAGGCCTCTCCCCAGCCTCATCGCCCTTCTCTGGACATGCTCAAGGATCTCAATGTCCCTTCTAAACTGGGGGGCCCAGAACTGGACACAGTACTCAAGGTGCAGTCCAACCAGTGCAGAGTACAGGGGGAAAATGACCTCCCTGCTCCTGCTGGCCACACCATTCTTGATGCAGGCCAGCTTCTACATTGGCTCCTCTCTTGACATATCTTAGTCTATGCCTATAAAATTCATTAAGAAGGACCAGAGAAAGATCCTTGCTCATGTAGCACCATGAAGAGTAGAATGACCACAACCACCTAACACAGCACTCAGCTGGTCTTTGAGTCCCACTGCAGTGACACTCAGAAAAAAAATATTCCTTTCTGTGTGTGTTTTGGCAGAGCAAATTAACATTAAAAAATGCAGCCTCAATGAATGGTGTTGTACACTGTGAAGCTAAAAGTGTGTGGAGCAGGTCATGGAGTGTGGCACAAAGGCAGCTGCAGGCCCTGTTGGAGATACTTGGAAGGGCTACATCTCATACTCTCTGCAGGTGTAGAGGGATGATTAGAGTTGAATCATTCCCACCAACAGTGCCTCACCATTATCTTGCAGAGGACTCACTGGCATTGACCAAAACAGAGCCATGAAATAATGCTAAGGTGATATGCTCTCAGCCTCTTCATGAGGAGCACATAACCAGTGAACACATATAGCTGGATTTCACTCCTAGGATGTGGCATAGTAAAGTTAGATGATGCAGCACCCCACTTGCAGCCAAAGCGATCTTTCACAGTCTTTACAAGCTTACAGACACTCTGAATCCTAGTGGGAGAATGCTCAGTAACTTTGAGAAACACAGCCCCTTCAGTAATTTACTTTTATAGGCTGATTTTGTAACTGAAGTTTTGGCAGCCAGCTTTTACCAGTTTAGTCAGACCTGTAAATAATTGAGACAAGAACTATTACTTTTGTAATTGTATGTGCTTCGAGCTGCTGCAAGCACCTGATCTTCCCTTCGGTTCCCATAAATCTGCTAATTATAAGAGACATGAATTCTACAGCACTTGGAGGACTGTGAGATTTCTCTTTCCAGTTTGATGTCTACTGGTGGGTATTCAGAAGTGTGAATTTTACAAGATAAATTAGAGGCAAGGCCAGGAAACGTGAAAGAAAAATGATGCCAAAATGAAAGTGTCTACAACATCCTAGCTACAAAATGAGGGCGCAAAGGAACATCACCTTGTACATGCTGCTCCTTTCCAGTCCAGTGAGGCCTCATTCAAGCCCTGGTTTAACATATGAGTTTATTTTGCTGCCACAGATGAAATATGACTCTATCCAGAGTGGAAAGCAACA
Source organism: Tricholaema leucomelas (assembly GCA_013400475.1). Classification (NCBI taxonomy): domain Eukaryota; kingdom Metazoa; phylum Chordata; class Aves; order Piciformes; family Lybiidae; genus Tricholaema lacrymosa; species Tricholaema leucomelas. The sequence goes on along the minus strand of WAAF01006428.1, from coordinate 561,429 downwards.
GGAGATTATAATGGTCTCTTTAAATATATTGTAAACGAAGACACCTACTGAGATCTGGCCTGCATGAATAACAAATTAGAGATGTGAGCAATCCACATCAATGAAACCACATATGTTACTTTGTAGCCCTGACATGTGATCATATGCTAAGGTGTATTCAGGGTATGAAACAATTGATTTCAAATCTACTGAAAATGTCAAAGCAAAAAAAAAAAAAGCAACCAAACACAAACCCCAGATGATTATATTTTGTGGTTGCTAGGAACAGAAAATGATGGATTTGATCTTCCTAACTGCCTTCCTCCTCACACACACACTCTGCCACATCGTTTTTCTCCCATGCAAAACACATGCTGATTTTGCAGAAGGTCTCATATGTTCTAAAGCCAACCTCAATGCAAAAATCACAGAACTTCAGCACTGTGCCAATGGTCTCTGTCAAAGGCAAGCCACAAGCCAGCAGAATTAAACCCTCTCAACTTCAAGCGGCTGGTGGAGGAGGCAGTCCCAGTCCTCCTGAGAAAACTAGTCCTTTCCATTCCTATGAATGCTATTCTTCTGCATGCAGCATAAATAAACTGAAAACACTGCCTGTTGAGTTAGCCCACTCTTTTGTCATATGTCACCTAATTTCACTCTGTTATCCTTGTACTTAATCCAATAACTTGGTTCTAGCCGGCGCACGTCTCCAGAAAGGCCTCCAGTGATCATTTGAAAACACAAATGAAAATTTTGCCTACCTAGTGTCTTTCCAGTGATGAATCACTCTCCCTGTGTGTATCTTCCAACTTTTCTGGTTTCTTCATTGGAATTCTCATGTGAATGTTGCTTCTCATTCTGGTAGTCTTAAGTCAATGAATCACCACAGCTCTGATCCAGAGTGATAGCTCCTGCATGTAACAAAGAAATCCATAGCCCTTATAAAACATAGAGAGCTACATGAACAAATACTTATTTATCACATCTAGTGGCCCATGAACCCCTACACACCACACTGAGCATTGCAGGTACAGACAAGCATCAGTTAAGATTTTTTTTTTTAATCTAGTATGACAATCAAATATTCATGAAGGAAAATTCTAGTCGAGTTCAAACCCAAACAGAAAACTTCCAATAAGACTATGAAATTGGAAGGGTACAGAAAAAAAGAGGCAGAGACAATATCACATAAATGTCTGAGCTTCAGGCTGAAGCTGTGAGAACAAAATCATAACATCAGCAGTCTCTTTATCTTGTACGATCTCAGAACTGCATTGAAAACTGCCCAGCATGTTCACAGAGTACTAGCTTTAAACTCTGCTGTTCACCTTCCTCATCTACCTGCTCGTCAGTTTAGTCTGAAAATACCACAGAGAGTCACAGAATCACAGAACCTTAGAGGTTGGAATGGACCTGCAGAGATCAAGTCCAACCCACTGCCAAGCAGGATCACTTAGAGTAGTTTGCACAAGGGGTGCATCCAGGTGGGTTTTGAAAGTCTCCAGAGAAGGAGACTGTGTTGGTTTGAGGCTAATTGGAGTATTTTAATGAGAGAAATTAGATCATTGGTTGTGAAAAGAAAATAATGGTGATGTCTATACCATTCATTGGTTTGCTGAGAGGGATAAAGAGCCAAAACAAACAATTTTGTCTCGCTGTGTCCTGGGATGTTGCCCAGTTCCTTTCTCTGTCTGGTCTGTGTCATTAGATCTAATTACTTCCTTTTAAACTTGATCTGGTTTGATATCTCACCTCTAATCTCGGCAGCTAACACATCAGCTTTGCTGGCTGCTGCTTTATTTATGTTTGTCCATCTGAGATAGAGGGTGGAAGAGAAAGAAAGGCTAGCTTTGAGCCCTTCTGGGCAGTTCCCTTTGTCCAGGAGACAGTTTGGATTTTTGTATTATTTCTGACTTGTATCTAACTGCAAATATTTGTAAATACCTGCATAGAGTGTGTATAGATGCTCATAAATTTTGCCATGCTGTATGCTGTAAATATAACTCAATCTTACTTCTAGATCATCTGAGTTACTCTGGGACATTTCAAATAGTAGGGGAGAAATTTCCTGATCTACCACAAAAACTCCACAACCTCTCTCAGCAGCCTGTCAAGGAAGGCTAAGCTTAATCCCAGACAGGTTTCTTGGTTAGTTACGGTAACTCCTTCTGTGGAGGCAAAAATTGCCCAAACCCATGTTTTCCCACAAAGATTTGACCCAAAAGGGCTCTGCTTTCCTCCCTTTGGGGTCTGTTTGCCTGGCTCAGACTGAAGAAAATCAGGGTCTTGGTGATTTCCAGGGGTGCGAATGTAAAGGAGAACTACTAAATTCCACAGAAAATATTAACACAGAAAACTGTTGTGTGCAACTGTACAAAACTCTGAGCATGGAATTGCAATTAAAAACCTAACAGCAAGATCTCTTATTTCAACAGTGTCACCTTCCCAGTTGTTCTCCTTTAGAGTGATATGGATCATAGAATCATAGAATCATAGAATCAACCAGGTTGGAAGAGACCTCCAAGGTCATCCAGGCCAACCTAGCACCCAGCCCTATCCACTCAACTAGACCATGGCACTAAGTGCCTCATCCAGGCTTTTCTTGAACACCCCCAGGCACGGTGACTCCACCACCTCCCTGGGCAGCCCATTCCAATGCCAATCACTCTCTCTGTGAAGAACTTCCTCCTAACATCCAGCCTATACTTCCCTCGGCACAACTTGAGACTGTGTCTCTTTGTTCTGTTGCTGGTTGTCTGGGAGAAGAGACCAACCCCACCTGGCTACAGCCTTCCTTCAGGTAGTTGTAGACAGCAATGAGGTCACTCCTGAGCCTCCTCTTCTCCAGGCTAAACAACCCCAGCTCCCCCAGCCTCTGTCCTGAAATATCCTTGGATATTCATTTTGTTCAAAGAGGCCCCACACTTTTAGACTACTTTTAAGTAGCAGCTTAAGCCCCACCAAACCAAATTGCAGTTAATACTGTGAAAAACAAGGCACACCACATAAACAGCTGTAAACAATGTCATTAATAGAATAATATTAGCAAAGTGATAGGCTTAAGCACCCTCATTAATGAACCTCATCAGTTCACGTATTGAAAGTACAATACAATTAGCTTCTTCCAGAGCAGCTCTGCATACAATGCCAACAAGCAATGCCGACTCCCTTTACTGCAGAACTAAGTAGATGATTTTCTAATTGCAAGCCCAGTGCACACACCATCCCCAGAGCAATGTCTGATTAAATATTAGCACTCACAAGTAACTGTGAATGAAATCCAGGTAATTTCATGCACTAACTGTGTATGTATTAGTTCTGTCGCATTTCTGAGAACAAGGTGTATGAAAATGATCCAATGCATTAGCTGTAAGATACACTCATAGCAGTAATCAGGACTCCTTTGCTTTGAAAATAGGTCTTGCTGCACTGAAGTCCATTAAATGCTGCTTGTTTTCACAGGGACCACGGTGCCAGCAGAAAATCTCTGTAGAGACTGTCAAAGCCAGTGAAGGTATAAGAGTTACTGAAAGAGCATAAAATGATTCGGTTTCCAATGAAATGACTGGAAAAGGGATCCATGGGACTAATTTGCAGCAGGGAGCCTGAGCTGCTGGGAAAAGCTTGAATATTATCAACTAATACACCCTGTAAATTGAGATTCAAGTCTAAATACTTAGGAAAATTGAAGAAACCTAAGGAAAACTTTAAACTAGACTCAAAAGGGGAAAGGCTTGCCAGACTTGCTAATGATAAGCCTGAGGGCAGCACGGTAGAGTTTGAGGGATGGCATTCTGACAAATGCCTTCAAACAGCCATCTCAATGGAGATGGAGGGTGGAGGTCTGTGTGACAGTAAAGACACTCTGTTGAAACCACAGAAGTACCTGGGAATGGTCATCAATTAGGGCTTGTCCTTCCAAAAAGGTGGTGGGATGTACACAGCATGAGCAATAAACAGGAGGAGCTGGAACTCGTTGTGCAGTGGGAAAACTGCAACACAGTGGTCATCAAAGAAACATGGTGGGATGCCTTGCACAACTGACATGCTGCAACAGATGGCTATAAACTTTTCAGCAAGGATGGGTAAGGAAGGAGAGGTGGTGGCAGCTCTGATGTTTTGGTTGTCTAGAGCTTAATCACGGTAACAATGAGGTAAGGCCAATAAGACAGCTATAGTGGGAGCCTGTAACAGACCATCCAAACAGGATGAAGAGACAGGCAAAATATTCCATAAGCAGCTGCGAGAAGTCTCACAATTGCTTGCCTTTGTCCTTGTGAGGGACTTCAGCTTCAGACATTTCCAGTTATCTGCTGGAAATACAATACAGAGGAGAGAAAACAGTCCAGGAGGCTCCTGAAGTGTGTGGAACATAACTTCCTGACACAGATGGCACATAAACCAACTAAGGAAGGCTCCCTGTTACATCAGTTTGTGAATAGAGAAAGACTTGTGGGTGATGTGACAGTTGGAGAGGCATAGCAATCATGAAATGATACAGTTTTCAGTTCTTGGGGAAGCAAAAAGAGTTAGAAGAGCTGCTATTTTGGAACGCTGGTGGGCAGACTTTGATCTGTTCAGGAGCCTGGTTGACAGAGTCTCATGAGGAGCAGTCCTGAAGGGTGAAGAAGTCCAGAAAGGCTGGATTTTCTTCAAGAGGGGAATTTTTAGGGAGCAGAAGCAAGCTGCCCCAGTGCGCTGTAAGACAAGCTAGTGGGGAAGAAAGTTGGAGTGGCTAGATAGAGAGCTTTGGCTGGAGCTCAAAGAGGAAAAGAGGGAAGTCTGTGGCCCATGGAAGAAGGGACAGGCCTTCTGGAAGACTACAAAGCTGTCATGAGGCTGTCCAGAGAGAAAATTAGAAAGGCCAAAGCTCAAGTAGAACTTAGTCTGGCTACTGCCATAAAGTATAGTAAAAAATGGTTCTATAAATATCTGAACAACAAAAGAAGGACTAAGGAGGATATCCATCCCATGTTTGCTCCTGGACCCAAGGAGGTATTGAATGCCTTCTTTGCCTATGTCTTTATTAGTAAGAACAGTTTTTCTCTGAGTGCCCAGCCATCCTGAGATGGAAGATAGGGATGGGGAGCAGTACAAAGTCCCCACAATCCAGGAGGGAATGATCAGTGACCTAGACGCATGCAAGTCCATGGAGCCACATAAGATCCCAAGAGGTACTGAAAGAGCTACCAAAGTGCTCACCAAGCCACTTTCCATCATTTATCAGCAGGTCTGGCTAACCAGGGCAGCTCCAGATGACTGAAGGTTAGCAAATTCTATACCCATCTACAAGAGCCAGAAGGAGGATCCAGGAAATTACAGTGCTGTCAGTCTGACCTCAGTGCCAGGGTATGGCTGAGGGAACTAGGGTTGTTTAGCCTGGAGAAAAGGAGGCTCAAGAGACACCTTATCACTCTACAATTACCCAAAAGGAGTTTATAGCAAGGTGGGGGTTGGTCTCTTCTCATTTGACTGCATTAGGCTTTCAATAGAGTTCAGTAAGACCCACCACTTTGGAAGACTATAAAAAATCAGAAACTCAGAAATTTCTAAGCAAACAACCAAAAAAGGATTCCCAAAAGAGAAGCCTAAGCATGGCAAACAAAAATATACAGAAGAATGATTTAGGATGACAGATCAGTAGTGTCCATTTGATACTGCTGCTGCATCACTGATGCTTATTTTGTGTTTCCTATGTGGTCCTGCCAGTCTGGGCTCAAGGCTGCCTCACCAAATAACAACTGACCATAACAGTGGGGTTTTGTTGATTGCCTTCTTCGCCTACATTTCCACAACATGTTTCTGAGTCAATGCAAAATGCCACCAACATCCTTTATTCCTAGAAGATGATTTCCGTTGTCTGCCACCATAGCAAATCCCTCACAGTTTTGGCTTAGTTTACTAAAACAGAAGAATAATGACACTTCCAAACAGAACAGGTTTTCCCACAATACCAGCTTAGTCTTGGATTGGCACAGCTTGTGATCCAAGGCAGGCATTCAACCTAGTAACTGGGTTTATGCAGCACTGAAGAGAACAAAGTAGCACAACCAGGCTTTCATGTGTGATCACTCTTTGGCAAGGACATGCCCATAGTGTAAATTTACTTTATAAGCAGTGAAGTTGGTTGCTTCTATGTAAATAAATGATTTGGATAAAAGACATTTCTGGGGAAATTAACTTTCACTGATGTTGCTGTTGTATGAAAGGGATTTTGCTTAGTTTCTCTCATGGCATTTGAGACAACCATGCTTTTTTTAATTAATACTTCCATACTGAACTCCAAACTGTTATTGTACTACCTGCTAAATGGAACATCTCCAGGTTCAGTCTACCAGGTTTCACACCTTTGCTGCAAAGCAAAGACTGAGAAAAACAGGTTTCAGAATCAAAGAGTTACAGAATTAACCAGGTTAGAAAAGACCTTCAAGATCATTGAGTCCAATCTATCACTCAGCACCTTCTGATTAACTAAACCATGGCACTAAGTGCCTCATATGTTCTCCTTTTAAACACCTCCAGGGATGGTGATGCCACCACCTCCTTGGGCAGCCCATTCCAGTGGCAAATCACTTTCTATGAAGAACTTCTTCCTAACATCCAGCCCAAACCTGCCATGGCACAGGATATTTAGGACATTTAGGAGAACTCAGCTACAAGGAGGCAGTCATGGAAAGAGGATGCAGCTTTTTGAATGAAATCCTGAACTCCCGCAGAAGAGGGTTGACAAGGCCCATAGAAGAGACTTCAGACTAGAAAAAGAAATGAAGGAGGAAACTGAACATGGCTTTAGTTCTCAGGAACAACAAGTGAGATAACCAAAAATATGGCAACAATTGATAGAGCATGAGAAAGGAAACTCATTCCAATAGGAACCAAAGTCAAGTAGCTGATAGCATGTTTATGGGACTATTTCTCTCCCAGCTGGGTTACTGAGTGTGACTGGCAAGAAACTGCTTCCCCATTGTGTGTTAATGTTGGAAGCCTGGTAAACAGAACAAGCTAGGTCAAACTATTGGAACAGGATATGAAATCAGACTGTGTAAGGGATAACAGCATGTGGTAAAACAGCAACCACATTTACAGCAGATGTATTGAGGAACGCTAGTCTGCAGAAAGACAGAGATGAAGCTGAAGGCAGTAGGGTGCATCAACAAGGGAACTCAGCATAAACATGTAAAGGTAGAAACAATGGCATGAGTAAAACAGTATCTGTCCTCATCTCACTGGGGGAAAAAAAAAAAGGAAAAAGAGGTTTTAGCAGGATGAGAAATCACCATATAATTTCATCATGAAGTCTGTCTATTACAGATATTTAGGTAATATTAGAAAGAGAGCTTTACTACTAATCACATCATTAAGAGACACTTCAATGTCCCAGATAAAGAATGTAGAATAAATATGATGAGTAATAGCAGAAGAAGCTACTTCCAGATGGGATGATGGGTGGCAGAATTCTCAACTAATTAGCCAAAACTCCCAACAGACTCCATGCTATTTTTATTGGTCTTGCAATTGCTGAAAAAATTTTAGAAGATTTGGTAAGACTAAGAAGCTAAATTTATGTGACATGAAGGAGCATGGGAAAGTAAGCCTGCAAGGTCTTCACTGAAGACAGAACATTATTAGAAAGAAAGCTAATTTATGAGACATGAAGGAGCATGGGAAGCTAAGTCTGCAAGGTCTTCACTGAAGACAGGACATTGTTAGAAATAGAGCAAAGTTATTAATTTGATACTGATAAGCTACTATTTTTGCTGTTTGCTTGGAATAACTACTTCTTAATGGAGAAGGACATAGGAGTCCTCCAATAGACTGGAGAACTGGGTAAAATTCTGGCTATCAATATTCAAGAATTGGAGTTGAGATTAAAACAGATACAGAGCAGCGTTGTCCGGGTGGCCAAAGCAATAGGCAGTTTATCTTGGTGGAAAAAAGAGAAACAACTTGATCTGTCTGTCCTTTCAGAGAGAAGAATAGGAAGTTAAAACCAGATACAGTGGAAGAATGATCTGTATTTATTTAACATGTGTTACTTAATGAACAAGCAGGTTAAACAATATATTAAAATGACAACTGTGTACACATTTAGTGTGACAGTGGGAAAGTTTCTTGCCTTTAGAGGATGAAGTTTTGGTCAAGGCAGGGGCACAAAACCCAATGAAAGGTAAGACAGAGCTTTAAAGCTCAAGAGGGCCCTTCCTGCCTGTTGTTAATGCCACTGTCAGAATTGCAGTGCTGCTTATTAAGATTGCTGAAAAGCAGAGCAATCTGGACATCTTCCTTGTTGTCTGCTTCCTAAAACAAACAATACAGGAAATAATAACAGAGGAAGATGAAGACAACGTAAGTTCAAAGGTCTAATATTCAGCTGATACTAATGTTCCAATATTGGACTCCATGGTTTTGTTTTTGACACAGTGTGGGATGCTGAAACTGCTGATAATTACACGGCATTGATTCTGTTTTTTTTCTCTTTCAGTACCAGAGTCAATTTCCCTCTTTGCTGATGCACAGATCTTGCCAAAGCACATGGGCTGAAGGGAATGAGCATGAACTTAATAATATATCCTTTTCCATTGTTAGCAGTGTCTTCAGTGATGAAGAAATAAGGACTTAGCCCTGCAGGTGGTCCACTGTGTTACTGCCAGTGATTACTACCACTATCATCAAAGAATTTGGCTGCAAGGACAGGATTGCCTGAGGCTTATCTATGTGCAGCTACTCTCCAGTGACCACTCTGCAGATGTAACACAACTGGCCTTCAGTTTGTTAGGTGGGACACTGATAACAACATGCCCATAGCAGCTGAGAACTCAGGAATAGCTTCAAAACGTTGCTGGGAAGATGGGTAAATATTTGAGAAGCCAACCACCGCTGAGCTCTGCCACAGCTACTCCTGCTGTTCTGAGGGAAGCACAGAATTAAGACAAATTGTCCCAAACACAGCACAAGGAAACATGCTGAAATCATGTCTGATAAACAAGTGGAGCAATAAACTGAAGCAAAATTGCTGTGGCAGAAACTAGACCTAAAGAGTGAGAGAACAGTCTAATGGCATCCACCTCCTCTTCTGAGGACCTTAAAAATAGTTGAAACAAGATAAAATGAAGAAGACAATGACTTCAGTCTTCAAACAAGAGAAAATGAAGACAAAACCTAGAGACTGAAACAATGATTTACACTATCCTCATGGTTGCCTGCTTAGAGTCTCTTGGGGCCCTCATCTTCAGATATTCCTACCTATAGTACAGAGAAGAAGACCATCATACACCCACAGCCATCAGCTTCACCTCCATAGTGAAGAGCACTTGGATACCAGAATTTATTTCTTCTCCTTCTTCTGATTTTTTTCTGGCTCCCCTTGGTTTGCCTTTTTGCTTTATTCCCTGTTTAAAAATATTCTGAGTTAGAGAACTAGGAGAACATCAGCACATGCTCTGAGCTTTTGACCAAAGAAACCTTTCTTTTAGGAAAATCAAACAAACAAACAAATTGACCATAAGTCTCAGAGCTACTCTCACTTAGCTACTTTGAGAATGAGAAAGACATCAAAGAGATTGTAAAGATCTGTATTATTTAGAACAGCCTTTAAATTGGTAATAGGAACTTAGCTAATTGAAGCCTTGGAAATGAGACTACATTGTTGCCCCAACCTTTAGTCTTGCATGAGGCATGGGGTGGGAAGATCATCAGATTTGGCTAAGATTGCTTCAGTGGTTCAGAAGGAGCAATCATAAGCTTTGGTCCCATCTACACTGTGCTAGAGGTCCTTGATCATTATGTGTCATTTAAGTCCATTTAAAAGCACTGATGGCACAGAATCTTACAGACTCCTAAGTTCTACTCTTGAAAACAGCATGACACAAAAAATGGAGCTGTAACAAGTGCCTCTTGAACACACACAAGCTTGTTTTTCAACAAGATGACTAAAGTCTACTCCACCTGAGTAGACATGACAGGCAGAGTTTCACTTCAGATGCTTAATTGCTGGTAACATAAGAAACATCTGAAATGAGGTCTAAGAATGAGATAAATCAGGCACTTCCATTCACTTACAAGCAACCAGCCTTGTCTAAAACTATGCATTTGTGCATGCCCAATCTGACTACAACTGTTCAAAACTTACAGAAGAACCACCATTTCTAATGCTCCTCCCTTCAATAGGCAAATTAGAAAGTACTTCTGCATTTCCTCTATAGCTTATTGTGAAAATCTCATATTGGCTGGGACCACACTCCTTGAGAAGTAACTCACAGAGTGCCAAACGTTAGACTTAATGGTCTCTCATCAGGACCATGATCAGCTTGCTGGCCTCCTGGTTTGCTTTGGGACCCAGCAGCACACAAAGAAATCTAGAAAGTGAAACCACACTTCAAGGAAATTGTATTTTTTTAAACAAAAACATATATACTCAGAGCCACATCATTCATAATAACTACAATTTAAAATAGGAGGAGATAAAGAAATAAATACTCAAACCAAGCAATAAGTTCACCTCAGGGGAAAAACAATTTCTGCAAGTGGTGTGGTGTTTGAAATAAGGCTTGAGTAAGAGAAGAGTCAGGAGTGCCTGCAAGTTCAAGAGAAGATAGGCATTGTTGCAGTGGCATAAAAACATCATCTTTGTGGCATAAAGATCCATGAGCAGAGCACGACGCAAAACTATTTGTGGTATGAAGTGTTTTCAAAAGAGGCAACAGCCTTCAGGCCTAAAAGTAGTCATTTTTAGGAAAGTTACTGCACAGGCACTCGTGAATTCAGATGGAAGCTATTAGCTACCTGAATATAAATAAGAGCTAAGAAAAGAGAGGTCAAGTGTTCACCCTCCTGCTTCGCTTTCCCTTGTTAAGCCTTGCCTCACTGCAATAGGTTTTCAGAGCTGTGACTAGTACAAGATTGTGCACTCAGTGCTTCAGGGTACCAAGTGAGTAAAGAATAAAAGAGTAACTTAGACTGGAAGCCTGCAATTGCTGTCAAAGTGTCTCACATTTCCATTTTCTTTTAAGTTTGGTAACAGCAGCAGGCTTTTGAAAAACGAAAATCACTGTATTGAATTTAAATAGGAGATTTAATGTAATTATGTGTAACTTGGTACAATTATATGAAAATCAAGTAATAAAGGAGGCAAAGCACCCAGCCATTTCAAATGAAAATGCCAGAAGGGACCTAAGCCTTCATTATAGAATGATAACCCATTAAATTACATTGTCAGAGCACACACAAGCCCATCACTAACAGTCTAATCCCAGCCTACCTCTGTGGAGAGATGAGAAATCCTTCTCTAAAGTCCATACCCAGAGAGCAGATGAAGAGAGCAAGAAAATGATCAGCTTTGTAGGGATGTGCTAGACCTTAGTGATACTGCACCAGAACTTGATTAAAGAGGTTACAGGGGGCTTCATATTTCTCCAGTTGTCTCAGCAGAGAGACTCTAATAAGAAATGTCCTACCTAGATTGAGAATACATAAATGAGGACAGTAACCAAATTGTTAACTCTGGGAAGTCAGTTATTCTCATCAAGGCACCCTTGTAAGTTATAAGTGCAAGGCAGTACAAGGTTGCTCAGTAGGAATGCAAATGATGGTGAGGTTGGACTATCACTTTGGGTGCAGATGTGGGTGGTAGTGGAAAGCACTGTCAAAGTACAACTGCAGCATGCAGGGGACTGCAGGAAAAAGACTTATTAGCTAGAACTGACTTTGAGACAATGTGAAGCTTCAAATCCAAGCTGGCTAACTGTGCTGTGAGTCAGGGACCAGATTAATAGTGCAGCACTGACGTAAAATGGTTATTTAGGAGAGGAGCAGAACCATGCTGCGCTGTAGCTGTATGTGCACACCTAATACTTTCTCGGTGTGTGCCATATATATATAATAGAGCTGTTGTCCTGCTTTTGTTCCCTCTGTGGAATTGAAGCAAATTTTCTTACTTCAACACTCACACATGTGTGAAACAGGCTGATTAGGTCTACCTACCTTCTCAGACTACAGTGATATTGATGGACTTGGTTGTGTCAGTTTTACCAGTTGACCAAGCAGGGTTATTGTAAAGCTTCACTGTCCTAGGGAAAAAACTAGACCATGCTGTCCCTTAGGAGAAGAGGGAAGAGTCATTTTTATCTCTTCAAATAAATGGACTGGTCACATGCTTGGTCTTAAGCAGAGAGGGTCTACACAACCCTTTGCACACCTGTGATGAATTCTGGTCTGGCTGCAGGGGTAACTAAGCACCCCAAAGGGCAACCAAGAAAACAAGGAGCAAGCCCAAAACAATTATGTGCGAAGGATGTTAAGATTAGTTTAAAAAGGCAGATTCCCTAGGCAGTGATGATGCAAGAAACAGCCACAGCCATTCATTTTTTTTCACAGGCATTGGATAAATGGAGTGCAGCACCACTTTCCAAAGAAAGGAGGGAGTTGCACCCTAATTTGTGACAATGTTGGGTAGATGGAGACCTTCGTACTACCCTTCACACTTTCTCTGGGAAAATCCTTTTTGAACAAAGAACACCTTAAAAATAAAGAGAAAGCTTTTACAGCTCCATATACATGGCCAGGGAGAACTTAAAACTTCATCTGCCTTGCAAAGGGCAGCATAAGTCTCTAGAGACTAGTTCAGTTTTCCCTCAGGGTAGATACACTGGTAGCTGTTCTTATACCATCAAACCAGTCATAAAACATTAAACACAGCAGACAAAATGGGGGGAAATGGTGACTAAAGTTTTTCTTGTAAATGTACATATGCTGTGATAAAATGCTTGGGTTTGTCATGGAGAAGATATTTTCAATTCCACCAAAAAAAAGAAAAAGAGTTCATCTGTTACCCTAAGTATGGAAACACAGAGAATGATATTTCCAAGATGAACAAATTGCATGGCATAAAAAGACCTCTTACAGGTACATAAATATCAACATATAGGTAAACACTAGTGGTACATTTCAGGCTAACCTCTGGGTGAGGCAAGAATCACTAATTAGCTACATTAATAGGCCTATGATTTCCAAACTTGCTGACTTAGATATCTGATTTTGATGGCTGTGCAGAAGTGTGAAATTTGCACACAGGCTGCAAAGACTTCAAAGGGAATAGATTTGCAAATCACCACCTACTACAATGGCTAAAAGGTAGCTCTGAAATCAGACACCCAGATGCTGGAGCTGGGACTCAGGAACATTGCAAGTGAAGCAGAAGCTGGAAGCTGTTACACCAAGGGAGGTGCAAGAGGATGCCCAACTGATGAGAATAAAGTGAGCAGGCAACAAAAAGAACAGGCCTACGAGGTAAGTGGATAAGAGAAACATGGGAAACAGGGTGGCACTGGACAAACCGCGGTATAACAGCTGCTACCCACGAGTATTGGCCAAAGGTTTTGCTTCACTACCCTTGAGCAACCACTGCCTACTATGTCCTGCACTAAAAACATCCACTTTGAAGTAAGCATATTTACTACTACACTCAGAATGGCACCTCCATATACCTCCATAGCCTAATTTCCTGAGGAGATAGCACTGCCAAAGACATGTTGCATCAACATAAGCCCTTCAGCTCTCTGGGATAGTGTCATACAGATTTCAAGCCATCCACACTGCCATCACCAGTGGGCAGCATTTTGTGTCAGCACAACACTATCACTTGGTTTATAAAACTCCCAGTAGCACATGTGGCAAGATAGTCTAATTGAGGACACTCACCTAGATAGCCTCTGAACAGTCAAGCAGCTTCTTCCTTTTTCAAATTGAAAACTCTTGTGAAACACTCATTATTTTGTGGTGTACACCCTGAAGACCCTGTGCTCAAATCTCAGTGACGTGAGCACTTCAGGTTCTCCTGTGATTTAAATGGGATCACTGCTGACAGGCAATTTAGGAAACAACTTCTGTCTCTCAGCCATTCATTTGAGTTTAATGCTAAAACCCCAAACTGGGAAGCATAAAGAGTGCAAGCTGTCTGGGCTGCCACTCTCAGGCCAAAGGGTGCTGGTACTCCATATTAGAAACTCTTGTAAACTTGTGGTAAATGAAAGATGATGGGAGTCAACCTGTGAGTTAACCTGAGGAGCAGGTGCTTGGGGATAACCTACCAGAAAAGTTTGTTTCACCCAGCATCCTGTGCTGTCTTTGATTTTTCTCTTAACATCCTGGCTTCACATTGATCTGAAGACAGGAAGCACTGTGGACCCTGCTGCATGTACTGATTTCTCCAGGGGAAAATGAAGGCATGACAGCTGGAAGGAAACTGGTATGCATTCCAAGCAGGTGAGAGGCAGGTAGTTAAGGGACTTAGTGAGACACATCTGGCACTCCACCTACAAGCTCTCTAAAAGAACAGTGTCTTTTATTCCCCTCAGTGGTTTTTTTTCATTCTAAGGTTCTTCAGAGAAAGTAAGAAGTGCCTTCAAACATCTAAAAACATCTGATTTGTGTGCTGTACAAAAGCAGAAACTATACTAGAGAAGGAAGGGTTTATGTATAACAAGTTCACTGCCTTGATGTAACTTACCTTTCAGATGAAGCAAAAGTGGAGACTGACAGCGACTGTCCTTAGGTAACGACCTGGGGCCACAAACCAGCCCAGTTCCCAGATTTCCATCAGTGGTGTCCCAGGTTGGGAACTGTAGGGTTAAAAATCCTCTAGGGACTAGAAAATCGTTATCCAGTCCCATAATTTGCTATCTCCATGAAGCCATGGCGAGGCCAGCTGGCTCTCCTTTCCTCTCCCCTCCAGCCTGCTGTGTCTGGCAGGAGGCTACATTGCCGGGACAATCATGTAGGGAGCAGGCCTGCGTTAGGGCCTGCAGAGGCCTGTGTTCGGGCCTGCAGAGGCCTGAGTTCGGGCCTGCGGCTGGCAGAGGCGTTGTGGGGGGAGGATTGGAGCACTGAGGATTATAGATTCAGTTTGGGGATGGGAGAAAATTCCAGGGGTTCGCTGTGGATTTTGTATCTGCTTTGCCAGTTCTTTGTCTCTCTTCCCCAAAGGAAGTCTGTTTTCTCTCCAATTCATCTGAGAGCTTCGTTCTGTCGGCTCCTCAAGTGCCAGGACAAGTGGCAAGGTGTGTCTCTGCGTGACCACTTGGCTAACTGCTGCCTGCACCGTCCCAGCTAACTGCATACTGCCTTGCTCTTATACGCAGTTAGGCTTGATTTAGACTGCTCAAGACATGTGGCTGATTTTAACACCACTTTCTCCTCCAAACTTGACTCTCTTATCAGCCTTGGAGATTCAAGGTCAGACAACTCCTGTCACTTCCTCCCAGGCCAATGCAAAACCCTTCTGAGACAGGTTTCTCTTTTTCTGTGGCCTCCTAGGCAGCATGATCATCAGTATTTTGCTCTGGTTGGAGACAAAACTGCTTTCAAAGTCACGGAGATAAATTCTTTGAATTATGGCTAGGACATTGAGATGCTTGAGCGTGTCCAGAGAAGGGCGACGAGGCTGGGGAGAGGCCTCGAGCACAGCCCTACGAGGAGAGGCTGAGGGAGCTGGGATTGTTTAGCCTGGAGAAGAGGAGGCTCAGGGGAGACCTTATTGCTGTCNGACTGTGATACTGTGACTTGTATGGTTCCCTGTGCACTAAACTACTGAGATCATTAACAAAATATGGCTATAGACTTGTATGGTTCCCTGTGCACCAAACTGCTGAGATCATTAACAATATTGTTAGAAAATGTAACCGAATTCAGGGCAGGTTAGATAATAATTTAATAACATGGTCTAAAGTTCATTAATAAATATGTTCAGTGCATTTCCAATAATCAAAAGAAAGGAGTTGCTTGTTCATGTTCACAGCTTTTGAAATGCCATCAGCCCGAAGTGTTGAGGTACCAAAGCACCCAGATACCACTGTGGAAGCTAGGACAGCAAGAAGGAGCACATTTTCTATGGCAAGGAATAAGACTTATCCATTTATTTGTCCTTATGAAGATTAATGTCTTATCCTGCAGCTGAATGTGTGTGGAATCATAGAAGTAAAGGATCTGCTCACATTTTGTCCTGTGATCCAGCTGTTAGGTGTTATGAAGTGGAGGGTGGTTTGTGCACACAAACTCGTGGACACATTTCCCCTTGGTACAGTAGCAGACAGGCAGACAGACACAAAGAGATGCTCTGTCAGGGCAATACACAAGCTATTGCACAACAGAGGCCTTAGTCCCAGCTCTGAGATTCAGACAGGAACTTTGTCTCTGCTGGACTGTAAATACACACAGCAAATAGCAACTGTTCAGAGTTAACCTGATGAAAATTCATTTGCAGATAAATGACATACACAGGGTCCCTGTCACAGGCCTTGGGAGCAAGATGTCATGCTCTCATCCTTTTCTGAGCATCCTGGGTTGCTGGCCCCTGGGATGGAGGAGGGCAGGGACATTTGGCTTTGTATGGAGTCAGCCTGGATCCAGCATGACTAAAGACCTTTGCATCAGTGCTGGCCAATGCCTCTGCCTTCCTGCCTTCCTGCCTTCCTGCCTTCCTGCCTTCCTGCGCTGTGCTCCTGGGCACTATGGAGTACAGACTGTGCTCAGATGCATCTCTGGGTTAATGGTTTACCTTTGGGCTCCAAGCCCATGCAGACATGGCTCTGGGTTAATGATTTAGGTATCTAGGGCTCAAAAGTAAATGCATATTCTTAATGTGGAGACCTGCTTATATCAAAGTTGTTGGCAATTTTGAAAACATTTACATTGAAAGTGTTTTTCTTATACAGTGTTTGACACAGTCGGTCTTTAAAGCACACACAAACGAAACGCATTTGGTCAGCCGAGTGACCATAAGGGTAGCAACTTCACTATAGTATAGACACTCAAGGGCAACAGTGTCTCTTGTCCTGGGGCTGACACAGAGCTATGGTGCCTCGTGTAGATAGCTGTATCTCTGTGCAGCTGTGGTTTATGAAAATACAACCTGTATGGGGATGCAAAGGTCAAAGATGAGGAAGGCAGCAGTGAGCACTAGCAACTGAATCAGACCCTTTTTATTCTACAAGACAATACATGCCCAAGTGTTGTCCACCATGGCAATGTTATCTGTCACAGTATAAAGGGAACGCGGGATCTTTATAATGGCTGAGGGAGAAACAAAAACCCTAATACCAAGGTCACTAAATGACAAATACATGAGAAATCAGATTTCAGAGGGTTATAGTTTAAATCAGTCCTGTGCTAGAACATTTTCCTGGAGCCAGACACCATGCAGGGCTGCCTAGCAGGAAGAACAGTCTGACATCGACAGGCTCAGATGCATTTTAGGCTGTTAATGTTTTCTTTTGAGTAGTGCAGAAATGATAAAGATCTTTTCTTTACCATCACTGCAGCCTTGATACACAAGGCTTGATCAATACAATCCTCAAAAAGATAAAAGTTAAACAGGAACTTTCCTGTCAATGCAATGGACTTTGTTTCATGTCCTTACTTTGCATTTGGATTGAGATTTTCTAGCCTGTGACTGTCAACCAAAGAGAAACTTGTTACTGTGGTTCATGTAGGACAGCAAATTTTTTCAACTGGAGACAAAAGAGACTTATTTTCAGATGGAGTAACTGCCACATTACACACAATTATTTCTTTGTGTGTGCCTCCAGAAGTGATAAGTTTTCATTTCCATAATACACCCTCACTTCAGAAGCATCAGAATGTGTGCCAGCTCTGTGTCTTTTGAGTAACGAAATCACCATGTTTGGTATGAAAACATGGGCTGCAACAGGTGTTTGAAGATAATACTGGAAAAGCAAACAAATACCAGCACGAGTGTTCGTCATTAAATGAGAGACAAACTGCTGCATCTTGTTTGGATAGTTCCTGTATTTGGCAGGGGAAGATGTGTCTTAGACAAAGACAATTTTCTTCCTGTTTTTCCTAGAGCGGAGTAGGGAGTAGGCAAGTTGGATTTTAGTCACAATATTGGGCTAATCAAATGCAGCCTGAAGCAGAAGAGAGAGCGTATGTTTCCTGTTTAGAAATACCTCCTCTTTCTTCTCCATGTGCAGATCCAATGCTAAGAATTCTGCCTCTCATTTGTTTTCCAGCACAGATAAGTAAACCAAGCTGCTTATGTAGGAAGAAATAATGTATTATAATTCAAGATGGTGACATTCACATTTCTTACCCTGGGGGGTAGGGGGGAGCTTCAAGACACTAGTGTTTAGTTTCATCCTACATCACAAAAGAAAAACAAACAAACAAACAGCTTCACTTTGACTGTCCTTATATATGATATATGTTCTTATACTCTGAAGTAAATGTGTGAGATGATAAAGTCAAACTGAAATGTTGCAATCTTTTATCTAAAAAATACTTTGTTAATTTTCCACAAATATTTTGCCAGAACCATGGTGCTCAGACATGAATTCATTTAATTTCTTTCAGCACGTTCAGCATTTGCTGAGAGAAAGCTGTTACATTTACCATTGATGACAAGCTCTGAGTAGAAATTAACTGAACTGTTAGTGATAAATGAACAGATGTATTTCACCACCACTGACACAAAGCCAGGTCTCAGAATGCTTAATATTCACCTAGACCTAGAAGCAATCTGGTAACAGAGTGATGTTTCCACACACATGTGAGTGAGCTGTCCCTGGACCAGCCCTGTGTCTGTGGAGTGGACTTCTCCAGAAGGGATGTTCATATCATCCTCTGCTTGACAATGACATCTCCATACTTGACTACCTACCCTCTGATAATCTAGCAGTGAAAGGAGAAATAAAGCAAAGAACATATTTTTTCATCTTCCTCAAGTGTCTGAAATATCCTTTACTTAATGTTCTTCAAGTTTCTTACTATTTTAGCAAAGTCTTTAAAGGCCACATTCCAAGGAGTGTATTAGCTGCAATGCACTCCTCTCTCCCTAGCCTGTGACTGATGTTGTTTTCTCCTCTATTTGTTTGCTTGGGTATAGATTCATTACCTTTACACTTCAAGACCCTCAGGGTGCACAGCTATTATCTGTCACACCCCATTTACCACAGATCTTTGTAAATAACAAAGAAGAGAGGAATAGCAAAGTCAAACAAGAAAAAAGAAGCCCCTAAGTGTCCACGAAATTAATGAGGAGAAAGGAAGAGGAAGGAAGGAAGCAGAGGCTGAGAACAGAAGGCAGTGAAATGCTCCCTATTCCTGTCAGATGGGATATTGGTCCTTTGGCTTGAGCAGAGGCACTTGAACCCAGTTGAAGCGTGGAAAGAAAGACTGTTACACAACTGGATCTTTAACCAGGAGCACACAGGGGTTTCAGACTTTCTACTTGGAGGCATTGTTCCAAATTCACCTCTGCCTCCAATATAGGCACTTAAGGAGATGCCCAAACTGGGAATATGGTCAGCACTGGATGCCTGCACAGAGGGAAGAGTTCCAGTTGAGCACCCCAAGTTGGAAGGGGTGAACTGGGATCAGCCTTCCAAGTGGACAGCATTCACTTGCCACAACACAGACACTGACAGCTACGGCCATGCACAGCACTGCCTAGTGCAGAAAGCAGAACCTATCACTGACATTTCAGCTGCAGCTGGAAGATAAATGCAGAAAGCTTTGAGAAAGTGAGACCTTCGTTTGTCATGTCCTTGGCAGGAGTTAGCAAAGTCAGCCTCTCATATCTATCACTGCCCTTGGGTGTATTAAATGAACATAATCAATTGGTAATGTAAAGTAATAAGATTAAATGAAGCATTGTTCAAGTTTAAATACTGGGAAATCACCAGACCCTTGAGAAAACAAGAGAAAGATTATCTTAAACAGACCTTTTAAATGCAAAGTCACCACTTCTCTTTCTCTCTGCCTGGTTGGTGAGTAGTGTGTGTCGTGTCAGGCTCAGCTGAGATCCAATTGCTCTCATGTTACCATGAGCTCTGTGGCATTCCACCATAAAATTAAAAAAACAAACCAAAACAAAAACAAAGGATGAGAAAAGCCCTCCAAGAGAAAGGGGTTAAAAATACTTCAAAATCAAACAATAAATTAAATCTTAGTGAGCAGAGGGCAAAGAGCAGCGGAAGTGCAAAATTAACCTGGCCACTCCACTGGGAAAGAACATATGTCTGGAGCATCTCTTGTATCACTCTGAAACAAAGTAGGACAGAATACAGTTCTAATTATATCAACAACTAAGATCAAGGAGATGCATCCTAATTAACCCATTCTGATGGTAAGAGGCAAGTGTAGAACCATGCACCTGGGAAAGAACAACCCCAGGTATCAGTATAGGTCGGGGACTGACCTGCTGGACTGCAATGAAAGGGAAAAGGACCGGGGGTCCTAGTGGATGGGAGGTTGACCATGATCCAGCAATGTGCTCTGGTGGCCGAGAAGGGCAATGCCATTCTGGGCTGTATTAGAAGGGCTGTGGTTAGTAGGTCAAGAGAGGTTCTCCTGGCCCCTCCGCTCTGCTCTGGTGAGGCCACATCTGGAACACTGTGTCCAGTTCTGGGCCCCTCAGTTCAAAAAGGACAGGGAACTGCTTGGGACAGTCTACTGCAGAGCCATGAAAATGATTAAGGGAGTGGAACATCTCTTTTACAAGGAGAGACTGAGGGAGCTGGGGCTCTTCAGGTTGGAGAGGAGGAGACTGAGGGGTGACCTCATTCATGTTGATTTCCTCTAGCAATTGCTTGAAAAGGCCAAAGTTGGCACTGCTGAAGTCCAAGGTGTTATTCTGTTCCTACCACACAAGAACCTGACCTCCAACATCTCATGATCTACAGCCAAGGCTGCCCTCAACCTTCACGACTTTAACTAGACTCTCCTTGTTAGTATCAGGTCCAGTAGTGCTCCTCTCCTGTTTGGCTCATCCACCATTTGCATCAGTAAGTTAGTACCAATGCACTGGAGTAACCTCCTGGACTCTGGCTGGCTGAGAAGGTCTTTCAGCAAATATCTGGGTAGTTAAAATTACTCATGAGAAGCAAGGCCTGTGATTATGAGGCTGCTGTCAGTTGCCTGTAGAATCCTCATCAACTTCCTCATCCTGATCAGGTGGCCTCTAACAAAAACCTACAACTGTATCAGCCACGCTGGCCTGCCCCTTAATTTGTACCTACGAACTCTCCACGCTCCTCACCCATCTCTGGAGAGAACTCGAGACATTCTAGCTGCTCCCTCACGTACAGAGGGAGAGTCACAGAATCACAGAAGCATTCTGGTTGGGAAAGGACCCTCAGGATCACCAAGTCCAACCAGTCTCCCTACTCTACAAGGTTCACCCTAAGCCATATCCCCAAGCACTACATCTGAACAACTTCTAAACACATCCAGGGTTGGTGACTCAACCACCTCCCTGGGCAGCTCATTCCAATGCCTGACCACTCTTTCTTTGAAAAGCTCTTCCTAATATCTAGTCTAAACCTACCCATTCACAGTCCCCCTCTTCTTCTCTGTTGCTGTACGTAAATCTCAAGCCAAAGTGTGTTGTCACCCTTGGAGTATATTAATTCAGGTAAAAATGGAGATTAATGATCCTTTTTTTCAAGAAATTACAGTTTCTAGTGTAGCACTTGGTCTGCAGGCCAATTTACCCATGTCATAGTGTTCTGGGACCTCTGGAAAATTATCTCATATAATCACTGGATAGCAGCCCAGGAGAATTTTGATTTTCAGCTAGTGTTACTAATATTCATCCCTGAATGATGGATCATCTACATTATGCAGTTCATATTTCTCATAAAACTTTTGCTCATAAATCAAGAGGGATGCAGCCTCTTATATATTTCATCTAATGCAATATAGATTAGTCTGCGGGAGGTTTTTGGAAGTCAGCTCTATAAAAGTGTTTCTTCTCACCAGCCCTTTTTGTTATAAAAAAAAAAAAACACAAAGCACCTGAGCAGGATACATCCATTAAAAAGATATTAGCACAGGGATATTTCTTGGCATCAAAGTGAAAGATTATTTTTCACATGTAAGCAGGCGAGCACCTGGTTCAGATTACAAACGGTGCAAAGTAATGTCCTGAATGCCCTACTTACTGAAATCCTACAAACACATTAAGTAGATTTTCTTCCCTAGAGTTTATCCAATGTGGAGGGTAACCTTGTAATGCTGTCAGTACATGCTGACACAGCACAGCTTACACACACCCTGTGAAGCCAGTGACTTATAATTACAAAATGAGGGTACCCAGTTCAGCATGCAACATGATCATAAGAGACTGGAGATTAATACAGTTTCACTTCTGTTCTGTGTAAGACATCCAGCCCTCACTTTTTAAGGCATTTGAGCCTCGTTGTCACCTGCACGTGATTGCTGCCTTCAAGTTGGTGTAAATCACCAGCAAAGCAGGGGCAAATGAGGTGTCTCAGGAGCAATTCTCTACAGAGAAAGGCATCATACAGCCCAGCCGTCAGGTGGCAATGGTGGATGCCTCGCAGGAACAGAGAGCACTCTTGTTTACCCTTCAAGAAGCTCGCTCTGAACCACTTCCCAGTTGTCAAGAGCTCCCAACTCCCAACCACTGATGTTTTTCATAGACAGGTGAGACAGGCAGGATTAGGCTGGTAGCCTCTGCAGTGGCCTGGCACAGTCAGCTGGGTCAGGCTATAACAGTTAACCAGAGCTGGCTAGGGTGCAGGTGAAAAAGACTGTGGTGCAGGATGGGGGAACATGGACAAAAGGGAAAGGCAACAACATCTGAAAAAGACAACAACAAAGGAGAGGATATGCTGTGGAGCAAATGCAGCAAAGGAGTCTTTGGATCGGTACGGCAAAGGATGGACATGGAGACTAGGACAGACCTGGTACCAACCGCCACAGTACACTCAGTGGAGTGATGCTAAATTACAAGAGCTGTCATGAAAAGTGTTCCATTGCTTACATAGAGCAGCCCCTTCTTCTACCAGTAGGACCAAGGATTAAATCAGAGGTCATCCACACAGTAAAGCCACATGGACTAAGTAGCTCATTGCAATGTCTGGAAGCTGGAGTGTGTTAAAGAAGCAGATTCATTCTTCCTGAAAGGCATATTAGAAAGGTAATAGAGATTTTTGGTGAAGTCCAGTCAGAGATGGTAGGAAAGCACATTTCCAATTATCTCCTCTTCTAAAAGGTAACTAACACATGTCACTCATAATCAGATTCATGGGAGCAAAGCACTGTACCTTGGAGCATGACATTTCTTGTCAAATTCAGATAACAGAAACATAATCACACTCTTCATCCCTCCCAGGAAGCATACACCTCAAATGATGGACAAGATGTGCAAAAGATGTACAAGTACAGCTGCTCTACTACCCAGGCACACAGAAATTTCTATGTTGGGAATTTTAGGACTAGATGATACTGGATACTGTAAGGAGCCCCACATGTTTTCTACTGTAATTTGCTACTGCAGAGAACAGCTCAGAATTGTTCCTCTGATCTCCATGGATCTTGAGAGATCGTTGCCTACTACAGGACAGTCAACCTTTGCTCTGGCTCTCAGAGATGTCAAAATGATGTAAGGACACTCCTTTGCTATGAATAGCCATAGTGAGCATTCAACAGTTCCTGTACAGCTTTTTTCTGTAATCAGAGACTTCTTTTGATAATAGGGAGGAGCATTTTTTGATATCTTTCCATTGCTCTATCTCTCATTATTACCAATTCACTGATCAGTTTGATGATATTGTGTACTCCAGTGTCAATACATGATTCTCTTCTACCTTTTCATATACATTTTGTGTTCAAGCCCTGAATGCATGTGTTCCTGGAGAGTCTCTTAGAAGGAAAGTAAGTTCCAAGCTTGTTTCATTGTCTTCTGCTCTCCTCTTCCTCTTGACTGTGGTAAGAATTTAACTAGGTATTTGTCTTCAACTTATTTTGCTGTGTGGTGCTGTGGATATTTACACACACAAAGCTGCTTGTAGTCAAACACTACATGCAGCACAGGATCACACATAAACTTTTCATTAGAGAGTCCAAATTTCAAGACTGAATGCAAATAGAATTGTTCACCAGAGCCTGACTGCTACCAAGAATAAAGAATGGCATTAATGAACAAAATTTTCCTCGAGGATGTAAGTAAATGGCAGAAGGAATAACTGACAAGGCTGACATTTTAATAGAGAACTTCCCTTCTGAGTCAGAGCTGTGGGTTGTGGATTGTGTTGGGCTTATACTCAAAAGGATACCAACTTCTCCTAAATCGCTCCACAACCCGTGACAGATAACACACGTAGTTCACGCATCCCTGAGCTATTTCTTTCTCCTTTTTTTTTAAGATGTGGGGGTTTTTTCCTCAGATTTCTTTGCAGCTTCTCATTGTCCTTAGCTAGCAGATGCTTTTGAAAACCAATAGATTTTTTTTTTTTCTTAAGGGCAGAAGAAGAAGACAAAACCAGCATTCATTCTGAAAATCCAGTTCACTAAGCTGGAGAGACCTTCCTCTGCCATTTCTACATATTACTTTTTGTTGGCAGACATGGATGTACAGCGTGCAGCTATGCTAGACCTCCCATGTGATTTCTGCTAGTGGCAATTTGCACTCATCTCAAAACTTCTGGTCTGGTTTGGTTTGGTTTTCCAGCANGCAGAAGAGACCAACCCGCACCAGGCTACAGCCTCCCTTCAGGTAGTTGTAGACAGCAATGAGGTCCCCCCTGAGCCTCCTCTCCTCCAGGCTAACCAACCCCAGCTCCCTCAGCCTCTCCTCATAGGGTTTCTGTTCCAGGCCCTTCACCAGCCTTGATGCCCTTCTCTGGACACATTCCAGCACCTCTACAAATTTCAGTGGGGAGGGATAGTTCCTAATCCACCACATAATTCTAACATGATTTACAACGAATGTTATACATCTGTTTAACAGTGAAGTACTTGTGCACATCACCTGGTGAGCTAAGAGCCCCAAGAACAGTTAAGGACAAATACAGTGTTCTGTATCTTGTTAGTAAACATGATTTCAGAACTCCTTTAACCTTAAAGCTAAGGGCCTGAACATAATAAATAATGTAACTCTAAGATGTTATCTCCGACACCTTACAAGAGATCAGAACTCACATTTCTGAGCAGGGGCATGTTGACCTGTTGTAACAAAGTTGATTTCAGATCCACCAAGAAAGTGCTAGTTATTCCATTTCTTCTTTCCAATTCTAGCCACGTTAAGACCAAGTTGTATCTTGGTTCTTCACATCCCAAATGTAATCTGTTGCATGTCAAATCATCCACTTGAGGTGACCTGCCACACAGAAGGATTGTCTCTGCTGAAGTCCAACACGTGCTTTGCGTAGAAGGAATGAGTGACACGATGAAGAGATTTGCACTGTTAGTCAGATCTCGAGGTTAGATGTAGTAGATCATCAGAAGGAACGTTAGATCTATTTCCTAAGAAGTAGAGTTCTTCTTCACTTCCTAGGAAGCAGCCATTTGTGAGGGTTTTCTTTACTACTCCCACACTTTATCCGCTCTGAGGACTGCATAGGATTTGGCTGTGTTTCACTTAGTCAGCGGTCAGAGGATATTTTGTACTAGCACTGTTTGCCTAGTGATTTTCTGGCATGAGAAATGAAGATGCAGGCAGCCATATGCTTTTTCTAATTATCCATTATCCTCGGCCACTGCCTGCTTACTGATTCAAACAATTCCAGCTCAGCATTGAGATTTAGATTAAGCAAATGAATTTTGAAGTCGCTCTAGGTTAACTTAAAAACAAAAGAGAAATCTCACTTGCAAATTATACCTCTATTAAGATGATTTGCTGTGATCCCTCAGTCACACGAAAGTAAAGGTGAAGTGTCATGTGCAAGGTTAGTACACAAGGCAGGAACATTCTCTTGTCAAGTTTTCCAGTTTCTCCTGATGTTTCCTATCTGGTTGAGACGCATTCACTCAAAAAAAAAATGAAGTTCCAGTCGGGAAGAAAGAAAGTAAGTCAGAGCCTTTACTAGTAGAGGTGTGAACACCTCACCCTGCTAAGCACTTCTCAGGCTGCACCTGGAGTATTGTGCCCACTTCTGGTGCCCATGATATAAGAAAAATAGAGACAAACTGGAGAGGGTCCAAAGAAGAGCCGTGAAGATGATCAAAGGGCTGGAGAACTTGCCTTATGAAGAGGTCATGTTTCTTACCTGGAAAAGTGTAGGATTAGGAGGACTTCATCATACTTTTTCAGTACTTCAAAGGTGGCTACAAAGAGAAGCGAGGCTCTCTTCACAAAAAGTCACATAGAGGAGACAAAATGGCAATGGGTATAAGTTGCACCAGGCAAGAGTTTGTCTTGAATAAGAAAGGTGGTTTTTATCAATCACTTGAACAACCTCACCGAGAGTGCGGTAAAGTTCCCATCACTGGAAGTTTTCAAGCTCCAGTCGGGCAGGGTGCTAGGCAATCTCACCTAGGCTTCCTTCCCCAGAATGTTTGGTCAGATGACCTCTCCAGGTCTCTTCCAACATGGGCTGTTCTATGACCCACAAAGAAACACATAATGAAAGATGCTCATGTATGGATGTTTTCTTAAACCATTTCAAGGTGGTATGGTCACATTTTGACAGACAGGGGATACAATCCTGAATTACTCCTAAAAGCTTTAAAGGCCCACGCCTGACCTAAAGCAAATCCCTTCACTCAGCCTTTGCAAGGTTTCTCTTACACTGAGGTTTTGCTAGTGGTGTGGAGTCATCTTGTTGTCTTTTCCATACTCTCATGCCAAGGTATTCACACTGATTTTGGATCCTTGTATGCAGTACAATTCAGAGACTCTAAGCTAGGAGCTTACTCCTGCCTGTCTGTGGGCAGCCTCTGTAATAGACTCTGCCTTCCCTCCAGCAGAACTTCAGAGTTTGCTCATTTGTCTCTCTTTCCACTGTAGGTCTCACAGGAACCATGCCAGCAAAGTCAAGCAACTATTGTCAGCAGCCTGCATGGGTTCATGAACCCTCCTTTTCCTCTCTTGGGCTGCGAATTCCTCTGCCCCACTCCAAAATTTGGCTTAGTGTGCCTAATGATGAGTGATGGACTGCATCTTTACTGAAATGGGAGATGAAAATACTGACATGCCACTCCATAACAAACTGGCTGTGAAAGACTTGAGGAAGTTAGGAGCACATCTTGGAAATGATTTATGAAAGAGTACCACTCATAAACACTGCCACCATCAATAGTGAATACCAAGTGTTTCCTGGATATGTGACATGCTTCATCTCCTGCACATGAAAGGATTTAACACAGAGACAAGCACCGCAGATGAGAGGCACTAGAAATGCACTAAAAGTAATTGCACGTCTCATTCTGTCTTTGTGAAAGCAATAACCAGCCCCAGTCTACTCCTCTGGCCTCATTGCTGAACTTCTAATGACAAGATGTCCCCAGAATGAAAAAGAAAGGCAAAAGCAATTGTCAGGACATTGCAGAAATTAAGGAATTGGCAGTGCATCTCCCATCTCCAGCCAAGAGGGCTGGCCAGAATTACACAGCTGGTGAACTGGATCCACACCCCAGCTGCTCTCACCGAGATGGCAGAAGTCTTCAGGACTAATCTCTGCCCAGTCTGGAGGTGGATGATCTCTACATCCTTCCCTCATTTCTGTGAGTTATGCCAGTTAACTTCATCCCTATTCACCTTTATATCCCAGGTCTCCTAGCTGAACAATGCTGCTATCTTAAAATAACCAAGGAAAAATACAACTGAGAATAGGGTGGAAAGATGTGGGCAACATTTAGTGCAAAATTTTTGCCTCATCTTTCTCCACAATCTCACAAACTGTCAATCTCATTTCTTTCTTTAAAACTGAGCTTTCTAGGGTTTGGGTTTTTAGCTTTTTGCAGGTATTTTGACATCCTTTCTGGAGAATTTGTAATAACATAAAATGAGGTGAGTCAAATCTGACAAGGAGGAGGTGGGGAATATAGGAAGTAAGATACAAGCTGAAAGCCAGGGAAGGACCTCACATTAGTTTCTAACATTGGTAGGCAATATTTAGTGAGCTTATGCACACATGTTTGCAAACAAACCACACAGTATTATCCCAGTCTGTCATTCATGCTGTGCAATGAGAAATGGAGGAGTCATGCCTGCGATTACTGGAACACCCTCCTTGTCCCTACTCAGTGTGGAGGAAAGCCTGAGCTAAATCTGCCTGGATTCCTGCTATAGCTTCTCCAGTTGCCTTAAAGAGCCACAAAACTTATGCTTCTCTTTCTGAACTCTGAAACTTTACTAACTTTTGATCCTGTAAGTACTGTTCAGCATCTGTACTGACCTTGTTATATAAGAGCAATGCAGTCAGTGGAGTTTGGTGAGCAAAAGGCTACATGTGTATCTGCTTCAGATTGAGCTGAATTGTCCTGTAGGTTGTCCTGCAAGCTCATATCAGTTTCCCACAATTAAGGATGTTACACCATCTGAGATGTCCTTGGTGCTCTGACCCTGCAACCACTTTCTGGAGCTGCCATTCCAGAAAGGCATGCATTTTCAGCAGTCCTTGTTTCATCTGCTAGGTCTTTGAAGTCTCAGGTATCCAAGGGCATTTCAGAGAGCACTAGGTGACTGTACACAGAGAACTGAATCTCCACTGACTGTAACAGGACACTGAACTGACATCCTGACTCAGTAGAGTTGTATCCCACCCCACCTGTGCAAGTGCTACCATCTGGGACATCATGAGTGTTCTTGACATGATGAAACTGCAAGGCAATCTACTTTCACAGAATCACAGAATTAACCAGGTTGGAAAAGACCTCTAGGATCATCAAGTCCAACCTATCACCTAACCCTTCTAATTAACTAACCCATGGCACTAAGTGCCTCATCCAGCCTCCTTTTAAACAGCTCCAGGGATGGCGACTCCACCACGTGCCCAGGCAGCCCATTCCAATGCCAATCACTCTTTCCATGAAGAATTTCTTCCTAATGACCAGCCTAAACCTGCCCTGGCACAGTTTGAGACTGTGTCCTCTTGTTCTGTCACTGGGTGCCTTCAAGATCAGACCAACGCCTACCTGGCTACAAACTCCTTTCAGGTAGTGTAGACTCAAAAGTTCTCCTCTGAGCCTCCTCTTCTCCAGGCTGAACAACCCCAGCTCCCTCAGCCGTTCCTCATAGGGCTTTTGCTCCAGCCCCCTCACCAGTCCTGTTGCCCAAAACAATCTTTAAGCCACTATCAGAGGGCAGGTTTCAGAAAGGTCCTGTATAATTCTCCAACATTTCCTAGCTGATACACAACCACAGACTGAGAGATCAGCTCAGAGGTGTCTGCAATGCTAGGAGGTGGGAGAGTGAATTCACTTCTAAAGGACAGCCAATATATGATTCCCACCTAGATGACACTTGATGAATAGAGTGGAGGTTCAGCCCATCCCCTAGATACAGAAAGATATAATTAGTCCTATACAGTCACATAATTATTTGGTGTGCCCAAGATTGTTTTGTCTTGTCATCAGCTGCTAGCTCAGAAGGTCACAGATATCACATAGTTTATGCATCATGCTTACCAGCC
The DNA here is from genome assembly GCA_013400475.1 of Tricholaema leucomelas. Taxonomy (NCBI): domain Eukaryota; kingdom Metazoa; phylum Chordata; class Aves; order Piciformes; family Lybiidae; genus Tricholaema lacrymosa; species Tricholaema leucomelas. The sequence goes on along the minus strand of WAAF01006428.1, from coordinate 532,060 downwards.
CCGTCCCAGTCAAGTTACTCCTGGATGCCTCTAATGACATTTAGACAACTGAATTGAGTTGCTAGTGTTTACAGACTGTAGCTTGAGATTTCAAAACCAAATCATTGCTCCCACAAGGCCTTTTCTCATTCTTAGCCATCAGATTGCATTAAGAGAAACTCTAGCTCTGCATTACAACGTGTCATGTCATCATTATCCTTCACGATCAGCAGTTCACACACTGCCACCATTTCATTGCATTTCTGAGAACGTGTCCAGACATCAGTATGATGGCCAGAGATTAATAGGTTCTTTTATGGTAACTTTATAAACACTTGAACAACTTTTCAAAGTGTAAATCATATTCAGTACTTCTTTTCTTCTCTAATATTCCCCAAAAGTAGTGCAAAAACAAACCACTTTGACTTTCGTGTCTGAGCTGCGTGACTGGGCAGGACAGTTCTCTGTCTTCTTCCAAACACATCTCTTTGACCAGAGAACTAACCTTGGCTTTTTCATTAAAATAAATCTGGTGCTCTACTTTTCAAACTGCAGTCCCATTTTCCCTCTAGGAAGGAAAGGAAAATAAGTGCTCTATTTTGTTGGGCTTTTCTTCAATGAAAGAGCATCTTTTCAGTGCCCCCAAAACTATACACAAAATTAGTTCAGGTTATTAAGACATTCAGTTCAATTTGGAATATCTTCCCAAAAAAAGGATATTATGGATAAATGTAGATCTTTAGAAAGTCAGGAAATGGCAAAGGCTAAGCTATAAACACAGCTTTACCTCACTGCCAATCAGGCTGAGCAGAAGATTAAGGGGATTGCAAGTCTTACTCACAGAGGTGAGACAGGCATTTGGCAATGATCCCTTGCTGGCTTTCTCAGCAGGAGCAGCCTTCTGACGTTGCAGGCGATGTCCAACAACAGAGATCCATGCCACAGAAGCCTGAGGTGAGTTGGTGAGCCGCCAAACTTGGAAACATCTTGAGCACTTCTTCCTGAGTGGGATGGTCATGGAACGATGCTGCCTTCGCAGCGGCAGGAGCCAAAACTGCTAGGGTCCCCCAGTCCAGGAAGCAGCCAGGAAGTTGGCTACCGAGAGCATCTGAAAGGGGGCGGTCCAGATGCCGCCGTCTGTCTCTCTCAGAGGACTCTAGGGCTTGCCAAGCCTGCTGGTTTGCACAGAAGGGTGCATAATTGGGGAGAATTGTCCAAAAGCAGAGACAGGACAAAACCAAGAGACGTACAAAAGGGAGGATCCATCCAAAAGCAGGGACGGTCCAGTCATGGCAGGAATCTCTCCTTCAGAGTGACAGGGGACTCTCAAGATGGGAACTCCCAAGGCAGGAACCCTCAAGGTGGGAACCCTTGCTCTATTCATCCTTTTTCTAGACAAGTGTCCATTTACCATCTGTACTGGGTGTGAAAACCCAGCCAGCCATCAGCCTTAGTCTGGTGCCAGTTTCCACGCAGGTTAGCCCACCTGCAGAAAGGGACCTTTTGCTGCGCCACTTCAAGCCTGCAGGGCAGGGTGGGGGGAAAGCAGGTTTTCATACCTTTCTTCTCCTAGTCAAACCCACGGAGTGAGAGGGACAAGAAAGGGATTTGGGGTGCCCCAGGACAGCCTCTTTGTAATCTTTGCCTCACGGAAGCTGTGTCTACAGATACTGTGGCAGGTTTTATAATCACATTGGAATTTGCCAAGTGGTACTGGAACACGGATATAGCTTGCAGCTTCAGAGGCTGCTGCAGAGAAATTCAGCAGGGATCCCCATTTCACCTCCATGAGTAAAATCTGCTGTTTCCTAGGTTCTCTGCTCAGCCTGATTTATAAGTAAATAGACAGAAAAGAAAGGCAAAAAATTCCTTCTTTTCTCACATATTCATTCAGTATTATCATAAATTGTCCAAGTTCCTAGATTCTGTTTCATCTAGCTGAGAAGCAGAGGAGGCAGTAAGTCAGCTGGCAGACCACGTTACCCCACACTATAAGGTTCCTATATCTCATTGCTTAAAAGTAAAAGTAAAGTATCTCTTTCCTCAAAAGAGATTTAATTGAGTTAATAATACATCAAGACCAACTGCACATTACACTCCAGCACCACCAACCAGAAAATCAATTTCTTTTCAGTCAGATTAATGCTTTTGATTTCTCTACTGAGGCTTCTATAGTCTAGAAAAAAATGCTTTCCAAAATTCTCAACATGAAGCAGTTACACTCAAAAGGGAAATGCAGATACCTGGAAAAGAGGTCCATGCAAGAAAGAGAGTGTCTGTGGAAGCTGAGTCAGGTAAAGGGTAAATATTCCAGTAAGGAGGGAGCATTGCAATCCTGACACATGGCTCTTCAAGACAAAGCAGGTTACTTTACCTCTGTCATCTCTAGACACATAAATCCATATATTTACACATAAGTGCATGTTTACTTTTCTGTAAAGTCCCTTCTGGAACAAAACGTGTCACTGCATTAATTTCCACTCCCTACGTGCAGAAAGGAAGAGAGAGCAAACAACACATGACAGATGTTGTTCATACTGAATAAAGTGCTGTTGGAATACATTCAGAGAGTAAGGGATAACATCTATTAAAACCATGACAGAACAGAGTTCACAACAGGGCTCGCATCTAAGACATGGCCTAGTGAGAAAGGTGGGTCAAGCTTTCCTTCAGCTTCCTGTAACTCAAGAATTTAGGACCACACAGAAACACTCCTGTTCCAGGAATGCAGCAGGTACATAGGTGGATGCATACAGCATGGGAGCTGTGGGGAGCATTAGAAGTCTGTTTTCAGGAGAAAATCAAATACTGACTCTCTTACATCCACCTGAAGCATGTTGAGTTTGGGGGAAATACATTCCACAAGGCTCTGGAGGATTAGATTCATCTGGTATCCCTACAAGACCTTCCTCAGCAAGGAGCTTCTTTTCAGCCTCGGCTGAACACTTCTGCCCACCATATATTAGAAGCAAAATAAGGTTTGTAAAGAGAGCTAAGTCCTCTTATCAGGTGTCTGGAAAATGCAGCAAAGCATTCATGCACACAGACTGCCTTTCCTAACTTGGGTAGGAGCCAAAAGCTTTAAGCAAAGCTCTGGCTGGAACCAGCTGCTGAAAGTTTAACATCCTAGTGTTAATCAAGCAGATTTCAGAGTAGTGGTGGCTGGTATCTGCAGAGCCAAGGAGGAGTGTTACCAGAAGATAGTAAGTTAGCAGAGTGAAAGCCAAGCAATTACTACCTGAAGGAAACTGGTACATGGTAAGGCAAGGAAGAAGAAAAAACACAATATGCCACAGATCCCAGAAGTTTTTAGGGTCCAGCAAGATGTTGAGAGCTAGTATTCTGACTGGTCTGTTGAAGATATCTTGCCTTTATTAAACAGAAAAATGAATTTCCTTGTTTTGCTTTCTTGAGATGAAAGCAAGCCATGTAATTAGGAGATCCTTCAAAATGTTGATGGCAATTTTGTTCAAGTTTCTTGCCAACCCCCACATAAAACCAACAGGTCTGATTCTCTTTCCATTGAAATCAACAGCAAAACCCTGTAAACACTTCAGTAGGAAGAGGATTAGACCCTAAATTGGGACCAAGAACACTGTTCACTCACCTATCCCAAACACTGCTCCTTCCCCAAAATCAAATCCACTATCACTTAGAGGATCTGAATTTTTCTTAAGCAATCTTTGACAGAATTAATGGGCAGCCCTTCAGACAGCCACTGCAGATAAAATGTGACAGCAATTTGGAAGCCACAGATTCATGTTCTTGCTGTGCTATTTGATGGTTGGTTGGTTTTCAATTGTTAGAAGCTACTTTTTAAGGAGGAGAAGTTTGTGACTGAGAATAGGTGTACAAAAAAGTGCAACCATCATTATCTCCTGCTAGCCTGATACTCTTAGAACAGGCAATAAAATCACCTTTTCTCATCAATTCTCCTATTGCCTCAGAGCCATGCCAAGAGCTGGAACCATTCCCAAATGCTGAAATGGCACTTTTCCTCCTGCTTTGTGCCTCATTGAATTATTTCTCTTTCCAGAACTCTGTCTTTCTATCCTGAAAGAAGCTGTGTGAGCTTTGACAGCTTTCATACTACAGGTGTGGACTGCTGAGGCTAACAGCCTATCTGGAGTGACAAAAACCTTGGACTGATGCTGCCACATCCTAAAAAAAGAACAGTCTGGAGGTTTTTTTTGCTGGTTGTGGAGATAGAGTAATGCAGAGGCAGTAGTTACCAACTGAGGGCCGCCAAATGTCAGAGGAAACCTGAACCAACCTCAACCTGATTTTCTGTTTCTCAGTCTGTTACTGATGTTGGCTTTTGAATCTTGCAAACTTAAACCCATTTATCCTGAAATCTCCCAGTCCAGGCTGAATGGATGTTAAAAGCCAGGGCAGCAGAAGCAGGGAAACGTTTCAGAATAGAGGAAAGAAATTTAAGAGGGTCAGACAAAACCAAAGCCTAAGAGTTTCTAACTAAGCATCTTTAAGAATGACAAGCAAAAAAAAAAAGCTGGATTATTCTTTCATTTCAGATGAGGTCAGCAGATTTTCTCAGCCCTTTACCCAGATGAATTACTTTTCCTTAAGCAAGAGATGTTCACTGAATAATGGCAATGTTCCCAAATACATCATTTTCATTGCCAAAACTGAACCATCTGAGCTTCAACTTGGGTATATTCTGTAGGAGTTTTATACCTTCTGCCTCAGAATATCTAGCATCCAGAATTCTCAAGGAATGTGATGACCCAAAAAAACAAGAGAAAAGAACAGTAGAAGGGAAGAGTCAAAATTGCATTTGATTATTTCATGAATCTTTCAAAACACTCAAAGCAAGACAATATTATTTATGGTAATATGCTGCTCGGGTAAGGTTAGTGTATGCAAAACACCCTACTGGATGCCAGGGCATTTTGCTAGTCCTATGGATAACAGAACTTGTGTGGAACACAAGCAAACACAACATGCATCAGGTGTGACAGGGGCAGGAATGTACTGCTAAGCAAATGTCACGTTGATCTACATCACACAGCAATCTCAGGGTGTGTGAACTGGATTCCTTGCAGAAGAGATGGAGTCAGTGGCACCTATTAATGTGTAATTCACCCTCTACATGACGGCCAGGCTGTGGAAGCAGACTAGAGCTGTGACTTCTCAACCAAAAACAAAAGACTTGCTAGGACACTATCTCATGAAGTTCAACCATGTATTGTATATCCCCTACCTGGCATCTCACATGCACATGTAAGTGGTTGTCAACAAAAAAATTCCTCAGCCTAGCAGAGTAAGAGGTAATCTTGCCATGAACAGCAAGAAAGGTAGAATTTCTTCCCCAGTACCTTCTGATATTTACGCTTGTACTCTTCCGAATCACACAACTCATATTCTTAGTCCTGCTGTGGGACCGCTTCATGAAGAGCAGAGTTGATTTAGGATCTGTTAGAAATACACTTTTTTTCCTCGTGGTGAGTATATTTCCTTAAAGGAAAAGTCTTGACTTGGTAATCATAACTAGTCCAGAAGCTGGTAATACGTAAAATGTACTTGCACACACATTCATCCACACCTACCACAAACAGGCCTATATAAATTAACTGTATATGTTGTCAATATAAATTAACTGTATATGTTATCAATTAAATTAACTAATTAATGTAATATAACTGTGCAATGATACCCTCAAAGTAGAAGAAAGACAGACACATAACAAAAGAATTTTTCTTTGCCAGTTATTTCTCCTCCTGCTCCTTTTAGTGTGGGGAAATAGCTCGTTGTGGCTGCACACTGAAAAAGAAACAAACAAAAACCAAATGTTTTGTGAAGAAATTCTGTCCTGGAGGTCTAGAAAAGAAATCTCCCAAACTTACATACAAGAAATTCTGGGGTCTTAGACAGCTGAATTCCATGTTTGAGGTATGTTCCAATTAACACATCCTTCCAAAACTCTTGTGGTTCTGCAACAGGATGGGTTTGTCTGCACACTCCTTTCAGACCCAAAGCCATCCCACACCCTGCTCTCTGCGTGCCAGAAGACCTCCTTGTGCTGTGCAGGGCCTCTCTGGAAACCATCTGCTAACAGTAGCAAGCCACAACACAGACCTTCCTTACAACACCTCACACAATCCCTCCTGGTGTACCATGGAGAGAAGTTCACTTTGTCAAATGCCTGCCCTTCATCTCTGTCCCCAAGCCAGCTTGCCATTTCTGAGAGCCCACAGGAGGTGTTAGGATTATTGGCTGCAAAAACAGGAAGGGGAGCTGCAGAAAGAGATGTCCTCTCCTCAGACCTCCACAGGGTATGGCCTGCTCCCTGTCATTGCAATCACATTTGTTCGTTTGCTTTATCAAACTTTCACTGAGCAGTACCAGGAGGCTCTGAGTAGAGGTAGAATAAGCACACAAAGCTGACTTGCAAAGAGCCTTCAGGTTTCTGAGATAATCATAGGAATAAATAGCTTTGGGCCATAAAGAGAAGATTAAAGTTGCACACTATAGTGAACAGGATGCAAGGCCAAGGTGATTTGTGGAGACTTCACAACATAGCTCATCCTTTCCACGTGTGGATGAGCCTTTCATTCCAAAGCAGGCTGCTGCTTTTTGCCATTCCCACTGGTTTCAATATCCAAACTCCCCTTGACTGTTCTCTGTCCCAGTGGTGATCCTCAACGTAATTCAGTAGCTTGTTGAAGTAGCTCTGTATTTACAGCAGCAGTGGAACCCAGTCCCAAAGCACACTGGTGCATTGTAGTGGTTTGGATGTTCCCTGCCCCCGCCCCCCCACTTTAGAAGTCACCCAGACTAGACTCAGCCAGCTCTGGAAATATGAATGAAGCTTATATTTACAGCCAGCACAATAGACAGGCAGATATTTACAGAATAGACAAGGTAAAAGGTAATACAGAAACACAACTCCCCTCCCAGAAACCTGAGTCCCCAGGAGGGGCTCTCAACCACCCCTTCACTTTCTCCCTACCCCTTTCAACCTTACCCCAGTCCCAAGGAAGAAATGGAGGCTCAGCCAAGGAGGTTAGGAAGCAAAGTGGATTAGCCAAAGAAAATGGAGGGTGAGGTTAGAGAGTAAGATGCAGTTCAGCCAGCAGCCCCAGCAAGAGTGGTGCCTAGAGTGTGTTACCCATGTTTTGACTTCTGTTCTTATACATCTCAACAAGCCTAGGAGCGAATTAGACATCACCACTGTTTTCTTTTCATAGCCTGTAATCTAATTCCTCTCACCAAACCATTCTAGCTAGCTTCAAACTAGCACATGCATGGACATGGATTACTAGACCTAATTGTTGCCAGTGTTTCTGACAAGACTTTCAGACGCTTAAAGTCAAGGGCACTATTAAACAATTCACTGAACTGTCATGTCGCTGCCAGTCAACTCAGACACCGTAGCACAGGGATGTGCCCAAAATTCTTCCAGCAAATGCACTTTTACATCCTCAATACCTACGTGTGGGGAAGCACTCCTACAGCTATTTTTCCTCCTGTAACTATGTTGAGAGCTATAATTAAATAACTACTTGTGACTCCCACTGTGTGCATGCATACAAAATATCATGATGACATGAAGGAGAAGGGGAGAGCAGAAACTGAGGAGGAAAGAATTGTCATTATGCACAAAGGTACAAATATTTCCAGGATTGTGGTACAAGAGGTGGGATGGGAATTGGTATGCAAAACAATTACATCTATGCCTTGCTGAAAGCTGTTTGTGTCACTATGTTGGAGGCAGATTCATTTGCCATTCTGCAGTGTTTAGCACTTTGCTGTGGCATTTCCCATTCTTAGGTATTTTTACCCAAGTTTTCAGCAACATCATCTCAAGGAGAATGCTAAATAAAACTTATCACTGTGCTCTACAACATTTGATGTTTCATTGCAAGAGTTTTTTATGAGGGGAATATTTTTTCATGCTAAAAATATACATTTAGGTCTGATAAGTTTAATAAAAGGACTGCATGGGATATAGTGCCTAGATATTTGATCTGAATGTGCAATGAAGGAAGATGCAGCAAAGAACAGAATTTTATTGTAAGGTTGTCTTTTATCAGTGAGAAATAAATAAACAGACATTAAAATACTTATCATCTAGCTTTTGGTAGCTAAAAATGAGACACCTAAATCTCTGCTAGCGACCCTTGGCTCCCTGAAACTGACAGAGAAAAATGGGCATCTGCGCAAGAAAGAATCATCTCATCCCGAGATGTGCATGGGTAGGGTATATCACAAGCCAAACAGCTTCACTGGCATACAAATATTAGGGTAAGATAGCTCACCCTGGGGAGGGCCTGCCTCTTTCCATTTAAAAGAGGCAGAAATTTCAAGGTAGAATCCGCCTTAGATAACTTTTCCTGCCTTTAGAATCAGTTGTTTTCTGTTGTTCTGTTTGCCACATCAAATTCTTTTCTCTTGTGGGTCACCCTGATCTCGTTTAACATCACCTGTGTCACGTAATTGTTTTAGGATACTTCTGAAAAAGTAAGGTCTTCCAATTGTGGAGCCACCATTCCTGAAGCACTTGCACAAAGATGGCAAGGGTGGGGAAGCCCCAGACTCTGTACCTGGTGCTGGAGGATAACTACGAGTAGCATCAAAATCCAAGAAGGGAGGGAGGGAGTGTCTTAATGACCAATTAGGATTTGGCATGATCGTTTAGCTTGTATGTTAAGGTATATAACCAAGTGCTGAAAGTACAAGAAACAGAACTTAGCTTGCATCAAGCTGCCCTCCTTGTCTCTCAATCACGGCAAATGGTGACCCCGTGTGATCCAATCGCAGCAAGGGAGGGCAGATGTGTCCTGGCACTGACCTTACACAGTCTTCCAGGGTACAGCTGGGTGATGTATGATAGCGTTCACACGCTCTGGAGAAGTGCCCTGGTTACTCCCAGTAGCTTTGATCACTAAAGTCAATAGGTGCCTGTACCTGCTTCTGAGATCTGTGGGTGAGTTATTTGGCTATTTAAATATTCATCTAGGGTCCTGTCTGCAGTCATCTCTCTTAGAAAGAAGTCCAGTGTAGATGTTAGCATTTTATTTATTCATATCTGACATTGATTTTTCCAGTGATTTGTGGAGTGTGTTTTCAGGATACAGGTCTTGACTCTCCCATCTCTAACACCAAAGCAAAAAAATGTGAAATCTAGACATAAGCAGAAGAAACCAGAGATAAGAAGGACAAAGTGTCCTCTGAGGTTTCAAGGTCAATAAAATAAAGCAAATATAAACACTGAAAAGGATGTTTGAATTCTAATATGCAACATTTTCTCATTTGTAACTATTCTATGTAAAGTGATATGGCTGATACTTGAACTAGCACAAAGAAAGAAAAGTTGGTGAGCACCAGACCATTTGAAGACGCTTTGCTGATTTCAATTACTTCAGTATTAAAAATTGTCTTTTAAAAGACAATTGCAAAATACTCTTGACCTGAATGTAGAAATCACAGCATTACAGGATGTTAGGGGTTGGAAGGGACCCAAGGAGATCATTGAGTCCAGCCTCCCTGCCAGAGCAGGACCACACAATCTAACACAGATCACAGAGGAACACATCCAGACAGGCCTTGAAAGTCTCCAGAGAAGGAGACTCCACAACCTCTCTGCCGAGCCTGTTCCAGTGCTCTGTGAGCCTTACAGTAAGGAAGTTTCCCCTTGTGTTGAGGTGGAACTTCTTGTGCTGCAACTTACACCCATTGCTCTTTGTCCTATCACAGGAAGCAAGCAAGAAGAACCTGTCCCCTGCCTCCTGACCAGCCCTCAGGTGCTTACATATATTAAATCCCCTCTCAGTCTTCTCTTTTCCAGAAATGCTTTCATTTAGTTAATTTTAATTGCATTTTTTTTTCCTCTTGAAGGAAACAGGATTATGGAAATTGGCAATGCACACGTTAAAATTCTTAAACCAAAATACAACTAGCAAAAGGATTTAACCTGCAAAATGCAACACTAGTCCTGACATTGTCTCTTTTGACATTTAATTGTTTTTTAAATTGCACTCCTAGGAAGACATGAAGTTAGACATAAACGTTACGTAGCAGGTTTTTGTACTTACTGTTCTAAAAGGTTTGCCGCAGTTCATCAAGAAATTGCAGGATTACTCCATCAAACTGAACGCCTGTGTTATGCTGGAGGGCTTAATGCCTACTAGTTTTATAGCTTCAGATTTACCAAGGAGCCTGTCTCAGCACAGGGACTGCTAAATAGCCTGGAAACATCAGATGTACTGGAATGCTGTCGTGGAGTCTTCAGAGGTTGACATTTTCACCAATAGTCAGCAAGAAAATCTGACTGTAAACCAGTTTAAAAAAAGCTCATGTGTCTAGGATTAACAGCAGCTATTTCTGATCACCATCAAGGGGTGGTGATCATGACTGTCCCACCTTTGCTTTCTTTCCTGTTCTTTTAATTGCATTTGAGGCTCAGGGCAGACATCTCATGCTTTGTCCCCCAAAATGTAAATCTATTTTCATAAGGTTGAACAGCTCTTGCCATCAAGGAAAAGACACTGGCTGCACTGGATTCTACTTTTCTCAGTGAATACCAGAGCTAGCTTTAAAGGAGGAAAACACATTGACTTTGTGATGTGAGCAACAAAAGCCTTAGGACTCTTCTGAGAATATGCAGGATCAGAGAGGTCTGGGCATAAAAAGATTGATGTTTCTTGCTTATCCCAGTGCTGGTGTAGATTTTCCCTTTCACTTCAAGAATGATTCAGGCCATCATCTGTTCAAGATTCTAGGGGACAGCCTTCATCAGCTGCAATTTTCACAATTCAAGGCTGGCATCATATTCATATCCATGTTTGTCTATGCCTGACCTTCCCATATTAAAGCTGGAGGATAAGGTAAATGGTCTTGTTTGGTCCTGCACTCCATGGATCTACTTGCCTACTGCAAGAAGGCATGCAGAAATACAGGCAGCAGATGGTCTTGATTGTGAGAGCTGCTGGACTCAAAGCGTGAGCTTGAGGACCTATTGTTTTGTGTGATCTTGACATATGACAGAAGACAAACTACTACCTGGAGTAGGGTAAATAAAAGGAGCATTTTAGAGTTGGAATTAGACAAGTGCTTAGGGAACTGGATGATTTGCTAAGGATTTTAGCTTTATTATTATTATTATCATTAAAGCTATGCATACATGAGTAGAATTCATCTCATTTCACTCCAGCTGTCTACAGTTCATAGAATCATAAAATTGTTTTGCTTGGAAGAGACCTCTCAGATCATCAAGTCCAATCATCAGCCTAGCACTACCAAGTCACCATTAAACCATGTCCCTTAACACATTTACATGTCTTTTAAATACTTCCAGGGATGGTCAGTCCACCACTTTCCCTAGGCAGTCTGTTCTACTGCCTCAGAGCTCTTTCAGTGCAGAATTTTTTCCTGATGTCCAACCTAAACCTCCCCTGGTGCAACTTGAGGCCAACACTCACCTCACCACAACAGGCACTTGTAGAGACCAATAAGGTCTTCCCTCAGCATCCCTTTCTCCAGGTCAAACAGACTCAGTTCTCTCAGCCACTCACCATTAGACTTCATGATGCAAAGCACGAAGGAGAATGGCAAAATAAAAGCAAATATGCAGAAGGAAAGTTGGTACCTTTTATGAAAAATAATGAACTGTATGGAATTAAAGCTCATCCCAGACTCTACATCCACAAATGTCACTGACTGCATTCCCTGGCTCTTCTCCTCACTTTCCCACACCTTCTGCCCAGGATAATAACTACAACTTGGCTGTGACCTGACCCAGTGGAGGCTACATGCCTGTGTCTACAGGCAGGATCTGGTCCCCAATGGACTTTCTGTTTACATCCTTCCTTTGCAGCACCTCCCTTGGCCATTATCTTTCCAGTCATAAGTTGCTCTGGGCCATGAGCTCTGAACTTGTTAACCCTTCTCTGAAAGACACCCTTTGACATCGCTTCCACACAATGGAAAAGTGGCAGGCCAAGGCTGACCTCTCACAGTTTTCAAACAAGTGCTGAGTACAAACCCCTGTCAGCATATCCTGGGAGCAAATTGTAAACTGTGCAGCAACACAGCTTAAGTAACTACTACCAAGGAGGAAAACTACATGGTATTTCTATCATCAAATATTCCTACAGAGGACTTGGAAATCTTTTGACCAATTAACTTCATTAGAAGTTCTTTCTTTTCACAGCTTCTCCAAACCCCCTGTGAATTGAATGCAGCCAGCTCGAGAGAGCAGCAGTTGTGCCGAAAGCTCCAATTAATCCAAATTCAAGTTGACTGCAGCCATTCCTTCACAAAGGCTCTGAGAAATTCAAAGCATGCTCCATCCGCCCCTGCAGCACATTCAGGCTTCACAAGAAGAGTGTGTGCCTCTAAAAGGCAGTGGGGATTGGCTTCATTCCCTTCAGAGTATGAGAGCACAGTTTGGTTCCACGTTAATGGGCAGGTGACATCATATCTATACTTGTCAGAGAAAGGGAAATGTGAAATCTCCAACAAATCTGACTCTTCTCTGTGCACAATTGAGAGTCAAATGTCATTTGCTTTTGAATCTGAGAGGAAGCCAGGCCTTGTTGTGTGTCCTCAAGAACCCTCATATTTTTTCTCTGAAAACTCTGCAGACTCTTTTTTTCTAACCAGAGGAAGGTGTTGACACTTCTGAGCCAGAAAATAAGAGATTTCCTCCTCCAGTGTAGAAAACAGCAACTTTAAGAAACACAAGTTTCATGCCCAGCAGAGTTAGTAAATCCTGGTTTCTCAGAGCTTTGTATAACCTTTGGAGCTATCTCAGCTTCTTCCTCCCTTGTCCCCTGCAGAGCGCTGCTCCAGCAGAACTCCTCTGTCAGGATGGTGTTTGGCAGAACCTGACCCAGGTTAGGAGCAAAAGTTTAAAGAAAATAAAGGAAGCCTTGAAAAACACAGTTAGTGTTCATTGGATCGACATTTGGTTGATGATTTGGTCTGGCTTTGGATCAAAGGCCTAGGTACCTGTTCAGACAAAAGAGAGAAGCAGTTTGTTTGTACTCATAAAGCTGTAACCATTTGTTTCCTGTATAATTGCCTACGTCTTGAAATTTACAGATGGAGTTCTTACATTTGAGTTCCTGGAGGTCCTTCACGGTTCCCAGATTGTAGCAGTTCGTGTCAAATCGTTGTCAGCACCATGCTGTGGACTCTGCTGGGAACTGGCTCTCACCATTAATCAACATTGTGAAACAGTAGTAAGGCACCCTGCTGGCCAGCATCCTTCCACTGGGGAACTTCCAAGAGCCAACGATTTGAATTAGCTGCTGAGTGATTTCTCTTTCTCCTGTGTGCATCCTTCAGAGCCCAATGGTTGTTCTACAGGGATCACCAACAGGTCCTCCTCTGTCTACCAATGAGTATTTATAGTGACTGATCCAGACACTATGTCTCTTCTACCAGCCCAGCCCACTCCAGCATTTTCAGTCGAAGTGTCCCTTCATGAACAGGCTCTGTCATGCACAGTCTCTATTTCAAAAGGGTGTCAGAGCATGCCATCACATATTGGTGATGAAAATGTCCCAGCAGGATCCAGCTGCCTGAAGCCAAAAGATGCAAGCCACAGTTTCCCTTTGCTGTAATCTCTAATAGGCTCCTTAAAAGAAGCTGATAACCCACAGGATACAACTGCATTTGATTTTCCTACAGATCGTCACCTTCTGCTATGTCCCTAGGCAGCAGCAATTGCAACATACATCACAGTTCCTGCAAAACATGTTTGAATGTCATCTTTGGACATCTTACAACCCGTTTTCTTGCTGCACAACAGCTATGTGAGAACACAAAAGCTTGGATAGGCTCCTGTCTGCCAGTCTGTTCTCTGAATGCTTTGCAACAAGACTTGCAAGCATCTCTTTCAAATGATTTCCATGGCTACTGATACCCTACTGAATATTTTTCAGACCTGACTGTGGTAGGTTATGTGGTATGTAACCACATATGTGTGGTAGGTAACCTCTTCACCCTATTTACTACAAAATCCATTCAACAGGGGCCGGTGAAGACTGCCTTGTGTATCACCCTCTTTTGGCCACTGGACAGACCTAAAACGGGTATGGGAATTCAAATCATGACTGCTGTGTTTTGCAAGACAGCAGTTGGGTTTTAGGAAAAAACACAAGGAAACAAAACCAAACAAAGACAAAAAACCCCAGACAGTTCTTTGTTTCGTACGGCAAGTGATGTCAAAAAGTTTCTGTGAGAATATACCACTGGTGCTCTTTAGACTAACATTTACTTTGCCTGTGGTGCTTCCATTTCATGCTGTCCTCTCCATTCTCTCACGTTGCCCAGAGTCACTGACAAATGGATTGATGTGTTTGCTCCCAGATTATTGAGAAGATTCCTCTGTGACTTTCCCTTGGAGAAAGGATGGAAGCTAGATACAGACCAGAGTATTTTGTTTTAAAAAAGGATGGAAAGTTGTGACCTGCACTAGCTGTGTGTTGTGGCAGAGAATGTTCTCTTTAGGAAAAGAAAACTGCTTTGAACAAGCTACTTTCCATTTTTTATCTAAACCCAAACACAGCAAACACTATCAGAGCTGGCAGCAGCCTACATTGCTGTACTAGCAGCCTATGAAGGAGTGAAAGCAGCTTCTGAAGTGATTGGAACTGAGTCACAATTGCTTTTAGCTCCTAGATTGCCAGTCTTAAACTGGATGCTCAAAGGCAAAGGTTCATCACCACATCATGCCACAGATGCAACTTGGTCTAAATGGATGGCTTTGATAACCCAACGAGCGCAAATGGGTAATCTTGATCGACCTGGTCTGGTGGAGGTGATCACCAACTGGCCGGAAGGCACAGACTGTACCAAACCTCCAGAATTGCCATCTACTAAGCTAACTGGACTGCCTGGAAGGAAAAGATCAGATTTCACTTATCTGATCCTGATCTTCCTTCCCCAAGGGATCTCAAAGGGAATTAAACAGATAATGATATGTTCATATCCCCTAAGCATGGAGGGATTTGGGAGCATCCCATGGAGCTCAGGGCTATCATCATCCATACCTAACATATACAGGCAGCTACTGGGCAAGGACTTGATGATGAGGACCCAGAGCTTTCACGCAGTATACCATGTCTTATCCTCTACAGTTCACCAGCTTAGCAAAAGAAGAGCACATACAAAACCACAGACATCCATATCCATCCCACCTCATGTAGAGATCACATCTGAATGACAAACATCAAAGATGCATCTGGTTTCCTAAGAAGATGAAGCATTATAAGACATTTTGGGTAACCATTCCATCTCTTCTAAGCTCCTGAACCACCAGGAGCAGCACACAATAAACTCTGACACTTGTGATAAACCAGAGCATCAATAACAGGCAATGACATAGCAAGCTGCCTTCAGATTACAAGACTGGAAGGCTCCCAGTGGATGTGTAATGAAGACCTTACTGAAATGCATATGACACAGATATACATTCCTGCTCAGCAAAAGATAATACCAAAGTAATAAATTAAAGATGCACTTCATGTTCTCCACTGCCTGCTTAATAATCTAAATCACTTTAAAGGCCTTTATTTGCAAATCTCATAACTGGCCTGATAACTTCATCTTGTCCCTTTCCACTGGGAGCTGTACGAGGCTTGAAAGTTTACCTTTGGTAGAGAACTGTCACCTCAGGCTTGGCAGCTGCTTGAAGAGCCTCTTCTGAGCACTTAACATCTCTCCTAGGAAACAGCATTGGGAAGATATTGAATTGCTGATGGAAAAGAAAGCCTTCAGATTTCAAAGCTAGTTCTGAAATAAGAAGACAAAGAGAAGCGAGCTCATGGGTAAAAGGTGACTTTTCTGCCTTGATACTACCTTCACACTTTTTTCCTGATGTATTTCAGAACTCTTTGTTTTCCCACGATCTATAGATCCATAGGCCAAACCTAGGGGAGGGGGAACTTTTCCCATGTGTATTTCAGAATGATTACAGAGTCACAGAATCACAGAACTATTGAGCTTCAAAGAGATCTTTGAGAGCATCGGGTCCAACTGCTGACCTAGAGCTCAGGATTCACTCCTCGCTACTGCTAAGCTGCTGCCACTAACCTGCACTTCCCTGACACAGCTCTGGGGAGGGCAACTCCACCGCTTCCCTGGGCACCTGATTCCAGTGCTTATCATCCTTTGCTATGAAGAAATTCTTCTCAACCCCAACCTCCTTTGGCACAGTTTGAGCCCATTTCCTCTTGTCATGTGTCGTGGGTTAGAGGCACAGGAACGCCTCAAACCACAGAACGCAGGCCTCCAGAGGCTAGATAGGCCCAGAGGTGCACTGGAAAGTGTAGGTTTTTTGTCATTTCATTCTCAAAAGCCCTGCATCTCCATCAACACAGACATTTCTGGTTGTTCTTCCCTGCTCTTCTTCCCCCTCTGCTTCTTGGAGGAAGTATGGAGCTTTATTTTGGGTTTGGTGCGGAGGAGAGAGGCCTAGTTCAGCCTTGGCAGCAATGCCTCTTGGGGCCTGGAGCGGCCTGGAGCGGCCTGGAGCGGCCTGGAGCAGCCTGACTCACCCTGGAGCGGCCTGACTCACCCTGGAGCGGCCTGGCTCACCCTGGAGCGGCCTGGCTCACTCTGGCTCACCCTGGAGCAGCCTGGCTCACTCTGGAGCAACCTGGCTCACCCTGGAGCTGCCTGGAGTGGCCTGGAGCAACCTGGAGTGGCCTGGCTCACCCTGGAGCTGCCTGGAGCAGTCTGGAGTGGCCTGGAGCAACCTGGAGTGGCCTGGCTCACCCTGGAGCGGCCTGGAGCGGCCTGGCTCACTCTGGAGCAGCCTGGAGCAGCCTGGAGCGGCCTAGCTCACCCTGGAGCGGCCTGACTCACCCTGGAGCTGGCAAGCAGAATTCATAGCTGTGTAACTTGGGTACGTGGGGGCAGAGAGGCATGGCGGAGGGCATTTGAAGCCTGGGGGTTTGGCCTGGTTTGATGAAGCTTTTTGAAAGCTTTGGCCTAAGGAAGTTCTTTGGAGACCCAGCCAGGGTTGACTACGGATTTCACAGAATCACAGAATTAACCAGATTAGAAAAGACCTCCAAGATCATCGAGTCCAACCTATCACCTAAAACCTTCTAATTAACTACACCATGGTGCTAAGTGACACATCCAGTCTCTTTTAAACACTTCCAGGGATGGTTCTGGGCTCCTCAATTCAAGAGAGATGTTGAGGTGCTGGAAGGTGTCCAGAGAAGGGCAACAAAGCTGGTGAGGGGCCTGGAACACAAACCCTGTGAGGAGAGGCTGAGGGAGCTGGGGGTGTGCAGCCTGCAGAAGAGGAGACTCAGGGCAGAGCTCATTGCTGTCTACAACTACCTGAAGGGAGGTTGTAGTCAGGTGGGGGTTGGTCTCTTCTCCCAGGCAACCAGCAACAGGACAAGGGGACACGGCCTCAAGTTGTGCCGAGGGAAGTATAGGCTGGATGTTAGGAGGAAGTTCTTCACAGAGAGAGTGATTGGCATTGGAATGGGCTGCCCAGGGAGGTGGTGGAGTCACCGTCCCTGGAGGTGTTCAGGAAAAGCCTGGATGAGGCACTTAGTGCCATGGTCTGGTTGAGTGGCGAGGGCTGGGTGCTAGGTTGGACTGGATGATCTTGGAGGTCTCTTCCAACCTGATTGATTCTATTCTATTCTATTCTATTCTATTCTATTCTATTCTATTCTATTCTATTCAGTCCTTTCAGGACATTCTGCCAGTCCAGCTCTTCCCATCCTTTTCAGAACACAAAGTCTGAGGTTTCCGCTCAAAGTTACATTTTATTTTGCCATGTTGTGGTATTAAAAAGCAAAAGTTCCTCAAAGCGTTTTAATCTTATCACTAAACTGAAACACTTGAGCAGATTTCCAAACATTCCTTAATTGTTTTTCAGGGAAGTGTCAAAAACCTGACAGTTTGAGTTTAAGATAAATGATAACACTTTGAACTCTTGCAGAAAAGACAATCTGGTTTTTTCTCCTGCATTTCAGTGGGGCTGTCTCAGATAGCATTTCAGTGGAAACACATTAAAAAGACATTAATGAACTCCAAACTTTCGATGTCCTCAGATGAAGAGTAGCTTCTGATTTCTGGCATGTTTATTGTGTCATTTTGTCACACACTACTTGCAGTTTTGTCAGTGACAGCAAAAGTTGGCTTGGCAGTTGGCAAACAGAGTCTTCATTTTCAGTTGGGAATCTCAGGAAGCAAAATCAGTTTTCCTTCACTTGTGTTGAGCCAGACTCTACAAACCTAGGAGAGTTAACTGCAAACTGTATTTTAGGGGGTTTTAATTATACAATAATTTTAATTGTATGCCATAATTAATATTAACAATCCTTTGTATTTTGAGATAGATTCCATCTTTTACTTCTTTTAAAGAAGGTTTATAGAGGAAAAAAAGCAGGTTCTATTCTCCATTTCAACTTATAACCAAGCTCCTGTAGACTCTTCCCAGTATCACATATCCTTTGTAGGGCTTTTTTTTGCTGTTGCTAAATCATAGAATCATAGAACGGTTTAGGTTGGAAGGGACCTCAAGGATCATCCAGCTCCAACCCCCTGCCATAGGCAGGGACACCTCCCACTAGAGCAGGCTGCTCAAGGCCTCATCCAGCCTGGCTTTAAACGCCTCCAGGGAGGAAGCATCCACAACCTCCCTGGGCAACCTGTGCCAGTGTCTCACCACCCTCACTGTAAAGAACTTCCTCCTAATATCCAATCTAAATCTCCCCTCTTCCAGTTTAAATCCATTCCCCCTCATCCTGACTTGTCAATAGTCCCTCCCCAGCCTTCCTGTAGGCTCCCTTCAGATACTGCAAAGCCACTCTAAGGTCTCCTTGAAGCCTTCTCTTCTCCAGGCTGAAGAGCCCCAACTCTCTCAGCCTGTCCTCATAGCAGAGCTGCTCCAGCCCTCTGATCATCTTTGTGGCTCTCCTCTGGACCTGCTCCAGCAGTTCCATATCCTTCTTGTGTTGGGTGTCAGGACCATCATGGAACCAAATGAATGGATCTCTTCTTCCTGCAGTACTTCAAAGTGCTTTGACTAGTCTCTCTCAGCTGCTTTTCACGTTCATGGAACTTGGTTACCTGCAGCTAGCCTTCAAGACACCATGTGCAGACTGTAAAACGCAAAGCCCCATTGCCTTGCCCTTGGCTGTTGTCTTTCTTTCCAGCATTTTCTATTCTCATTCTTGTCATGACTTCTACTTTCAACTTTTTTTTTTCTTTCTATTCATGATTCTATGGTTAAGAAACTGTGGTACATATAACTGGTTACATACAAAATCCTTCTCTCCCAATAAGCACTACAGACAGCTTCTGTGTGACTTGCTAGTTAAGTTAGGGCAGATCTGTCATTAAGAACAGTCTTACCGAGTCATTTTCATATTGTTTTCAGGGACTCTGCTATTATATTTTTCCAAGCCCATATTTGTAACATGGAGTTTTTCACCAGGCAATTGTTTTGACTGGCAGCTGAACAACTTGGTGTATGTGAACATATGAACATATGCATACTCTTGCTCTCTCACACTTGCTTACATAGCTGGATGCTTAGGCACTCAAAATGCAGCTTGCATCTGCGATTATCTTCACGTGAAGCAGGAAGGTGTGCACAAGTCATGAGACTTGGAACATAGCACCAAAACAAAACCACTGTGAGTACTTCTTTTGTCATTTGTTTGTCTGAGAAATTCTTTTCAGCCTTACTCATCAAACTTATTTACCATCAGTCTGCAGCTTAAACTAAAATTTCCTGTAGTATTCAACGTTTCCAACATATATTTCATTCTTGTCCCTCTAAACAATTTCATCTTTCCAGAAGGAATAGTGGCTTTCATTTTCACAGAGAAGCTGAAATATGTACATATATACAGAAAAAAGATAATTAAAAAAGCTGACTGACAGCTGTTTTTACAAGGTGAAGACTGAAGCACAACTTCTGATTGCCTGTTTCGCGTGGGTGGAATCAATTTTTCATTTGCAATGTTTTCCATTCAGACACTAGCAAAATATCTCTAATGCTATTGCAATTACAAATTGATTCATTTCCATGTTGCCACTATTGACACACATTTCTGCAGCCTGCACAGGAAAAACGATAAATGCAGTTTTAAATAAGTGGCTACAGTTTAAGCCTGAATAAAAAATCAGGCAGGTAACAAGCACATTGAGCTGTTAAGGATAAAACATGCAATTACTGCAAATAGTATTTTAGCAAGAAATTATTTCACCATGTTTATTTGAGATCCCAATGACAATCTTTGAGAAGTGCTCTTCTCTTTTCTGTTTTTTTTTTTCCATTCCTACTCCAAATGCAGTTATGGTACTGGCTGCCATATATCAGTCAATTGCTAACACTAGGTTCAGAAGTTCAGACTTGCCCATGACAAATGGCTGACGTGAGCCAGCAGTGTGGCCAAGTGGCACAGAAGGCCAATGGCATCTTGGCCTGTATCAGGAATAGTGTGGCCAGCAGGACTAGGGATGTAATTCTGCTCCTGTACTCAGCACTTGTGAGCCCTCACCTTGAGTACTGTGTGCAGTTCAGGTAGTACATCAGTGTTGCAAGAAGGCTCAAGTGCCATGACGGTTCAATGAACTGACTGCACACGAGCTTGGCAAGAATAGTCCATGTAAGTTGCTTTGATTTATGTAACAAGTGGAGGCATTATTAGAAGTAAATATTACACAGAAGAGTACGTCTGTTACACAGACAATACATATTGCTGAAGCTTGTTTACACAGAAGAGTGCTTCAGCCTGCTGGTGTGACATTTCTTGTTTCAGATTATCACTTTTGCCTAGCAGAGATATCATCATCCACTTATTACTTGTTTTTTAGGTAAGAATGGGTGTAGGACAGAGCTAGAGGATATCTCTGAACAACACAAATTGCTGTAATTGACTGATGAGCCTTTGCCCTCTTCCCTTGTTTTGACAACAACCATCTTACAGAGCCTTGGTGTTGACGTAATTTACCTGGAGGTGCTTCAAACACTGTAAATTCCCAAAAAGCCTTGACCTGCAGGAACTCATGAACAACTACTCATTCTGACATACCAGCTCTCTCTTGGCTACTGTGGCATAACCAGCACTGATTAAAATCAGAGAGACAGACTCTTAAGTCATTGAAATCCTCCAGTGTTTATTTGCTTGTGTAACTATCTCTGTGCACTAGTATAATGTTACTCTCTCCCTCCACTTCTTTCCTGCAATAGAGCAGAATTACAAGTCCCCTGTAAGCTACTTCAGAACCGAAGAAGCCTTTCTTTCCTTTGTCTCTGCAAGGGTTGCAGATACCAAGTGAAATGATGTAGATAAAGTGAAGCATCCACAGACATAAAGAAGAGAGTTCATTGCTCACCAAAGCCAGCATACACACTGCATATACATTTTACAGTCTGAATGTGAATTGGTCTAAACACCTTGAGGCCAGAAAGGCCATGTCAAGATAGCCAACAAAAAGATGTGGGGGGAAAAAAATCATACATTTGCCCTGTTGGCCTCTTCATTTTCAGATCTACCCTCATCATTAAGACTCATAACCAATCATTTAGATTATGTAACCTAAAAAACATGACCTCTGAGTCTAGTCCCGTGTGACTTGAGCAGAAAGTACAGCTTGGTCAGATAGTCTGAAACTAAGAGAGACTTGCCAATCACTTCTCATGCCATCAACTTTGCCTTGCACAAGGCTGGCTGAATAGTAAAGTATCGGTCCTATGCAGAGGCACCTGAGCTTTCAAGACCTGAGAAGAAAAATCAAGAGTTTGGAAATGGCCCCCTGCCTTTTACAGTGTGTTAACAAACGAGCTGCTTCTGCAGTCCAGAGTTTGACATACCTGCAGGCGTTCAGTTACTGCACTCTGATGTATTGTTAACTCATTCCAACAAATACAAAACAACCTGGCTTCTCCAAA
Organism: Tricholaema leucomelas; assembly: GCA_013400475.1. Taxonomy (NCBI): domain Eukaryota; kingdom Metazoa; phylum Chordata; class Aves; order Piciformes; family Lybiidae; genus Tricholaema lacrymosa; species Tricholaema leucomelas. Next base: position 510,177 of record WAAF01006428.1, on the reverse strand, counting down.
AGAAATTTTTACTAGTTTTGGAAGTGAAAGTGTGGGGAAGGTTCAGAACTTTAAAATAAGAGTGTGCTTTAAGGATAAAACTTAACTTGCTAGAAGTGCCAAACTGCAGCTCTAAAATAGATGAATAGGAAAAAAATACCTTGCAGAAAAACATCCAAGAAAGCCTTCAGAGAATGTTCAGTTAAATCCCCTATGTTCTCATGTATAAATGTTGAAGAATTATCCGTGTTAATAGAGTTGATCTCTTCCTTTTGCTAGCTGTACTTGCGCTGTGCTACTTGCAAAATTATCAAGCACTGTTAGAGTTGATTTGAGATAATCATTCCATTAATTAACAGTACAAATGTTCCCCGGTGTGATAATGAAAAGAAACTTGAAATATGTAATTTTTACTTCATTGTTAATAAAATCCTTTCACCTCAGTCTTGGCCAATACAAGGAATAATGGACTCCAGTTAAGCAAGATATTTGAATGCGTGTGCTTCATCTCAACGTATGAATAGACCTATTAGCTTCAAAGAGGCAACCTGCTTGAGGAAAGTCATTCACTGCCCTAAAGATAGCTATATGATTACATTCCTTACTGGATGAAGCTCAGGGCAGATCGGTGTCTCTAGAGTAATTCCGCCTACAGTAGTAGGCTTGAGCATGGGTCAGTGCCAGACTAACCTACACCAACTGATTTTTGAATCTCTCAGATCTGAAATCACCACCTCAGCATATGAAAAGAAGCTGCTCCTCCAAGCTCCAAAAAGCCTCAAGAAACTGATTTAGATTCTTACAGAATCATACTGTTATAAAATTGTTATGGGTGGAAAAGACCTCTAAGATCATCAGGTCACACTGCCAACCTAACATCATCACGGTCATTAAACCCTGCCCCAAAGGGCCATGCCTACACATTTCTTGGACCCCTCCAAGGATGGAGGATGGTGACTCACCTGCCTCCCCGGGCAGCCTGTTCAAATTTCTGACCACTCTTCTGTAAAGAATTTTTTCCTAATACCCATTCTAAACATTCCCTGGTACAGTTTGAGACCATATCCTCTCATTCTATTACTTGGTACTACAGAGAAGAAACCAACTCCACCCCACTACAACCTCCTTTCAGGTCGTTGGGGTCTCCCCTCAGCCTCCTCTTCTCCAGATTAAACAGTTCCCTCAGCCACTCCTCATAAGACTTATTCTCCAGGCCCTTCACTGTCTTTGTTGCTCTTCTCCAGATGCTGACTTGTAGTGAGTGGCCCAAAACTGAACAGAGTATTCAAGATGTGGCCAACTTCAACATTATTTGAACTTGCAAACCACCACATGTGTGTGTGACCATTGTGGTCAATGGGCATAAGTACAGTTGAAAGACATTTCATTCCGCTAGGGTGGAGCAAGTGGCCTGAGCAGGTGAGGCAAGGCAAAGCAGGCTTGTATAAATAAGCATCTTCTCTCCAGGCTGAGCTAGATTTAGAGGCAGCAATCACTTTAAGGTTTGAAATGTTTTTTATCTGGCTGAATTTATAAAATTCTGCCTCTAGAAAACCTTCTGTAGTCAAGAAAATCTAGATCTGTGGCCAGTGTTGGGGGGGGGGTGGGGAGGAAGATGAAGAGTGGAAGCCACAACACGAATCTATCGGCATCGGGGGAAACAAGCCAATCTGTTGCCCTTGGTGGTCTGACCTCTGTTGTCCAAGAAGACTACAAAACAGGGCTAGCCAAGCAAACGACATATACTTTGCCACAAACAATCTGTCTCCTTTGTGAGAATGATACCTTCATCAAACGGCCTCTTTTTAATGTAAATGCACTTGCCTTTGTGACAGAAATACATGTAAATGCTGTAGCTGCATCTAATTGTCTCCAAGAAACGTTATTTGGGTTCATTTTATCTTTTAGTTAACGGCACAAGGCTTTAGATGTCACTTTCCTGACAGAAAATGTCAGGAGCTGTTTTGCAGTGCTAATCAGCCCTAGAAGGCCTTACCCTTGATCCAGCACAATGACAGATCAGACAGGGCAACACTTCTGTCAGTGCAGAAGTTCAGACTGGATATTCAAATGTTATGTCATCTACAGACTACAGAAAATTTGTTTGCATGGCTCACTGCAATTTCAGCAAACGAGACAAAGCTAAGTTCTTTGCAGAGAGAGTGGTTGGCATTGGAATGGGCTGCCCAGGAAGGTGGTGGAGTCACCATCCCTGGAGGTGTTCAGGAAAAGACTGGATGAGGCACTTAGTGCCATGGTCTGGTTGATTGGATAGGGCTGGGTGCTAGGTTGGACTGGATGATCTTGCAGGTCTCTTCCAACCTGGTTGGTTCTATGATTCCATACGCTTCTTGTAGCTAAGAGTAAGAGCAGGTCTCATAAGATCAGACTCCATGTTCTAACTTTCATTTGAGTGAGGATAGACCACCCTAAGTCTTACACAACTACTTTTGCGCCTTCTTCCTCATGATTTATGATCACTGGCTGTTTTGGTTCACAAAACACACCATTCATTTCTATTTCTTCTTCATACCCTGTGCTTCTCTGATGCCCAGAGAGAGGATAATGTCTATCAGAAGAAGAACTAGCAGCAGTGGGAGATCAATAATACACACCAGTCATAAAACAAAACCAAACTCTGACATGTAACTCTAACAACACAAAGGGAAAGAAACAACTTCGGTGTCCAAAAATACGAGCCTCTGTCCATCTGCTACAGTTAGTTATGATAAAGAAGTAGCAGTTTGGACATTTTCTTGTTGCAACATGGCATAGCTAAGGCTGTCTTTCGTATTAGCAGCAGATAACTCCTTCTTCTTTCTGAGTGGTTGGAAATCCTCTTTCAACAAATGTCAGTTAAAAAATTTCCATCCAGGTCAAACAGATCTGTGACAATGTGAACAAAGCCAAGATAAAAACAGGATATCATATTTTTGCTATGATTTTCAGTAAGTTTACAGCATGACAAGTCACAAGGTACCCAGATCTGCCTCCCCAGCCTGCATTTGAATCCAAACTGAAATGGTGGCACAAGCAGGAAGGCTCTGGGACGCTGGATGTTTTCAGCTTCTAAATAGCTATGTATCCCTCTTGCTCATTTTATTTTGGTCCTTTCAAGAGGTGGGATGCAGATGTGAGGCAAATCAAGCACAATTATGATTTGATGCAAGGAGAAATATCAAGGAAATGGGAAGAAAGGAGGCAGCAATAGAAAGTTACTATAGGGGGGAGGGAAAGTAGTGAAAACCGTGGAGAAAGAGAAGCAAAGGACATAAGTCTGATTGGTATTTGAGGAAAATTATTTTCTAGTTGTAGAATATGTGGAAAATATGGAAAGGAGCCATAAGCAAGCATTAGAAGGGAGATTTTCAAATGTAGGTTGGCAGCTTATGTTGGCTGTTATGTCAGTGATCCTCCTGACTGAGAGAAGAAGAGCATCCCTATGCTCTAGGTGGACACAGCAGCAGCACATTGCCGCCAGTGAGTTCGGTAACGCTCTGGATGGCTGCGATAATGAAAGGCTTGGCTAAGAGAGATGCTCTAAGCCTTCAGGGCAGAGGAAGGTGGTAATTACTGGAGCTAAGGAGTCCTGGCTCTGATTTCAATGGCATGTCATTATGCTGGCATGTACCCCGAAAATGAGATACAGGGGGGAAAACCAGAAGCAGGAAGAACAGATACAGAATAATGGCTTTTGCGTATGAAAACAAAGAAATGTAAAACTACTTTTCATCCACTAATCCAAACCAGCAGCTTTACAAGGGTGTGGTGTAAGCAAGAGCAGTTAAGAGAACAGCAAAGAGCTTTCTACTGGAACTAACCATGCAATTCACTTAAGTTCATCACTTGCATGAGATTTCCTTCTGTGCTGGATCAGTTTATTCAGAACTCATTTTTAGAGGGAAATACACAAATTTAAAGGGAAGACACAAATACAGGCTGAACGTAGAGTGGGTTGAGAGTAGCCCTGAATAAAAAGACCTGGGGGTGTTGATTGGTGAGAAGCCAGACAGGAGCCAGCAGAGCATTCATGCAGCCCAAAAGGCAAAAGATATCCTAGGCTGCATCAAGAGGATTTTGGCTAGCAGGGCAAGAGAGTTGATGCTTCCTCTTTACTCTGCTCTTGTGAGAGCCCACCTCAAACACTGCATCCAGTTCTAGTATCCACATCATAAGAAGGACATAGAGCTGCTGAAGCAAGCCCAAAGGAGGGCCACAAAGATAATTCAAGTGCTGGAACACTTCTGCTATGAGGATAGGCTGATGGAGCTGGGGTTGTTTAGCCTAAAGAAGAAAAGACTCAGTGGGGTCCTTAGATCTGCCTTCCAATGCCTTAAGGGAACCTACAGGAAGGCTACCCTTTCCATAAGGCTATCTAGTAACAGGACAAAGAGGAATGGTTTTAAGCTGAGGTAGAGTATATTTAGAGTACATCTTAGGAAGAAATTCTGCAGTATGAGGGAGGTAAGACTCTGGAATAGGTTTTCTAGAGAAGTTGTGGATGTGCCCTCCCTGGAGGTGTTCAAGGCTGGGTTGGATGAGGCCTTGCACAACCAAGTCCGGTTGAGAGGCATCAGCTACTTGGGGTTTGGAGTAGATGACTTCTAAGGTCCCTTCCAACCTAAACCATTCTATGGTTCAGCAGCCAGAGGATGGTGTAAATCTGCAGTGCCAAAGCTCATGAAAAGCTAAATAGGCATTTTTAGCCCAGTGGTTCACTCCCCAACCTTTTATTTAGCTATTTATCAGACGCTCTTGAAGCTACCTAGGCAGATTAATTACTGGAGAATTTTGCTCTCAGTAGTGCCTTTCAGAGGCAGCTCAGTGGGGCTGGTACAAAGGTTCCTATAAAGATGGCTGTGATAGTTTAGGACTAACACTTTAGCCTAGTTCTTAATTATAAATGAGAATAGGAACTTCCTGCACAACTTTGAGTAAAGGGCAAATAAAGGGACTGGATACAGAAGAACAACGATAGATAGGTCTATATCACTCCATTGGTGACATGGCATAGGAACTCTCTCCCCCCACACACACCCCCGGTTTGAAATTTACCAGATCAGCTCAGACAGTTTGGAAGTCAGATGAAGCTATATTTACAGCATGGTAAAATTTGCAAGCATATATACACACGTATTTACAATAGAAAAATTTACAGTGTTAGAAACAATAGAAAAATTACAAAGTTAGAAACAATAGAGAAATCCAGGCTCCCTCCTGGAGTAGCCTGCCAGCTTGATCACAGCAGTGTCTTCTCTTCCCATTGGCAAATCCATCTTTTGCAGCAGAGGAAAAAGTGATGCTGTTAAAATGGAAGATCCTGTGGCTTTACCCTAAGGTCTCTTTCCAAAATGACTGCTGAAGTTGAAATATCATGTCTAAAGGGTAATGGAGGAACCTAGAGAGTTAATTAGATATTAAAGGCATCTACAGAGAGCCAAAGTTACATCTTTTTCTCTGTTTAAAATCTCCCATTTCCAGCTATTTTCAAGTTGTCATAGCTTTTTGGCGTAAGAGCGCTACAGACTTGGATTATTTCACTTTACTCTTTTTCTAAGGAAAAAGGGCAGTAAAATAATAACACTCTGACTGAACTGGAGAAGCAAATACAGAAAGACTGCATTGAAAGGTGTGCAAGAAAAGATACAGCATACATGAATCCTTAACACCTAGTACAAACACAGAATACATAAGAATTCCAAGAATTCCCCCAAAACCGTCCTCCCAAGCAAATTAAATCCACCAAAACCCCAGTGTCATTTTCTCCCATCACCCACTCTCTCCCAATTAGGCCCCAAGCAGGCTGGATTCACTGCAGTGATAGCCTTGAGGGCCACGACCTACAGGGTATTCCTACACAGTTACCAAGGTACCCAGACAAGGATCCCTCTGGAGAGCTGAAAAGGCAGGGAGAAAAGAGAGCAACTTGACCTTGCTGCTTCCTTTTAAAGCGTCTGCAGGATTATGGGATTGGAATAACAAAAGTACAATGCCCAGGGGCAACCAGTTGGTGCCTTGTTATGGATCTTGGGCTCTCCAGTTCTTTTAGGAAAAGCGGGATGTGACAGTTTGAAGCTAGCTGGAATGTTTTGGTGAGAAGGATTAGACTACAGGCTGTGGAAGGATAACAATGGTGATGTCTACTTCACTCACAGGCTTGCTGAGATGTAGTTATGAGAGAAACTAAATATACAACTCCATTTTTACTTCCAAGTTATGAGTGTGGTAAAATGTGCCTTGGGGATCAGATTCCCAGAACAGGTTATTGCAGGGATCCAATCTAACCCATAACACAAGCAAACTACTTTGGAAATGTTTTCACCTGGACATTCTCTATCTGGAATTACAACTGAAGGACAAATCAAAGATAGCAATCAGCACCCTTATCAGCTTCCTTCTTTGCCTTGGATAAAGTTACAGCATCTCCTAGGTGCCAAATGGAGGGAATGGAACTTGAGTTGGCCTAACTCTTGACAGCATCACTTAAAATATTCCAGTGTTTACTGTAATTTTTACTTGCTCTGCAGCTAGTTATAAAGTGTGCAATTATACCCCTTGGTAGAGCGAAGTGAAAGGTAGTCATTCCAATAAAACATTAGAACAATTCACTCGGACAGCTGCACGTAAAACTGCTCTGTTACCCAAGTGAAGCAGCAGCTGGGAATTGCTACAAATTGTTCAGCAAATGACCAGACTCCAGCTGAAATTCAGCTATAGTGCCTGTCAGCAAAGCCAAAGGCAAGTGCATTTACAATTTACACTCTGCTCCAACAATTTGCTTCTGCCTTTGACATCCTTTATTGCTCTATGCCTTCTTATGTTCAAGTAATCAGGTTTTAGCAGCAATTAAAATCTAGGGGAGCATGGGAAGAAGAAAATTTCTGCATAATTGTATTCCTGGAGCATATAAAAGTACTACATTTCTTCTTTAGAAGGTATAATAAACTCATAGTAATTGCTTACTGTGTTATTTAACTTTCCCAACTGTTGCCATAGAAAATTATCCTTCTTTTTTACTAGAAAGCAATTAGGCAAATTTAAAATCAAAGAATCATAGAATACTTTGGGTTGGAAAGGACCTTGAAAGGTTGTCTTGCCCAATCTCTCTGCAGCAGAGACACCTAAAATGCCAGTAAAGAGGTGACGTTTAGGTCTACACAACGCCAGTAAAGAGGTGACGTTTAGATCTACACAACGCCAGTAAAGAGGTGACGTTTAGATCTACACAACGCCAGTAAAGAGGTGACGTTTAGATCTACACAACGCCAGTAAAGAGGTGACATTTAGGTCTACACAACGCCAGTAAAGAGGTGACGTTTAGATCTACACAACGCCAGTAAAGAGGTGACGTTTCAGTCTACACCGCTGACGGCAGCTCCATTCTTTGGTTCCCAGACGATGGTCCTAAACAGTGGAACCATCCGGCATAGGGGGCAGGTACCGATCATTGGTACCAGTATAGTTTCTTCCCAAGGAGGCTTGCATCTGTGCCAGATTCCATTGGGTGGGAACAGCAACTTCATCAGTAACGTATTATAGGATAGGCAACTGCAGACTCATGCTTTTAGTCAAAGAACTCGAAGGTAAGGGAGGTCCCAATTTCTGATGACAATGATGAGACAGATCACGCTCTTTAGACTACGCCTTACAACAACTTTAGCTGCTCCTTAATCCCTGAAACAGAAATGGGTAAGGTGGTGAAAAAAACCACATTTTTAGTTACCACTGAAAATTATGCAGCACGAGAAACAACCAAGAAGAGCTTGTGTCAGCAGGAAAGCGTCACTTCATAGGAGCTCACATCTTTGTGCGATTTCCAATACTGTACATTGCTGGGTCATCTTCCCCACTGTCCTGTCCTCCTCGTTTGCCCCTTAGGAGCTCATAATTGCTTCACAGCAATTTCTTTCATCCAGTCAGGGGCTCTATGCCATGTCCACCTTAGCATCAGTATTTGCTTCTAGTGTCTGGTGGCTTTAGCAGCCCCTGTGACCTGCATTTTCTTCTTGCTTTCAAACTGCCTTGCTCCGGCCTGCAGTGGTGTGGGGCTAGGCTGAACACAAGTCAGATGTGCTTTACTAGACAGCCAGCCCTATTTCTTTGCTCTGTCTGGCAGCTGTATTATTTTTGGACTTGCACTCTAGATGGTATTTCCTTCTGTGATGTCTAGATAACAACATTTTAAATTCCTTCTCAATGGCATTTGAGTCAAAAACCCTTCTTGTCAAGCACAGCTGACATGACTTGTCTATGCTATGCAAATGCCTCAAAGTGTTCCTGGCGAACAGGGGAAACGATTGCTACAGCAGGCATTTCTCCGGTAGAAGTTCTGCAGGAATGCACTCACTTCTAGGAAGGAGTGGGCACCAGCAAAACGTGCTTTTCATGAAAAAAGTAAACTGTCAGCAGTGGTAACAAGCAGCAGGCTGCAGTCACCGAGAGGCACACGGGAACAGAGCCAGCTGCTCCCCAGCTGGGAAATGCAGCTCTCGGGATCAGACTCTGCTTTAGATCCAAGTGAAAACAAAGATAAATGACAGGTGCTCAAGTCTGTAACTTTCAGGCGGGTGACATGTCTGACGTGTAGCAGTTTAAGAGCCAGTGCTCTATTTTGGTTCTATAAGCAAGAGACAGGAACTTTCCAGGCATTTTTTCACTATAGCCTGACCTCTGTGACCTTAGGGGCCTTTTCCAATCCAAACAATTCTATGACGTGATGATTCTAAAGATAAGTTTAACTGCAAATGACACCACTTCCAAGAGGAGAATGTAATGATGGTTTACAGCATTCAGTGGATAAAAATGCTTAAAACACCCAGAGTAACTCTTGTGGAACAACCCATCAGTGATGGTTCGTTCCAGCTCTGGAATATCCTAAATCCTAAACCACAAGATTTACCAGCTTCAACTTCCTTAATGAGAAGCATCATTAAGGTGGAAATTCATTTTAGCTAAGCTTAAGTCTCATTAATTAAGAGGCTAATAGAAAGACACGAGGTTCTTTAGAGGACAACTCAGATCTTCACCGAAGTGAACTGCAGTCTCCAGAGGGGCAGGAAAAGCACAAGCTTTCATAAACACTCCAGCAGCAGATTAGGAGCTGTGTCTGGAAATGATCCAACAAATTCACTACAAAGCAGTGTTGTCAGCATGAAATAGAAATGTGATAATAAGAAAAGCTACAATAGCTGTCAGCATATTTGTGTTTAATATTTCTTACAGCCCTACTTTCTGTTTCTGATCTCGTGTTTGATTGGAAGCCCTTCTCCCTTCTTTCCGACACTCATTTATTTCTGTCACCAGACGCCTCTCCAATTTCCTGTGTTTTCAGACTTGCGTCTCTCCTTCCCTCCTTTCTTTGGCCGTGAAAGCTTAAGGATTTGGTCTGAACACTCCTCTTTGTTGTGATCGCTGGAGCAATTAAAAGGCATGTGCATTAAGCAATACACATCCTCCTTGCATAAGCCACACAGGTGGAGAAAGAAGAGGAGATACAGGATGCAATGCTGACAAATAAGGGAAGTTTCTCCACAGCCATTGCTCCTAATTTCCACAAATCCCAGAACTGATCTTCACAATTTTGGTTTTTTTTTTTTCCATCTGCACAAAGAGTAAGGCATCTACATAAGGAACATCAGAAGTTCAGAGAAAGTTCCTGGGGCTATTGGTCAACAGATGGCTGAATATGAACCAGTTGTGTGGCCAGGAAGGCCCATAGCATCCTGGCTTGTGCAGAAATAACATGGCCAGCATGTCTAGGAAAGCGTTTCTCCCCCTGTACCTGGCACTGGTGTGGCTGCACCTCAAGTACTGTGCTCAGTTTTGGGCCTCTCACTACAAGAAAGACACTGAGGTGTCACAGCATATCAAAAGAAAGGAAATAAAGTGGTGAATGGTCTGGGGAACAAGTCCTGCGACAAGCAACTGAGAGAACCAGAGTTGTTTAGCCTGAAGCAAAGGAGGCTGAGGGAAAACCACGTTGCTCTCTATAACTACATGAAAAGAGACTGGAGTGAGGTGGTAGTCAGTCTCTTCTCCCAAGCAGCAAGTGACAGGACAAAAAGAAATGGCCTCAAGTTGCACCAGAGGAGAGTTAGGTTAGATACTAGGAAAAACATCTTCACAGAAAGTGCTGCAAAGCACTGAAACAGTCTACTCAGGGAGTAGGAGTCACCATTCCTGGAGGTATTTAAAGGATGAGCAGATGTAGTGCTGAGGGATGTGGTTTAGTGGTGATGTGGAAGTGTTAGGTTAATGGTTGGACTAGATGATCTTAAAGGTCTCTAACAAAAAACATCCTATGCTTCCATGAAATTAGATTTTTCTGTCATCCCATGAGATTCAAGGCAGGGAACAATCCTTTTTAGGATATTCCCCCACATTCCTGCCACCCTGTTGAAACCAAGAGCTCTCCTTATGCACAGCAATGGGGGCTAGTGTGCCCTGTACTCATTGTAATTCACTCTCAAGCATGACCTCTTCATACTGCAAGACAAGTCAATTTTTCCATTCTTCTCTCATTCGCCTCCTGCTTTCCTCATCTCAGTTCACCTCACATAAAGACTTTCTGATGTACAGAAGACCTTTTACATGCATGCATTTATGCAGGATCCTTACAGAGATCCAGCGGATAATGAATCTAGTTCAACTATCCAGCATTAACATTCAGACACTCTCTGGGGGGATAGTTTCATCCTGGCAGGTCTTTAAGTTGCCAACACCATCAGCTCCTGTTTCTCTACAGACTGTAAAAATTGAATTAGATGGGAAAGATCATCAGCCTGAAGAATTTACAGACCACTTCAAGGAGAAGTTGAAACAAGGCATCTGAGGGACAGGGCAACAATGCTGCAGAAGACAACAAACATCAATTCCATAAACAAGTGGGGCTTGATACACACAGGCATCGGGAGAGCAGGTAAGTTGCACAAAAGGAGTTGAGACAAAAAAAAAATGCTCTCACCTTTATAAACAGATGAGCTTACAGCACATGGAAACAAAGGAAGAGTGGGGGTCATATCAGTGATAATAGTGGACACGAGTTAGGAGGAAAGGGAAGAAGATGGAGATGATGAGCTTGTCAAAACTTACTTTCAAGAAGGCATGCAGGAGAAAGTCTGGACTAGGTTTATCCCACAGGAAAAAAGACTCATCCACGATGTCAGTGTCCAGTACACTTCGCCCTGCCCCTTCAGATGATTACAAGCCCATTCCAAGGAGAGAGCATAACATCTCCCCTGGTGATGTCCATGAACTGACTGTGAAATCCCACCATTCCCAACATCTTTATGCCTTGTGCACCTCAGGAAACTCCCTAATCCAAGAAGCCACACCAGCAAAAAGCACTGTATCCCATCTTCAAAGAAGGCAGAAGGCAACACATCCCACACACCAGTCAGCACTTCCATGAGTGAGCCTCCCATAAGAAAAACAGTTTGTCTGAGGAAGCACTGGCTGAAAAGGACCTTTACTACCTCCATGCAAAGCCTTACCACAGCATTTGCTCAGGCTGTGAGTCACAATGGAAATTATCAAAACTGAGAAGTTGGCAGAGCAGCAGATCTAGCAGGGAATTATCCATCGGCACACATTAAAATTGCATGATCAGGAAAAAAAGCTTCCCTATTCCAATGAGAAAATAATGAAAGATGTTCAGATGAAAAATGAGTAAGAAGACAGGAAAGACATTTTCAGACCCTTCTGTAGCCCAGCAGTCATAAGCCTTCGGTTAATTGTAGTTATAGAGAGGTGATGCATTAATTAGGTTTTGCCCAAGGCATGTCATTGTAATTAAATATCTGTTCAAACTAGGAAAACAGGAAAATGGTTTGTTTTCTTTCCTAATTCCTCAGTGAGAGCCGAGTATTGTCTTACACCATTTCAAAGAATAACAAACAGTTTTCATTAGGACTGAAGTCTGAAATCCTTAATGAGGCAGAGAAGTCAAATCAAAGCAGAGTCTTGTACAATACACAGTTTACAAGAATTAGTCATGTGTTAGGCTCGAACTATCGGAGTGTCTAAATAGTTGTACGTTTTATATCCGACATGAAATGAAATCCCACACAGCATTTAAAATACCATAGTTCTTTCTGTGAGCCTTCACTTGCAGAATTGCATAATGAATGGTGCCACATAAATGCTTCTAGGAGGACCTAACATGCTTTGAAATAGCAACAAGACAGCCTGCCAGGTAGAAGCAGAGTTCAAATTGCTGTGATGTGACTCAGCTGTTTCCTTTCTTGGCTGCCCTTGGCTACGAACACAAAAAGAGTGGAGAGATCCACTTCACAACCAGATTGTAGGTGTTTGAACTAGCCCCCTAAAATAAGTGCCAGAGTTCCCCAACTAGAGTACAGAGATAAGGAATGGGTCTTTAAAGGAAAAAGAGTCTGCTTGCTCACATCTTTCTCATGCAGAGCTCATATCCTGCACATGTAGTATCTATTTGAAGACCCTCAATTAAAATATTGCTTGACCTGTGGCATATTTCCAATCCCTTTGTGAGATTACTTTGGTATAATCTCTGGCATACAGAGAGCAGAGCATCTCTGCAAAAGTGGCCTTTCTAAAAAGGTTACTTTGGCTTCTGTTGCCCCATTTGCCCTCAGATATTATTAAACATCCAGAAGTTACCTGTGAGGAGGAAAGAGGAAGGCACCTATTTAGAGGAATGTAATTACAGCTAATGCAATACGTGCACAAGATACCCCAAAAGCCCAACCACTTCACAGGCTACTCAAAGGTTTTTGTTTTGCATACTAGGAATTCTATTTTGTTCTTCTTGGATTTCATATAGTACCTTCTGTAATGGAGCCAAGACTCCTACAGGGACATCCACATCAGGTAAGCGATGAAGTCCTGAACCTGAACTTCTGGAAAAAGTCTTTGGTTGACTTTTAACAAATTTCCAGTGGCAGGAATATGCAAAAAACTTTAAATAGAAAATAAATGTTCTTTCTGAGTGTTCTGTTCTCAAGGGGAAGAAAGGCAAGGGGGGAAATGAGCTGAAATGTAGAAAAATGACAGTAACTGGCTAGACTAGAACTCTTCTCAATAAAAATGCACATCTAAGGAGGCTGGTTACAATGTGTGTGATAAATTTCATCTTTTCATTCTTGTAGTCTGACATCACTCATTTGGCCCTAGCTATTCAAGCCTTTTGAAAGGCAGTTTGATTATTTGTGTTTATTGCTGAGATGGGAGACCTCAGTAAAGTTTGTGGAAACAGAACTGACATAGTGGCTGAAGCCTTTTCGATCACTTAATCAGATCTGTTCTTGCAAGCTGTGTCTGAAAGAGACTGTCAGCTCAAGGCTTATGAACAAGATAAATAAATTTTCCCACAACACATCAACCACTGACATCTTCCCCAAGCATTTATCGGTAGGGAAGTTGCACAAAATCTTGTTGTTTGACAGTCTTTTTAAACCAGCTAACAAGGAAGGTCACCTGTTAGCAATGCAGATGAGCTCTGAAATGCTCCTTCTCTTCTCCAGTTGTGAAACTGTGGAGGAATTTTCCTCCTGAAGAACTTCAGGTACCTAAAAATGGTTGTTCTCAATAGTGCTAAGCACAGGGTATTGTGCAAAGAGAAAAGCAAGTGGTGCCTTTTCTCTCATGAGTTTATTTCATAAAGACATTATATTTGATGCATTTAATGGTACAAAGTCACACCTCTGCTGTTAATTATGTCCCACTTCACTGGGGGCAGAGCCTGCACTCAGGCAGCAAGTTAATCAGGGCTGTCTCTGTTCTGTCTCAGTTTGGCCCTCTGGCTTCCTTGATCTGTATGCAAAAAGTCAATCTCATCTCCTCAGCACTGCTCTCATCTCCCTGACTCCAAGACTAACTATTCTTACAGTAAAATACACAAGTTCATTTATATATTTTTTAATTGTTTATTAATTATGAGGGCTGGGGGTCAAGAGGGAGGGGACAGCCTCTTCTCACTTAGGTATAAAGGTCACATAACACTAGAATAGGCTTCCAGAGCTGTTGTGGAGTCTCCTTCTCTGGAGAGCTTCAAGACTCACCTGGATGCATTCCTGTGTGACCTGAGCTAGATTATATTGTCCTGTTTTGGCAGAGGGGATGGACCCAGAGGTTCCTTTCAACCCCTAACTTCCCATGATGGGGAAAAAATGTGCATGTTTTGAAACACTGAAATTCCAGCACTGATAGGGCCATACCAGTGTTACTTATAATACTTTGAGACAGAAGAGACTAAGGGGTGAGCTCGTTAACGTTTATAAATGCATAAAGGATGAGCGTTAAGAGGCTGTGAAGCACAGGATGAAGGAAATTCACCTTGAATCAACTCAGAGACAAAAATGAAACAAGAAGACAAAAAAGCTCTTTTGAGGTCTGTTCCAGCCCCTAACATTCTGTGATTCTGAGATTTGAGGTTTATTCCTGTTTCCTTGTTAGGGATTCTCAGCCATTTCCTCTATGCCATTTCAATGCTTCTCAAAACATTTCACATTTTTACAGTTTCACAGGTAAGCAGAAAAAAAAACAGCTAAACATAGAGGAGCTCAGCCTAAGTAAGGAAGCCCAGCCAGCACCCGTGAGCAAAAAAAGCAGGCATCAAGATTATTCCTGTCTAACGGGGGGGACCACCAGGCCCCCCCCGGCCTTTGTCCCCTTCCCATTCACCTGGTGTGCACCATGGGTACTCACCAGTGATGACGAGAGGAGGACTCCTCTGCCCAGTCGGGCATAGTTTGGGGCTTTTGCCTTTCCTGGGGCCAATTATAAAGGAGATTGGGCAGGAAGGGCAAAGTGGTCACACCTGGGGTGGGAGGAGACTCAAATAGAACCCAGGTGCTCTGGGTTTGGGGGAGAAAAGGGGAAAACGCTGTGTGGGGTGAGAAAGGTGCAGGTATGGTGGAAAAGGGGGGTGGTGCCGAAAGGAGGGAGATGGAGAGGAAAAAGCTGGAGATGAAAAGAGGAAGATAGGGGAAAAGAGGGAGATGGAGAAGAAAGGAGGAAGATGGAAGGAAAGAGGAATATGGAGAGGAAAGGAAGGAGATGGGGGAGAAGGGAGATAAAATAATAAAAATAAAAACTGCACTGTAAAAAAAAAAAAGGGGGGGGGGAGGGTCCTGCTCTGGCAGGGCTTGGACTGGATGTTCATTTGATGTGCCTTTCAGCCCCTAACAGTCTGTGAAACCACAAAATATTAGTAAAATCTAAAAAAAAAAAAACCTTCTGAGATGTCATGAAAATGTGTCAGTATCAGTTATTAAAGTAAGATATTTCTTTACGTCATTAAAATCTTGCAATGAAAAAAAAAAAACAAACAAGGAAAGCAAACTATGCTGTGATCACCAGAAGCAGCTGTGTTACTTCAGAGCAGGGAGAAAATGTCTGCACCTCTGCCACTGTCTCTCTTATCCCACCCTGAGGAACTGAGGTGTGTTGCCAGCAACTAGTAGCATGAAGGGCATATCAGGGTTATCTCAAGAAGATAGCTGCAGGGCAAAGGGTGTAGGTTTGTAAAAGGTTCAATGAATTCTAGTTTAGACCAGCAAACTCCTCTGGATATGTACTTAGACCTAGCTTTGGATGTATCAGCTGATCTGCTTTGTCACCACAGACAACAGAGAGAAAGCTGAAAAAGGAGGTAGGTCTTGCATTTTCTTAGCTGCCTTCCTTGCTGATGTTCTTCTGGATTATTATTGAATTTACTTAGGAAAGTCCATTTTAGGTGTGGGTTGCCTAGATAGTCCAGTCTGCCCTTGAGTTGCTCTGGTAGTGATATAAATTCACTGGCTGCCAGTAAAGTGGACACTCTATGACAAGACTTTTCTGATATTGTTTTCCAGTATCTCTTTCAGAAGATACTGATTCCACAATGGTACCTGAAATTGCAATGTGGGTCTGACTGGTCAGGCGACGGTAATGACATGTCCTGATTTGCTGATGATGTCAAGGGATGATTACAGTTCTCATCCTTCCACTTGCCCACAGAGCATGATGGCTTAAAGCCAAGTTGTTTCTTTCCTAGAATAAAATGAAACATTTTTATTACTCTGGTAACCTTTAAAAAAAGAACTAAACAGAAAGGAAACTTGCCAGTTTTAAAGTAGCTAAGCTACGTCAGTGAGTCCGTCAGAGGAACATTTCAAAATGACAGCAGTCTGTAAGGACTGGGATATTTTTCTTCCATGCCATCCTTAATCAGGGTCAAATCTTTACATCTGTTTCTTCGTGTTTGGTTTTTTTTTTTCTTAAAGACAATCTGTATCAGCAGCTCGCTTCCTTCTCTTTCGAGCAGTGTTTCAGAGCAAGATGTAGTACGGTGCAGCTTTGTAGGGCAGCAATTTTAGTGAGAAGTTTTACAGCAGATGGAAAATATGAATTCTTTCCCCTTTCCTTGTCCTTATTTGGAGAGTCAGGAGTCTTGCTGTAAAGTACAAAGAAAACAAGAACCTGTAAGGATTTAGATTTGTGCTGTCATGGTGTCTGGGAAAAGGGAAAACTAGCAGAAGTCACCAATGTGAAAAAGTATACAGTGTTTTTACAAAATGGGGGGGGGGAAAAACCTCTCTGGATAGTTCCAAAGGAATAACATCCTTCTGAACAGTTCTAAAGGAATAACATCTTCAGATGTTGGTGGGTCAAAAATAAATAATCAAATATACATACATACACACATGCCAATCCCTTGGTAGTCATAAGAACGCAGAAATTCATATGTAAATCCTGTGGCACACTCCTGCTGGATGCTGTTTTGGCCACACGTGACCTTTTGTGCATCAAGAAAAGCCTGGATGAGGCATTTAGTGCCATGGTCTAGATGACTGGATAGGGCTGGGTGCTAGGTTGGACTGGATGAGCTTGGAGGTCTCTTCCAACCTGGTTGATTCTATGAGTCTATGATTCTGCACATAAAGCAATGACTTCCTGTGAGCAATTCCCTTTGACAACTAGCAGCAGGGTTTCTTTCCCATTGGTCCTTCTCCTAGTTTGAAAGAAAAGTTAGGGGATGAAAGTGAACAGACTGTAAGACTGAAGAGAAGTCTTGGAGCTGCTTTTGAATCTTGGTTGACAGCATCCAGCATTTTCAATAGCCAGCTTCCTCTTTCCATAGCCACCTGCCTCACGCTCCCCCATACCTGTGTCCAGTACCATATTCCATGGATTAGTCATCCTGTCCTATCCCATTAGGACTGAGAGCCCTCAGCTTCTGAGGTAAATATCCTGATGGATGTAGATGCTGAGGAAGGTCCAAACTTGGCTGAGAACACAGGACAGGGTGTCTGCTGAAGGCACCTGCTGTCTCCTGGTACCACAGGTATTCATCTCCTGGAATCCCTTTATAGCTTCACCATTATCACAGTGCAGTCTTTGGAGTGCCAGCATTTTCCACAGGAAAAATAGATTTGTTTGTTTGTGATTTTTTTGTTTTGGGTGGTGGTGGGGGTTGTTTGGGTTTTGGTTGGGGGATTTTGTTTGGGTTTTTGTTTGTCTGTTTGTTTGTTGTTGCTGTCTGCAAGTTTTAGCAAAAATGAGAAAGGGGCAATGTCAGTTCAAGTCCTTTCAAGTCAAAGAGGACTTAGAATCTATGCCTTGTAATTCCTGAGTAAAGACTTAGTGTTCAATCTTTTCTCACACCCTTTGCTCTAGAAAGAGAAAGCCCCAACATACGAATATCAAAGAGCAAGTATAAATACAACAGCAGCAGGAAAAGTCATTTCAGAAACACTTTCAGTGCCTTCTCATTTCCCCGGTCAGAATAATGAAGAATGCTAAAGTGACTTTGATGTGCCCAAGTCTCTCTCCTTCACCTGTTAGGTATCACTGAGGCTTGTAAATTCCACTCCTGGAGACAGCAGCTCTGTTGTGGACACCACAGCACTTGAGTAATACCCTACAAAAGTCCTCTTTACACACCTTTCTCCAAACAGCCACAGGATCAGAGTTTTATCTTTGATGCTAAAGACTTTCCCCAGGCTTCTGGTGTGATACATGTTGGCAAGACCTACCAACCTTCATACTGTAGGGATGACAGTAGAGAAAAGTCATTAAATGGCTGAGAACCAGAAAAACCTCTGTTATAAAAAGAAATAAAGAAGCTGATCTAGAAGAATACTCTGCTGGGTGAGTGAGCACTTGAGTGCATTTGTTTTTTCTTATGCCGATGTTAGACATTATTTCCAGCTGCCAGGAAAATAATATTGTCAAGAGGCAATGGGTTGAGTTGAGGCACAGGAAGTTCCATGTAAACATGAGGAGGAATTTTGTCACCGTGAGGGTAACATAACACTAGAACAGGCTGCCCAGGGGGGTTATCTCTGCAGATATTCAAAACCTGTCTGGATGTGTTCCTGTGTGATCTATTCTAGGTGATCCTGCTCTGGCAGGGGGGTTGGCCTGGATGATCTTCCAAGGTCCCTTCCAGCCCCTGACATTCTGTGGTTCTGTGATTCTGTGAAATGCAATCACTTTGCTGAATGTGAATGGAGAAGGTGCAAAAGGAGGCAGAGGAGGGGGAAAAGGGTGAAAAAGATGTCTTCCTGATCTAGATGCAGAAGACTTCATGCAGAAGCACCTATGTGGGGAAGTATTGCATCAAAAAGCCTTTCTCCAGCTCCGGCAAACCCAGTGTCTCATTCACTTTCACCCCTAAAACCATCCAGCTTTGCTGGACTGTTCATAGCACCTTTCTATTTCTCCACAGGCACAAAGTGGAGGGAGCAGATTGAATGAAAAGGAACCACAATGCAAAAACCCTCTTTCCCTTGCAGCTTGAACAAGGTGTAGTGAAGGGTCTTAGCTGTGCACAAGGTTCTTTGGGTGCCATCACAGTTCCTCAGCTGCACTACCCACATGCTCAGCTTCCCAAATGCCCAGGCAGCTGGGTGAGTGAAAGCCAGCCCCAGTAACTGCTGCATTTCTCCTCCTTTTCGAGCTTCACCTACCAGAGATGCCAGGGATCTTTCCCCACAATCACCTCTTCACCAGTAGGTTCAGCACTGATGCAGAAATGCAGGTTGCTGTGTGGCTTTTTCTCAACATACTTCTCTTCTAATAGAAAAGCCCCAGAATATTTCGTGTGCCATTGAATTGGTGTTTTTTATTTTCTTTTTCCCTCTTTCTGTCAAACCTGGATGGTGTCTGGAAAAACTCAGAATGATGAAAGTTCACAAACAAGAAAATATCAAAGCTTATAAGGAGATGAAGAAGTCCTGAGGAGCCTGGGAGACTGCTTTTCCACAGAGACTGAGCTACCTGGTCCCTTCTTCCTCTAAGTTGAGTGATTTAAAAAGAAGGAAGCTTTGCTAGTTTGATGATGTTTCAACACATTGCACCAGGAAAAGCATCAGGCAAGACTGAACAATCAGGTGAAACTTAACAGTCATCCAGCAGCAAGTTTTGCAGGAAGTTTACCCATTCCTACATCAACAGTAATGTTTTAGAAATGCAGCAATGAAGCAAGGAAGCACACCTGATATCACAGAACTTGAGAGGCTGGAAGGCACCTCCAGAGATCATCAAGTCCAACCTCCCTGCCAGGGCAGGATCACCTAGGGTAGTTCGCACAGGAATGCATCCAGACAGGTTTGGAAAGTCTCTGTCGAAGGAGACTCCACCACCTTGCTGGGCAGCCTGTTCCAGTGCTCAATGACCCTCACATTAAAGAAGTTTTTCCTCACGTTGAGGCAAAACCTTCTATGTTGCAGTTTGTACCTTTGCTCCTTGTCTTGTTGCTGCTGACCACCAAGAAGAGATTGGCTCCATCCACTTGACACTCACACCTCAGATATTTGTGCACATTGATCAGGTCTCCTCTCAATCTTCTCCAGACTAAACAGCCCCGGGCCTCTCAGTCTCTCTTTACAGCACAAATGCTCAATTCCCAATCATCTCTGTGGCTCTGCATTGGACTCTTCATATGCTCATTGGGTCTTCCTTTTTTCCCTTGTGCTGTGTTGCAGCAATAGCTGAACATTTCCTTACAAGACTTTCCTTATGCCCCCTTTTTAAATAATGCTAGTTTTGTGCTGTGGTTTCAGTTTTCATTAATTCCTTTCCTTTCTCCAAGGGAAGTTACATTCCCACTGTCTCTTTCCAAAGAATGCATTGGGTGGTTGTGCCCATCACTTCATTTTGCACTGGTTCTTTCAGACCATAATCCACACTCCCCTTGGAATGGGAGAGCTATATCTCTTTGAACCATGTTATTCACCTATTGCTTGGCTGCACTTAAAGAAAAATATCAACATGAAGGAGCACAGAGGCTCACAGTCCTACCCTCATGCTGTGCACAACTCCACTGCGTTATTCATAAATGGCAATCTCCTGCAGTGTGGTCAGGAGCAGAGCTCTGCAGACAACACCGTGGTGTTGCCACAATGGTGCAGCGAGACTTCAGCACCAAGGCTCTCAGAACAGCCTTTATAGAGTGAACTAGCACTTTGTCAATGGATGAAACTGGTGCTGGGGAGAATAGTAGGAGGTGTAGGAAATGACACAATAAGAAAGGTGATTAATTAAACTTAACTCATTTAGCTACACAGGAATTTCATTCCCCACATTTGACTTCTTTTTTCTTTCCCAGAAACTAGAGATTTCTAGTTTCTTTTATTAATTGTGGGTCATTTGCCACTGAAGTGAAAATTACATTGACTTTATTTACAGGGCTCCAGAAATCTTGAGTGCCATGAAACTCACAAAGCAGGGTAGAAATCCTTCAGTAACACTGGCACATTAAAAATGGAGTTTAGTTGAATAAAACATGAAAATGAATAATGTAGTCTGCACAGTATTCTTTGTGTTATTAATTTTGTGGTAAGTTTAATTAACTTAATGCTGCCCTAAATTTTCATTTTCCTTCTGCTGTAGAACCTCAGGCTAGAAATGCCAAAGAGCACTGTAGGGGTTTTAGAGAAATCAGCAGGTGTTGGTGTGGGTGAGGAGGAGATGGCTAGAGTTGTTGAGGATGTAAGGTCTGGGCAACTGTGCAGGAGAATGGAGCACAAACTTTGGTAGCTGCGACTTCCAAATCACCAGTAATTAAACAGTACACAAGATTAACGCTGGAAGAGTGGAAAAGACTCACAGAATTTATTTCTTATGTGAGCTGGGGAAAGGTGAAGCAGATTGGGAGGATATGGTGTATCCCAAGAGGATATGTTTAACAAGGGTTGCTGACTGAGACATACATCATTGAAGTCACTTAATGATTATCATTCTAATGCATATTCACATTTCCCAGTTCAGTTTGGTGGTTGACTCATCAGAGTCCATAAAGCTGACAGGTGCCAGCAGGCAGCACGGGGAGCATTTTTTATGAGGAGAAACTCCAAAAGAAAGTGTGGTCTAGCAGCAAGGACCATCATTAATAAAACGGTCCCTTCCTGATTACTTGAATATGTGTCCTGCTAGTGTGGCCTCTGAACTTTCAGCAGTGCTGTGATCTAGTCGATTTTATCTCCGAGATGATTCACCTACAAGCTGCTCTTGTCCACCCTGCAGAAGGCACTGGTGTTTTTGTGCACTTTCACTCACTAAAGATCTGCTGTAGGGGAGACTCTCCACTCGTTCTCCAGGCAGTGAGATGAACCCCAGAGGAGACATTCAGGAGATTACTTTTTTCTATATACTTATTTGTCAGGGCTCCAGGTATAGCAGGCTTGAACTAGTCTGCCCCTACATAAAAGGTCTGATCATCTTAAAACCAAGAAGATCCAAGGTGGTCCAAGATCTGTCAGTTATGGACAAAGGCACTCAGAAGAGGAAAGACTACAGTAAATACAAAGTTAATCTGCACACTCTAACTTCTCTAGAAGCTAGATCTTGTATGGTTCAGTATATCTAAGTACACAAAATGTGTTTCTGCCATCCTCTGAATTTTTCTTGGTTTTTCTGTTGCATGGAGAAGAAACAGATTCTGCTATATTGCAGACTTGCTTTCTAGCAAACTTTCCCCATCTCTTCAAGCTTTTCACTATTGAATTGAGTAGGCTTGCTTCTGGATGGCTACCAAGCAGCTCTTTTCATTCGCAGATACAAAACGGGATCCTCCTAAATAGGAGCTGGCACTACTAACAGCTGAGAAAATACTTTTGTCTAGAAAACAGCATATTTGGCTCTTTGAGGTATCAACTTTTTTGTCCAGATTTTCCAGCCCAGTGGACCACAGTTTCACCATCCCCATGCACTTCTGCTTCAGTGGGTTTTGATTCTCAGCCTTCAGCTTCCCAGCATCACAACAAAGCTGCTTGTTGTTGGACAGTGGATCCCTGTTTCTCAGGTTGTCCCAAGACTGGGGCTGTACTGTGAAGGAGAGAAGCTGTCACAGTCCTCTCTGTTCCCTTCTGTCATAGTACATACCCAAGACAGAGATGGCCTGGAAAGAAGTCACTTTATCTTCATCTGGTTACTACTTCCATCAGGCAAGAGGCTACCAACACATGTGGTCTGACCCAAAAATTAATAATAAATAGCTCACATTAATGTCTTGTATCAGCTGTGACTGCCAGCTTGTACACTAGTAGCAAACATAAGGTTGAGAGCTTAGAGGTGTCTCACTTTGCTATTTCTACCTTGCCTTCTCAGGGACAGAAGAACCTTTTAGCTCATGGTGGACTAATGAGTTGTCTGTGATCTCACCGGGAACCTAAAAGGACATCTGATCTGCCATAGAAGTATGAATGCTTTGCATATGGAGAAGGCTTGATCTTTACCATGGGATGAAGATCCATCAGAAGTCAAGGTGAGAGATCTGTGTAAGGCATAAATCTAAAAGCAATCCCATGAAGACCTCAAAGAAGGGTTTAAATACTAACATACTTAAAAAGTATTGAAATACAAAGTGTGAGCTGGGCAAGTAAGCATGGCCAAGTGCAGGATAAGAAAAATCAATTATCTTAGAAGAAGACAGCAAAAGGTAGTTTAATTTTGATTTCCTAACATATCATCAGAAACCTATTCAACAGACTTCCCCATTTTAGGTCCACTTTTATTTGCTTTGTCTGTAACAGTATTATCCAGTGGAGGGTTTGGCATTTTGAATCACAGAAACGTTCTGGTTGGAAAAGACCCTCAGGATCACTATGTCAAATCGATATCTCTACTCTACAAGGTTCACCTAAACCATATCCCCAAGCACCACATCCAAATGACCTTTAAACACATCCAGGGTTGGTGACTCAACCACCTCCCCAGGCAGCCCATTCTAATGCCTGACCACTCATGCTGGGAAAAGATGTTTCGTAATATCCAGTTTAAACCTACCCAGTCACAACTTGAGGCCATTTCCTCTTGTTCTATGACTAATTACCTGTGAGAAGAGACTAGCACCAACCTCTCCACAGTGTCCTTTCAGGTAGCAGTAGACAGCAATGGCATCTCCCCTCATCTTCCTCCTCTTCAAAGTAAACAGCCCCAGCTCCTTCAGTCACTCTTTGCAAGATTTATTCCCCAGGCCCTTTACCAGCTTCATTGCCCTCCTCTGCACTCACTCCAGCATCTCCACACCCCTCTTGTATCAAGGTGCCCAAAACTGAATACAATACTCGACATGTAGCCTCACCAGAGCCAAGTATAATGTTCATGCCTAGCCCTTGAAATCTCTCCCAGGCACTGAAGGGCACCACAGTCTCCACCTGACTAGGTGGATCAATGCTTTACTCTCCTCCTGGTACTTGCTGTTCTCCGCTCCCAGTACCAGCCCTTTCTTCAGTAATTGGGCAGCATGCACAGCAAAACCAACAAAGGACCTGAGCATTGAAGATACCTAGCTACCTAAATACGCTGCCAGGCACTGGTAGCCTCTGAAATCAGAAAGGCATTAAACCTCGTGCCGACAGCCTCTCATATCCTCAGCAGAGAAAGGTTCCTCTTAAGCACAGCTGAGCCAGCAGCCAGACTTGGGAGGTCTCGGATACCCTTGTAAAATCTGGAGAGAGGCTGCTCTTCTCCTTGGTCAAGCTTCATTTTCCCCGCAGATTACCAAGAGGCCTGCAGGACTGGCATTAGATTTTTATCTCTTTCTCCTTCAGTACAGCATCTGCTTGCAGGTACAGGCAGCTATATGCACTACAGCCTGTGCAAAAAGCCCTCACATATTGACAGCAGACTCGCAAATTCGGAAGTTAATTTATTTTAACTTTATTCTTAACTCCAGTATTAACTCTGGCATAAGCAAGAGAAGCTCTATCCACAAGGCAGCCTCGCTTGACGTGTTGCTGACAATCCTGTCTGCAGAGCTACAACAGCGACGCTTTTCCTTAAAACAAGGAAATAGTTTTCAATCCTGCCTAAACCTATTCTTTTCGTTTGGTTGTTTTTTCTAGAGCAGGGCTCCTCAAGCTTTTTAAACAGGTTTTAAACAGGGGGCCGGTCACTGTCCCTCAGACCACACCGTCGGGGGCCGTAGCTCGGTGCCAGCCCAGCCCCGGCGGGCGCTGTGGGCTGCCAGGCCGGCGCGCGGACTGAGCGGCGGGAAGGGGCTGCTCGGTTTCCCGCCCAGCCCCCGGCCGAGGGGGCAGGGGGGGCTGTAAACACCGGCGGGACGGATTGAGCACCCTGGGGTCCTCAAACTGTGGAGCCCTGTTCTTGAGGCTCACGGATGTTACTCCTCGTCACCGCTTCCATGGGAAGGTGAATAGCTCCCTCAAGCGCCCCGTTCAGTCTCTGAATGAAAAGTCTCCGAGAGAAAAGTAAAGCTGGCGCCTCTCTTGGGAATCCCTCTCTCTGTTCTGCAACTCAAACTGCTCCTTACGATCCAGAAGCTGAAACAGGAATAAAAAACATACTCCAGGAGAGCGATTACCATGCAAGTTGCAGCCTTCCCCTCCCTCCTGTTTAAGTGAAATGAAAACGGAGAGAATGTTCATCTGAGAAAATCTGCAAGCTGGAAGAAGGAAAAATAGGTTTCCCAGCAGGAAACCCCTTCGAAATAAAGGCAAATTAAAATTGCTGTTTCACTACAAGTAAATTTTCTCTGTCTTATTATGAAGCTCTCATTCCCTGAAAAGTAATGTTACAGACATTAGTGGTCTGAGAATCCCACATTTCAAGCTAACCTTTCTTGGTCCAGTAGGAAATACAGCTAAAATCATAGAATCAACCAAGTTGGAAGAGACCTCCAAGATCATCCAGTCCAACCTAGCACCCAGCCCTATCCAGTCAACTAGACCATGGCACTAAGTGCCTCAGCCAGGCTTTGCTTGAACACCTCCAGGGACGGTGACTCCACCACCTCCCTGGGCAGCCCATTCCAATGCCAATCACTCTCTCTGTGAAGAACTTCCTCCTAACACCCAGCCTATACTTCCCCTGGCACAACTTGAGACTGTGTCCCTTTGTTCTATTGCTGGTTGCCTGGGAGAAGAGACCAACCCTGACCTGGCTACAGCCTCCCTTCAGGTAGTCGTAGACAGCAATGAGATGACCTCTGAGCCTCCTTTTCTTCCGTCTAGAAGTTTCACCTTCTGCAGGTAAAGCAGATACCATAAACAGTAAATACTGCAAAACCATTTGTCTCATTCAAAAAGTACTTCTCATTTCTCGCTGAATTTGCCAGCATGCCAATAACTCTCTTCCACAGACTCCTTTCACTCAACAACCCTAGCGTCTGCTCAGAAACATGTCCTGTCACAATAGGAATAACTCCAAAGATGGAGACTTTGCAACCTCTCCAGACAACCCATGCCAGTGCTTGACCATCTTCACAGTACAAAAACCAAACAACTCATGCTGAAACAGATTTTGCTATGTATCAGTTTGTGCTCACTGCTTCTTGCCTCATCCCTAGGACCAATTAGAAGAGCCTGACCTATCTTCTTTACTCATCTCACCAGGCATTCATGGATAAGTCTCTGAGCCTTCTCTTCCCCAGAATGAGCAGTCCCTGCTAAGCCTCTCCTTAAATGAGAGATGCTTCAGTCTTTTTACTGTCTTCATGGCCTTATGCTGGACTCACTACAGTAAACACACATCTCTCTTGTACTGATGATCTCAGCACTGGACCCAGTACTAAAGATGTGCCTCACCAGTGCTGAACAGAGGGGAAGAATCACCTTCCACCTGATGGTGCCTCTCTGTCTTATGCAGGTCAGAAAGCTGTTGGTCTATTTAGCATGCTGGACTAACAACACACAGCAGCCAGTTACAAGACGCCAATAAAATCAAGAATAATTCAGTTGAAATTCAAAATGAGTTTATTTTCCAACGATTTTCTTTAGTACTGCCAAAAACACACTGAAATACAGCATGCTAGCTTAATTTATCACACCACCTACCTCAAAACCGTGTATGACTAAGGTTTCCTACGTTTCCTATAATCCTTTTAAGTCCTTTAGGATTATGTTTTCCCATTTTGAGATCCTGCCACAGACAAGTCCATTATTTGCTGAGAAATCTAAACTATCACTACCCACAAAAATAGCATTTAAAATAAAAATCCTGCAAAATACAAACAAAAAAAAAGTAGTAGTAATTTAACACTGTTCAGAAGCAAAGTGATAAAAGGATCATTATCCAGGTTCTCTGTAATGGCTAAAAAGAAGAGCATTTTAAAGGTAACCAAAATTACTGGATAACAGTACATTTGCTAGTAGAAGCAGCACTTTCCCCAAAAACCAACCTTTACCTGCGTATCTGTACATGCAGAGATCAATTATGGCCACTTTAACAACATGTTATAAGATATCTGTCCAAGCTTTTCAACACCAAGTGAGCTCACATGGCTTTAATCATGCAGTGCAATTCAGGGAGGAAAAAAAAATTAACATATGTGCTATTGAAAATTTACTCCTAAAAAGCTTTTCGTTTGCTGTCTTAAATTATAGTTTAATCCAGGAGTATATGAAATTAATTCAAGCAGTGACACACGGCAGAAGTTTTGAGAGACTTTTTATTAATGTACAATTTCATTAGCAATGTACAATAGATATTTTAACTCTCTATGTATTTTGTCTCCTTGCATTTTGGTAAATGCTTGTTCATATACATATAAAACTAAATGATGGGAGTTTGTTTGTAAGGTCTGGAAATCGTGAAAATCTAAGTGCTACAGTATACTTGGTAGTGATTAAACACGTTGTCCAGAAGAGTTACCAGCCACTTCAGTCAAGTACTTCTAAAAATGTTTCTGATCAAGTTCAAATGTACCTGTTCATAAATAACAATTGGTTTGCTCACATCCATTATACTGCTAAGTACAACTGTCTCCAATATAAAATACCGTTTCAATACATTTCTCCGCGTGGACAACTAGATAATCTAGTTGTATTTACTCTTCACAGAGGCTAATACAAATTTACAAGTAAAGTAACTTCAGAATTTATTCAGAATAATTACTTTTCAACCAGAAGCTTTACTTTGGACAACGCAGAAGTATATTGCAAGTGACATTCTGCAGAGGAAGCTGGAGGCTTGAGAACAACTAAGAAGGATTAAATATCAGCAATACACGCTTTTACAAGAACTCTGACCATTCTGAATGTTAACATTAACGAGCAGATACTTCAGTTTGTGCGCCTGTCAAACAATCAAAACCTCCACACACACACAAATATATCCCAGATACAGAAGAGACAGTATTTCAGAGAACATGGTAGATGCTGGCATGACACCGCTCAAATTGGCAACTGAAATTTAACATCCACCTGAGCTTGCTTTGCTAAGTTTACTATTTCAGAGAGCTTCACCACCTGAAAAAGAGAAAATAAAGACTTAACTGCAAAACAACCCCAACTTGAGTGAACTGGACCAATAATTCTAAACAAAGCAATGCCAGAAAATCATTAATAATATCTAAAGGGGGAAGGGATAATTGCTTCTTAATCACTTTTAAATGAAAGATCATTCAAGACTTTTAGAAAACATCTCACACAGCTATGCAATGCCTGGTTCTTATTTACAGCCAAATATCTTGATACAATTCTATAGGTTTGAAACTTTTTGTTACCATGTACTCACTCACAAGATATTCTCTATATCTAGAAAATATTTATCCTCTGAGTTTTTCCTCACAAGCATTTCTAGATCTTATTTTGACACCTGAACAAAGCCCCAACCTGTCTTGCATTAATAACTCAAAACCGCTATGAATTATTTCCTGCTTAAAAATCAAATACTAAGATGTTCTTTAGGACAGAAGATTCACAACTAAATTTCCCCATACTGCAAAATCCTCCAGATGCCCTCATCATCTCTTACAGATCATTTTCTATTGCTACACATTTTCAGCATGTTTTTCTTCTTTATATTGCCTAACTTTAAAAGCAATTAATATGTTAGCTACAAAAATATTCAACAGATGTTTGTAAATTAAAAGCAAAAAAAAAAAAAACCACCCTCAACAAACAAACAAAAACTCCAACCAAACTTTTAACATCACTGGTTGTAACCACTGCTTCAAATTCTCATTTTATTGCTCTGATCTGTCCTCATCCATTTGTTTATCCCACTCTAGGCATCATCTTGCATAAGCCTGTTTAAGGAATTACTTATCGTCAACATAAAGAAAAAAGCCACAAAATCTGTAGCCCTTTCAAAAGATGTTTCTATAGTAGAGATAATTTAAGATTACAAAACTAATTCTAACTGCATTTCTGTGGCTCTGCAATTCAGCAAACTTAATGCATCTTCTCAAGCTGCTACTGAAGCTAAAGTAGATGCAACATGGCTTAACACTGCATGACACTCCCGTATGTGCCACTAGGGAAGACTTACACTGACCTAGCCAAAGCTTGGTCAGCCCAGTAGGGCTTAATACTAAACCAGAGTGCTACACTGTCCATCAGAGCAAGTGCTTCCTCCAAGCAAATCACTGCCTCAACCCCAGAAAACAAAGCAGAACAAAATGAAAACTCAAAAAAATATACATTATAAACAACCTGTATGAATTTCTGAATATCTAATTACCTTACAAGGCAACAGAATGATCAGCTACATTTGGTTTTCAGCATGCACACTGAAATATAGTGGTTTACCAGACACCACTCTGTTCAACTACCAAGGAGAGTGACTGATCTGGTGACTTCCTTGTTCCCTTTTTGCCCTTTTTTTCTTTTTTTTAAACCTGATTTTCAACCTGCTTTTCAGAGGAAAAAAATAAACCACAGTCATTTGTAGGGTATAACAGCTTCCGATTGCTTAGTTTCTCTCCTTACAAATTATGTACTCACTAAATTGTAAAACATTTTTACTTCAGACCCTGACAATTACCGGCACTGATTTAACCTAAGCTACCTTTAGCTGACTGAATAGAGCCTTCACTTTTCAATATTGTGCAACAGATGCTATGCTCTGAGAAGAATATTCCTAAGCAGTTATCTTACCATTTTTGCAGCTTCATCCAAGTCATCACAGGCAAGAATTTTGAGGCCACTAGCCGTTATTAAAGCTTTGGCATCATCAACTCGTGTACCTTAAGAAACAGATAAAATGCCGCTCTTATTTAACAGGAGACTACTACTACCAGAGTATTCTCATATTGTCTAGGAAGTGTGCTAGTTTGAGCCTGGCTAGCATGTTTTGGTAAGAAGAACTAGATGATAGGCTGTAAAATGAAAACAATGGTGAGGTCTACTTCCCTCACAGTCTTGTGGGATGTGTAAAGAAAGGCAAAACAAAGATTAGGTCACTTGCTTCTTCTCTTTGCTGGGGAGCTTTGCCTGCTGGGGAGAAGCTGAGGCTGCTGGCTGGACTCCATCTTGCTTTCTAACCTCCCCCTCCTTTTGCTTGGCTGCTTCACCTTGCTTTTTAACCCTCTTGGCCGACCCTCCATTCTTCCTGAGGACTGGGGTAAGGTTGAGAGGGGTAGGGGGAAGGTGAGGGGTGGTTGAGAGCCCCTCCTAGGGACTCAGGTTTCTGGGAGGGGAGTTGTGTTTGTATTACCTTTTTTACCTTGTCTATTTCTGTCTATAACTGTATCTACTGTAACTATCTGCTTGTAAATTGTGCCAGCTGTAAATATAAGCTTCATTCAAATTTCCAGAGCCGACTGAGTCTAGTCTGGGTAATTTCTAATAGTGTTGGGGGGTGGGGGACACCCAAACCATCACAGAAGTCTGTTCCAAAAGTAACTTAGTGAATACATCTCAAAGACAACAACTTTGGTAGTTAATAAAAACATTTCCTGCTTTAATAACTTGCTGATCCTCACCATCTAAATTCAAGGTTTGCTTTATTTTTCTATAGTCTTCAACTTACAGGCTTTACAATAGATAAGCTCAAGAATATTTGTCAGTATGGAGGGAAATATATTTAACATGTATTGAAACACACTCACCTTGCAACCGTACCACAATAGGTATTTTTAGGTCCAAATCCTTTACTGCCATAACAATGCCTTGTGCTATCACATCACATCGCATAATGCCACCAAAAATATTTACCAGAATAGCCAGTACCTACAGAATCAATGACAATGTGCACATTAAAAAAGGCCAGAGGCACACCTGATAAAAGCACTCAGTCTTGCAGCCTAAGGAAAATTCATGTTCTGTAAGTGCAGTACAAGACTGCAAAAGACGGGGAACATTTCCATTCTAGAGAACACCAACCACAAAAGCACAGCTCTGCAAAGTCACACACAGCTAACAGTCACTTCAGGAAAACCCTGTTGCAAAAATGCTCATCCCAGGAAACTTCCAACTGTCCTTCAATCCAGCATGAGTTGCAGGCACTAGCTCTCTCACTCAATGTGTATTCTGTCTAGCTACTTGAGAGGACATTGTAAGAGGAAAGAGTTGGTATGAGTTTGATCAGAAGTTACAACAGGCTGACTGTCACTAGGTTACTAGAGATAAGATCCGGGGGAAGCAGGACTTACAAGTATGTGCATGGGCAGTAGGGAAAGATGCACAGATTCCAAGACAAAGGAAGAGCTGCATTCTCCTTCCTTTGGCCTTTTGGGATGTCCTGGCCATACATCACAGAATTCTGAACCCATATCGAGAGCTTAGGTAAAAGGGTTGGAGCGGCACCAGTCTTGCCACCACGATGGTGCAGTTCCCACCGCGGATGCCTATCTTAAGAAGATAAGTGCCTGCCAGCCCTGCAATCTACGCATCTCAGGAGTTTTGCTGGTCAGCTGGACATGCTGAGTATAACCTGCTCTTTAATCAGTAGAGTTACTCAGCATTCCTTGTCATATACCTTTCTCTCTATGATTTTAGTATTTGAGCTATAAGCATTGCAGTTTCCAGTATACCTTTCTATTTATGGTTTTAGTATTTGAGCTGTAATAAAGTGTTGAAACTGTACCCAGAAGGGGTTGCTCATGTGCGAGAGCATTCCCTGGTCCCCGGAGAACTCACTGGAACAGACATACTCCATGTTCTGTTGAAAGTCAACACTTTATAGCAGCATATTCTGAGCATGATTAACAAAGTGATTTGATTTTACTGAAGTTTCATCAGTTTGATCTGAAGAAAAGTCATCTAACAACTTGCCATCTGTTTGTATCTTTCCATTTCTAACATTATTCTAGAAGGGGGATCTCCCACAGCAGCACTTCCATGCTGAGGAAGCAAAACTGAAGAACACAAAGTTTGCAAAACACAGGACAGTGTTTATACCATTTACTTCAAAGCTGGCATGGTTAGAGATAAACTATCTGAAATATGCTTTATTCAAGAGGTTAAGGGAAAGTCTTTTCCACTCAGGTGGTGGAAGGCAGGGATAAAAAGATCATGGTCAAATAATGACAGATGGAATAAAATAGGAGCAAAAATGAGTAGACAGCTTTGGAGGACAGAATAAACTTAACAGAATATTAATGTGCAATTGGTTAATAAACAGTAGCTTGGTTCTCATTATCTTGCAATTAATACCACCTCATCTGCGCAACATTACTCCTGCTCCTGCTACTAATGGCTAGACACAAATCTGACTGGCAACTCAGAAGGCTGTTCCAATCAACCAGTGAACTGAATCCAGAATGCCAGCCAGAGTACAGTCCATGACATCAGTAGGCTGTACTGCTGTTTGACTTCTAAGCACCAGAAATTCTGTCTGCAGCCATAGTTTTTTGACAAAACAGTGAGCAGCTGAAGGAAGAAAGGGAAATGCAGATTGAGAGGACTGTTTGGACACCCACTGCTCATGCATAAGCAGGGAATTGGCATTGCAAGAACTTGTTCCATATCAACAACTCCCAGAACCAGACTTGTCTCTTCTCTCTGTAACTCAGTTGCTCTGTGCCTATGTGACTCACTCTTCCCCCAATTTGTGAGAGAACATGAAGAAAGCCACTCCTTATAAGCCTTCTCTAACAGAACTGAGGTTGTTCAGTCTTAAGAAAATAAGGCTCCAGGGAGAGTTTATCATTCTCTACAACTACCTGAAAGGAGGCTGTAGAGAGGTGGGTGTTTGTCTCTCCTCCAAAGTAATAGGCAATAGGACAAGAGCTTTATATTGGACATTAAGAAAAAAATCCTCCAAAGTAATAGGCAATAGGACAAGAGCTTTATATTGGACATTAAGAAAAAAATCTTGACTGAAACAGTGGTCAGGCATTGGAACAGACCAACACACACAAAAAAAACCCACCAATCAACAGGCTTTCAGGTCTTCTTTCATCTTGCATCAAGATTACATTAGTATCTCCATTTTCTTCCCTTTTTAACTCTGTGCTTATAGAAACATGTTTTCTGGAGAACATGCACTAAAGCATTGTCTTTTCATTCACTGCCTGCTTTACCCCTGTGTATGACTTTGATATGCCAACTCTTCCCTCACCTTTTTATCAGAGGTAATAAGCTTAAAGGCTTCTGTCACTTGCTGCACTGTAGCACCACCACCAACATCAAGGAAGTTTGCTGGAGTTCCGCCGTGAAGTTTAATTATATCCATTGTGGCCATAGCTAAACCAGCACCATTGACTACATGAGAATAAAGATAACATTTAGCCATTCAGTTTATAAATCCATTAGGTCATATAAAATTCATTAAATAGAACATACCTAAGCAACCTATGTTTCCATCCAATCCTATATAGTTGAGATCTGATTTTGCAGCATCCCTATCTCTTTCATCTTCCTGTGTCCAATCCTGCATATCAAAAATCTTCTTCTGACGATAGGCTGAATTACTGTCAAAGTTTATCTTTGCATCCATACACATCACTGAAAGAAAACAAAAACAAACAATCATTTAATACTGGAACAAAAGCTGGAGAGTTTCTCCAGTTTACACACACAGTCAATTAAATCCCTTTAACTCCACAAAGAGGAAGATAAAAAGTACTTCTTTAGACACCAGCTTCCAAGAGTTTGATAAATCTGGGCAAACTATGATGCTGCAATGAGCATAAAATCCCTAAAGAAGCTCCGTTTTGTTAGTTTGGAGTTTATTAACCTTTGTTTTCTGCTTTTAGATGCTTCTGCATGCCAGTAAGCACACAAACAATTTAAAAAAAACAAACAAACATGACCTGGAAGAAAAGATGTCAGAAGAATACACAAAAAGTAAGTTTCACCTAGACATAGCAGGCGACATGGAAAAACCTAGAGTATTGTTCACAACAGAACTAAGCTTGTGTCACTGCAAATGTAAGACTTGATTTCTACCCCTCACTACAGATGATATAAAAGTTACACAGCACAAGAAACAGAGGGGATACTATTAATTTAAGTATTTAAAAAAGAAAAAAATGCAAACCAGTAACAACAGAGTAACTATGACGCAAGTACAGATATCCTCCGCATTTTTTTTCCATGAGAGGATTTGCTATGATCAAGTATTAACCAACCATACTTCAACTGGATATGCTAAGAACATGATAAACATCAAGATACCACTTAAACATCTACAGTATTTCAATACATCACACTCAAGTCTGATGCCATAGTAAAGGCAGGGTATTTCTAGAAGGTGCCACTCTTCTTATTACCTTTACAATAAAACCTCTGAATACCCAAGACGGCTCATGTTTTAAGGAATGCATTTTGAAAAGACCCAATTTCCAGGAATGCCTTCTGCTAAGTAGCCAAAAACTCTAGAGTAGATGATGTGTTCTCTTTTGTTTGTTGTGTTGTTTTGGTTATTTGTTTGGGTTTATTTTTTATATTATTTAAGGAAGCTTAAGATCCTACTTAGCATTAAAAACATATATCTACTATGCTTAGATTCTGAAATGTGTGAGCTTTATGAAATGTGTGTTTCAATACCATGTTAATGGTAAATCATCTTGCTGTGTACAGCTGAAGTTTTAACAGTGCAAAGCAACAAATTTAAGATCTACAATACTGTCAAGCTGCTACATAAGAGTACAAAGAAGAAACGTTACCAACTCCTGATGCATCTTCCACCATAGGATTTATTTCTATCATGGTAGCATCATATTTCATAAAGAGATTGTATAATTTGATCATATTTTCAGCTGCTTCATCCACCAGATTAGGAGGAAACCCCATTTTTTGGGCAAGCTGAAAGTAAAAGATTGGTTATCAATCAACTGACATTAGGGGTTTGATCTAGTTACCAATGGTGACTGTCCTAGTTTAGTCATTATTTCAAGTGTCAATTGAATCCATAGATAGAGAATTTTTCCTATTTTCCCAAAAAATAAACTCACTCTTGGGTTCAAAAAGATTGTTTTACTACAAAACACTGCACTTATCCTAAAATGAAGAAATAAAAAGTCATTATCATACACCTTTATTAAGCTAAAGGACAGATTAAGCACTTCCATGCAGAGTTGGATTTATACTATCACCTGAAAAGACCTGAATACATAGTTCAAACGTATCAAAAGGGTTTAAGACAACTCAGCAGGCTGAACACATACACACTTTACAAAACTGAGAAGCAACCCTCCCATCCTCAATAATGTGTGCTTTTTCACATTAGCAATTACCCTAAGAGCTTGCTCCTTTTTTATGCCTTCTACTATGTCAACGGGTTCCTTAATTATCGCATCGGGATTCTCTGCAGCAACATCTTCAATATTAACACCACCCTGAGAACTGCCAATCAACACAGGACCCTAAAATAAAGAGGGGAAAAAAAAAAGGCATAAGTAATTTTGTATCACACAACTGAAACTTGTTAGCTGGAAATTTTTCATTTGGGCATTTTTCCTGTATGCGTACTCTGAGGAGAATTTTTACTATCTATTCAGTACACCTATATACAACCTTTTAATAGCACTTTCCAAACTTTAAAGGTATGTTGCATCCAATTCTTTTAACGAGGAACTTTCTATTGTACAGATATAGTGTAGCAACAGAGCAATTAACACAGACATAGGGACTTTAAATGTTGAAAGAAACTATGTAATCGCATGCATTTTATCCTTAGGAAAAAGAACAGCCTTCTCATCTCCCTCTTCTCCACTCACCCCTACACAAAAACACATCAAGTGCCAGGCATTCACATATTCCACCTTCAAGGACACACCTAGGTCTGTAGAATTTAGTGGCAAAGTATTGCAAACTATTTCTGTTCAGCAAGACCACAAAGCTCAATACCTACAGCCTCCACTGAAAGCACATCACAGAGTTCTGACAAAATGGTACTCGATTGTTCAATAGGAAAACATTAAGAAACCAGAACAGGTAACATTTATGGCAGAGGGTTTTTTAAAAATGCTATCTAAATCTCTACAACAGCATCAAGGACTCTCTACCACAGAATCAAAAAACCTCTCCCCAGGGGAACAGTCCTCCATATACATTCGCTTGTATCACCTCAACCTACCTTGCCTTATCACCACCCATGCATGGATTATGGCAGTTGGTGTATTAAGGCAGCATTTCCTACCAGCGCAGGTTTCAAACACTAAACAGCCTTTAGAACTGTTGACAATTAACTACAGGAAGTGTGACACTGGTTCAGAGAACATACTTGATAACCACTCCACTCCCATCACCACCCTTCCAAATGGAAGCACAAATGATGAATTATCCTACACCTAACAGCAAGATTCAACACCACGAACACTTCTGGATATTCAAATCCTGAAGAGGCAGGAAGACATAAGCATGTTATGAAAAGAATTCAGAATTTCACAAAATTGACTACGGGGAACAGGTTTGCTTAAAACATAAGCAGACTTGACCCTTTTGGCAAACAACACCCTAGACATCAGGGTCAATTTTCACCTACAGACTTCTCCCCTCCTCTAAAGGAAGAGATCTTCAACAACATCAGAAATACACACTGTGTGCTATTCAACCTTCACACTTTGTTCTTTTGAAAGGCATTTCTTCATTCATAAGCATCCTAGACAAGCTACGGCAATTAGGACTGACTTATAAAGTCAGTAATAAAAACAATGGCAAATCAAAAGGCAATAATTAACACAGTTTTGCTCAATATACGCCAATGAGACCTACTTTTTTAAAGGAGAGCAAGTGAGGAAAATGTTTCTCTATTTAATTTCTTTAAATCAATTACAGTAAATTCTATTACTGCACGGATGCTTGCTTATTGCATTGACAGTTTCAAGACTCTAAAAGCCAGCCATCTGCAGCGTTTTAATGCCACCTCGTGGCAAATCTAGGATGCTGCAGCATTTGAATCTTCCCTGCACGGTCAGAGTACAACAGACACTAAGCGTTCAACTCACATAACTCACCAAGACTCAACATAACTGGTATCACAGAACTCAAGAAGGGATCTCCAGAGATCATCAAGTCTAACCTCCCTGTCAAGGCAGGATCACCTAGGGTGGTTCACACAGGAATGCATTCAAGCAGGTTTTGAAAGTCTCCAGAGAAGGAGACTCCACAACCTCTCTGGGCAGCCTGTTCCAGGGCTCCGTCACCTTCATTGTAAAGAAGTTTCTCCTCATACCGAGGTGAAACCTTCTATGTTCAAGTTTGCAGACATTGCTCCTTGTGTTATTGCTGCTGACCAACAAAAAGAGATTGCCCCCATCTCCTTGACACCCACCCCTCAGATATTTATACACACTGGTAAGATCTCCTCTCAGTCTTCTCTAGACTAACCAGCCCCAGGTTTCTCAGTCTCTCAGTACTTACTTTCCTACTAGAAAGAACACTACAGAGGACAAATACAATACTGAACCCCTAGCTGTGCAACCAAAAAAGAAAATAACAGAGTTCAGACTAGTTTCCTCATTTCTCCACAGAAAATTATTTCATACTCATGCCAAAGATACTTCTTTAACTACCAAGAGCAGCATCCCTGCAAATTTCAAAGCACCTGAATAGACCAAACTCTGGTTTTGACGAGCTTCAAAAAAAAATGCAGTTGCAAGTTACCTTGACTTTGTTAAAGCTACTTGGCAACTTAGCAATCTAGGCTCCATAAGGGAACACTGACAGAAAATACACTGACATGTTTCAGTAACTGCATTTGAACTGTGGCCTAAAAAATACACACCCACACATGCAGAGTATATAAGCTTTCATCTTATGGAACACTATAAAGACTGGTAGGCCCAAATGTTCTCACTAGTTCCTAAAGCACGTTGGCAGAAGCAAGCTACCAGCACACTCAGAATTGAGTGGAACACCTATGCACCTCTATGAACCTCTACACACTGGAATAAAAGGATGTTTGATTCATCCAGAACCACTGTCTCTTCCAAAAGATTTTCATATCTTGTTCCTGACACTCTTAAATGTTAAACATTTACATGCATACACAAAGATGTATTTTTAAACTAAACTCCAGTATAAATAAGGGTAGATAAGTAAAAAAGAAAACCAAAAATTAAAATAATGTGTTCATTCCACCCATTTGCCCTTCAGCCATATGACTGTGAACATCAGTTGAGGCTCCCAATACTCATTTATTATTCCTTAGATTTATATTGTAGCATTAAGTTTTTAAAGCATTTAAACACACTAAGTCAATCATATTGTAAGGGATATTAGGATACAATATTCATTTTACACATATTTTTGATTTTGAGAACAGTAAACAGTTAAGTTGTGTCTTGGGGTTTTTTTAACTAAAAAAAAAAATCCCATCTATAACAAGTTACTTAGTTCTATTTGTAATATTACTCACTTGAAAAGACCTTTCCATTGTTATTGCAAAATAGTATTCTCTCCTGGGATATCTGCGCTCACAGATAAATACTTGATTGCATATCCTGCCCTTTTCTCCGGTCTGCTTGGTAAACAGCTTCTTTCCAATCATTTTGGAGGAGATATCTTTTGCCTCTTCTGGACTAGAATAAAAGAAGTTCAGAATGTGACAAAGAAACTGTTGGGGTAACACTGAAAAAAACTCTTATCTAATTTTTTGTTATTTTAAGGTTAATTATTAGAACACTGACTTTAAGTAATAGGTTCCATTCATAATGTGAAACTTTGGAGTTTTTCCACTTGCTTGGGTAATTCAGAAACAACTTACGAAAAAACTATTTTCACTCCTCCTTTGAGGCCACCTTCAAATGTTCCTTTTCCTCTACCACCAGCTAAAACCTGTGCTTTTACCACAAGATCCTTTGAACCTAGAATGAAGAAAACAAAAAAAAAAAACACCACACCAAAATTTGTCATTTGTGGCCATTAAACCAAATTGTCCCAGGCAGAACAACAAAGGCTGTTTTCATTTTATCCCTTCTCCACCCCACCCTGATTCAAAACAAATACATGAATCAAAGATTGCATTATAACTTTCACAGGTTATTCCAAAAGTCTCAAACCATCCACAAACTGCAGCTTTAGGCTGTTCTGTCAACAAACCTTGGTGAGTTAGTATCCAAAAGTGTTGATACTTTAAGTGCTCTTTACACACCTGAACCACAAATTATTATAAAACCAATAAGAAATGGTTAGTATCTCACAGGCTTTTAACAAGATGAAACTCTGTATCTGATGCCATATTCCAGAACTTTGCTCAATCAAGTACAAATACCTTATAGCTGCAAACACTATCTTCTCGGCAATGATATGGAACTATGACACTTACCCAAATCAACTTGCAGGTCCAGCAGAGCACTAATACATAAGCTTGAGTGCTTTGCAGAAGTCAGAGGTCTAAGCAAATTCACTGTTTTTCAGAGAGCTGGCAGAGTAAGCCCTTCAATTGGCTTCACCCATTCAAAAATCCTTTACAAAAATATTATTTTAAGTAGTAGAGACTGCATTGGGGTTCAAAATGTATAAAGTATGAGAACACACTCAAAATCAACTGATGTATTCTGAAATGTTATTGAAAGACAAAAAGCAAAGGAAAAGGTTCAATTCATGGTGATAAAGGAATTTTTAAAACAAAGCCTTGAGTTGTTATTGAAATTCAACTACACTGAATACACTGCAGACAGCAGCTAGACTGTAAGGTATCAAGAGATGCCAAATCACATATGCATGGCATTTTCCATCTTTTCTCATGCCACCTTTACCTGAGCCACTCTGGTTTTTCTGATCAGAGAAAGAACAGACTGTTCTCTTGTGTATGAAAAGTCAGCCATGGGAAAGCCTAAGAAAAATCACAGCAGTCATGCACAATTAACCACTATACATACAGAAAAAATCATGGCAGACACAAAAAAGTTATGATCATTCCAATTTTGGTCTGCATCCTACCCGGCCAGAATAAAACTAAGCTCGCATACTGTATCACAAGCTGGGGTTGCTATAAGCAAAGGGAATGCTCATGTTACTACTCCCTGCTACCTACTAGTAGATTTTACTTTCCTGATTGTCTAACAGATCTCTGAATTCACAACAGATATGACTTTCTTTAACACAAGAAGAATTAAGGTTATAAACTCAGGAGTACACCTTGAGTTACTACAGTCTCTAATACTTGTTTCAGTTCCTGAATTAATTTTTTTAATAGCTACTAAGTACTGGCACTCAAGTAAGTTAGCATGCTTTATAGGAGCCACACAAAATGAGACTTAATTTTTAAGCAATTTCTTTAATACAAAGCCTGCTTTAAGAAACACCAAGCCTCATGTATAAGATTATCATGGATAGCTTCATGGATATATTAAGCCAGATACTCCAACGTGTAAACTTAGAAATTAAGTTCTACCACTTGAAAACAATTTACCTTATGCATACATACAAACATAAAGTTTGGAGTACAAGGGTTTAGGAAAAACTACAACATACAAAAAATACAAACAAAAACCAAACAACAAAACCACATGAAAAATCTCACACTTCCTCCCCTGCTCCCAGCCATCCACCTGGGCTCCTTCACAAAGATCTGACTCAAATATTTAAGAAGTGAAACAGTCACAGCATTATCTTACTATCTTGAGCTTTGTACAGAAGTTATGTATCTGACAGATTTGGATCTGATAAACTTGGCAATCAAGACTAAAGAGATTTAACTTACAGTTCACTAGGAAGTTCAGAAGAGTGGGTCCTGTATTTCCACCCTACTTTAAGTCTCCTACACCAACTTCAGAAGTAAAAGCTGCTTCTACAGGGAAGTTTTCAGGAAAGCCATGAAGTTCACCCATAGGCACCTTCTTTGTAGTGACTGTTCCTCCTAGCAATAAAGACCAGAATCTAAACAAGTCAGAAACAGAGGCCAACCTCAGTTCTGATAAGCTACCAGATGGAACATTACATTTAGCTCTGGGCACAATCATAAATGATTTTCAAGGGGAAAGACTGCTGGTTACTGGGATGATCGCTTAAGCAAAGAGCTTCCCTTATAAGAAGGGGCTAAAAGGGCTTGGCACTTTTTTATCTATCATAGGAGAACAAAGAACGTGAGTACAGGCTTTTGCCATACTGGTCAGGGAGAAAGCAAGAACGCACAACTACACAAAAATAGTACGTTTCATTTCCTGTTCTATACCAAACAAAACCAAAAGCCACATTACCAAGTGAAGTCAGTTTTTAAAAGGGGCTATAAAAAAAAGGAGACACACCTCAGAGAAGATGTTGAAGCCTGCCAGAACACATGAAGGAAGAACAGGAGATTCAAAAGGAACCAAGGCAGAGATGTGCCCTCTGATATTTCTGAAACAATCAGGAATGCTGGGAGCAAACAAGGGCTACGGAGTGCAGAAAACAGCCAGGCTAACAATCTCCATAAGCAGCATGTTCTTCTGGCATCATGAGAAGCCAAGTACTAGGCTAGATGCACCACTGCCCTGATGCCATCATACCTTTCTTGAAAATTCTAGTACTACCCATGATTACCCTATGGCAACACCCAAAGATACGCAGAAGGAAAGAAACGAGCATCTGAGAAACAACTTTCAACTTTTCACAATCGGTTTTTGTCCTAACATGGTTGGCAAACTATACAGAATGCAACAACTGTGGCATTGAGGATTTTAATGATTTGTAATTTGCTTTCCTACAGCACCACAAACTGGTTGCTTGAGCGCACGAACACACAACACTTCCATGGGTATTCGGCTAGTTGATTATAGTTGGTTACAAGTGATTAAGCTGCATGGATATAACTGAAATTTAAGATAACATGTCCCAAGAAGACCTTAAAACTTGCAGATACTTTGTTTGATAAACATTTTTGTCCTACAGCTTCTATTCAAAGTGACCTACAACTAGAAGGAACAGAAATGTTTGTTCTCACATCTCATCTGCAGTGTTACAGCTGCAGCACTGTCACACAATCTGACAGGGCAGACAACTGCTGATGCACAGTAACCCAAGGGAAAAAAAAATGAAACCAGCAGCTAACAGTTTTCTACCAAGTATCAGTAGTTTTGACTTGTTTTTCTTAACACAGATTTGAAATACTGCTAGGCTTTTGTTTCAACGAAAAGTAGCAGCCTCTGCCCTAGAGCGAGTAACTACAAAGTCAGCAGTTTATTCCAGTCAACACTACACCACAGCAGCAGCCCTATCCAGCTTCTCATCCTCAGCTGTTCACTATCACCTCCCTCCTTGTGCTAGTATAAACACTTAGGCAGTCATGCTTTGAAACAGGTCAGAAGGGCTTCACTGAAAGCAAAAGTTAATCCAGCAGACACTACTTTTGCAAGTCTGTGCTGCATGACAAGCACATGCACAGGGACACTGGAGTGAGCAGGACAGAAAGCAGTTCTACTTTCAGCAGCACTTACAAACCTTAAAGCTTTAAAACAGGTCAGTAGAACAAAACAAACCATTAGTTCAGCTAATGGGTCTGGCAAGCAAGCTACAGGCCAAAGCACAGAACT
The DNA here is from genome assembly GCA_013400475.1 of Tricholaema leucomelas. NCBI lineage: Eukaryota > Metazoa > Chordata > Aves > Piciformes > Lybiidae > Tricholaema lacrymosa > Tricholaema leucomelas. The sequence continues at coordinate 468,149 of WAAF01006428.1, read as the reverse complement.
CAGAACAAGCATTTGTCAAGAGCTGCATTTCCGTATTAGTAGTAGTTGTCACTCAAAGCATATATAAACACCCTGAAAAGAATCAGGAAACATTTAGAAAACCAGGACTAGACACCAATGAGCACAGTACTAACAGGCTTCATCTTCTACAATGGTTTAACAACTAGAGAGTGAAAAATTAATACAGCCAGGAAACACCTTGATCTTAATTTCTAGAAATACCGATATTTATTAGAAGGAGTAACTTCTGATTCCATAACCTAGGCTTTCAAACTGGAAGACAGGTCTCTATCTCCTTGTATGCATACATTGGTCTATGTAAAATACCATCTTATGGTAAGCTTAAGAGATGAGAAGATTTATTGTTCTATTTCACCTCTGAAGTTTTCCATGCAAGTCAAAAGTCTGATGATTGGAGCAGAGAAGCTTTATTAACATGCTCTGCTTTACAAGTTTCCATTCTGACTTTTATCATATTGCTTCTAATTGCTTTTGTCAAATTGCCTCTTTATCAAATATTGACTGTAGCAGCAGTACTGTTTTCCACATATCACAGAATAACAGAAAACATCCAGTTGGAAGAGACCTCGAAGACCATCCAGGCCAACCTTTGACCCAGTTTAGGGTCAATCCTAAACCATGTCCCTAAGCACCAGCTCCACAGGCTGCTTAAACATCTCCAGAGATGACAATTTCACCACTGCCCTGGGCAGACCATTCCAACGCTTGATAACCCTCTATGAAGTATTTCTTAGCATCCATGCTGAACCTCCCCTGGCACAGCTTGAAACCATTTCCTCTAGTCCTGTCACTTGAGACCAAGGCGAAGAGACTAGCCCCCTTCTGCCTTTAGGTAGTTGTAGAGAACAATTAGCTCTCACCCCAGCCTTATTAAACATCTTTCTGCTAACTATGCAAGCCTAATGCATTCTGACAAAACAGGCAACATTAAGAGCGATAACAGATTAAGAACGAAAGTGCCAATCAAGTTCACAGCCATTACCCTGACAATGAGACTTTTGCCTCAGTTACTCTTTATTTAAAAGTTTTTAGCTCCAGGAAGAATTTCTCTCCATTTATAAGGCAAACCAATTTTCGTCTTGCTGCACAGATATAACAACTCTAACTAATACAGGTGTATTTACTGGAAGTAGGGAAGGAAAAGATAGGCTTGTAACTAACAGCATATTGTCTACAGAAGTCCCAATGCAGAGTATGCTAACCCTAACTCTGCCAACATGGGCAGAGAATCTCTGCATACAGAGTACACTGTCTGTGCTTTGTTACTAAGTATAATTTAGAGTTTAACTTCAAGTTCACTTTTTTTTTTCAGCATCTGAAACTTTTGAGTGTTAGAAGAATCGCTGCATTATGACTACTGAACTAATTATGTGCCAAGAATCCTCATACTGTCACTGAAAGAATCACACCATCCCGAAAAGCTAACAAAATGTTTCACTATACACTATTTTCTACACAAATACTTCCTGACATTGAAAAACTTGATGCAGTCATCAACTCACAAGACAGCTCTGGTTTTGGCAATAGCTTAAGGTAAGCATTTAAAATTAAGCGGTTTAAAATTAAGCTAGTTATAAAAGCTATTTGAACTAGTGAACTATCAACAACATGCTTTGATATTAGAACTCAAAGGAGTGAAATGTTACAGAAGAAAAGCAAACGATGCAAAATGAAGCTTCAGATTCCAAAGAAGTAGTGTTTACCAGAATTCAAGTAAATGTTTGGTTCCTAGACTAGTACCATTGGTGATCTAGATATTGAACAGGTAAAGGGAACAGCCATCAAACTGACGAAGCATCTGTTCTTCACCACACAGTCTTAAGGTTCATTAGTCACATCCTCAATAACTAATTCATATCAGCTTCTCGATCGGCACCAGTCGGTCACAGTGCTAGGTGGAATGCATGCAGAGGCTTAGAGTCAATCATAAACCTCAAGGCAATAACCAAGGCATACTGCAGGCTCTTATCAACACTCTGCAAAAGAATCTACTCAGGTCATTTTTTTTTTTCAAAACTTAAGCACAACATGAAATAGGAAAAGCCAGATATTGCCAAGCCCACAAACAACTATAAATACCCTTTTCAGAAAGTAAGATTAAAAAAAAAAAAAAGAAATCAGTAAGTCTTTAAAGACTTCATTGGCCAAGTCTTTGCAGCTCTGAGGAGAATGCATTCTTCCAGCATAAATAAGATCCAGGGGTCTTGAGACAGTGAACCACTGGAGGAAAAGTGAACAAGTGGCATTTACAGGAGGTCCCATCTGCTCCCATGAACTGAAGTTATTTTAACAGAATAATAGTTTCACGGACCAGTATGTGCCAGTAACTTACTTGGAATGAGAGGAGGGGCTCTTTCGAAGGAAAATCTGCTTGTGACAAGTGAAAAAAAATCAATAATGCTTCTCAACAGCCAGAAATATATGAAAGGAAAAAGCTATGTGCCAGTCAATGTCATAGTAATTAAAATGGCCAACCTTCCTATGGCACAGCAGAAATTTTTTTTTTTAAACTAAAGCAAAACATAATTAACTTCCAGAATTAAGCTAGAACAAAAATCTGACTGAAAAGGCATTTTAATAAATCTGATAGCTGCAACAGAAATCAAATTTTTAGCTTTTGCTAAGACTCAAACCATAAGTGATCTACTGTCATTGCTAAAAGGTTGTTCACAGCATCTAATTCCAGCTACATTTCCTTTTAAAATATTAGAAAAACGTTTTAAGGAAGAATAGAGTGCAAGTTCAAACACCATATTTTACTTCATGTACAGATAAACTGTCAGATACACATACAGATAAATACACAGATTTGCTGTCTTTTGGACGTTTCAGTCTTTAGCAGAAAAATCTATTTAATACAGGGAAGACAAGGTAGGGGTAAGGAAGCAACCTTTCTGGCTTCCAAACTATTTCATCTAACTTCATACCTCAAGATAAGCATCATTTCAAATTAAACTCCAATAAATGTCATCATTTATGTTCTTTAAAGTATATTTATTGTGTTCTTCTGACTTGGCTCTAGGATAAACAGCAACATTCATAGACTTCAGTTTGAGTCTACCACGCAGTAGGTGCCTTGCAGTGATAATGCTCCTGAGTATAATTAAGCTTTGGCTTTGCTCGTGCAACAGAGTTACACTTATTTAGCTACAGACACAGCTAAATTATGATGAACTCTGTTAATAAGAAAGTTGTATTTATTACATCTTGGGATAAAAAGTCACCCATTTCTAACTGAAGTGAGGTATTTGCCAAAGGAAAGAAATCGAATGCCAAACTCAAGTGTACAGAGGGCAGGTTTCTGACTAAAGGTTATCAGGAGCATGTGGATCAGCACTATGGAGACAGAGCAAGCAGTATCCCTGTAATAGCTTAGACAAACATTTGAAAAACCAGTTTAACACATAAAAATTAGCAAAAGATAACCTCATATCTATGAGCAACAGCTCTTACACAACAATAACAAACAGTGAGCAGGTGGTCCAGAAAAAGTGATTTTTTTTTCATTTTGCTAGAGATTTAGTTTGTTTGGTTTGGGTTTTCCTAAGTACATAAAAAATGAAAACTAGCTACAGTAACACAGAAATCCAAAATACTAGAGCAAAGGATAATCTGTCACCATTTGGAATGAGTTCTGGAAAACATTTGAGTTTTTGAGGCACTACTTAAGATTCCTTAGCGTGTTCACCTTCAGGGAAGTTTTCCCTTCCTCATCTCAAGTACCACAGAAAGCTGCAGCATCAGATGCTCACTAATTTAAACAAAGTACAAAGCTGACAACTAGAAGACCTGAATTACTTTATTCCAGCTTACTACAGGATGCCAACTCATTCACTTCAGAATTTCATTTCCATGACCCCAAGAAATTGCATGTGGTCACATAATCCAGGTAAAAGGCATACATATAATGTTACATGGATGAGACAGACCTATAAACCAGCAGTCAGACCTACCTGCTTTGTTACTGGACTCCTCTCTGAACAAGGAATAAAACAAATGAATCCTGACTTGTGAGTTTCTTTGCTATCTATTAATAAGCCATAGCAAAGGTTATCTCATTTGCTACCAGCAGCTCAGCTGATACTTATGTAAGCAAAGGCGTATGTCCCATTCGTGAAGTTTAAATTGTGTTACAAGCATACCCCTAACAGTAGGTGAGAGTCTGAGTTTTAAATCATTCTCAGAAGTATTTTAACATCTTTCTTTCATAGTAATGAAGTTAAAATTTTGCATCATGTCATCTCTAATGAGAACAAGACAAAGAAGGCAGGTAGACTACACCTGAAATTCCAGTACTTCAGATCTGAAAGAAAAACAGCTTTTCAACTTCTTTCATTAGAAAGCAGCATAACTTGCTCTAGAAAAAAAAAAAGTACCTTCTTTTTCAGGTCACATTTCTTGCATTAAACTTAAAATGAAATTGAAATTAATTTAACAAAATCTATAACCCCAAGAATTACTACAAATGTATCCATTTGCAGGTGAAAAAAGATTTAAGCACTTGCATATGAGGGGAATATGACAAGCACTCAACACTGTGTGATAAGACTATAACCTTTCTTCCAGAGGATGAAAAAAAACATTCATGACTCAAACAACAGAAGCTCACTTCTATATTAAATCCAAATTAAACCAAAACTTTTTACTATGACACACAGGACTTGTGGCAGGCAAAACAGAAAATTAATAGCAGTGTCAAGTCCAAAACTAAAGCTCAGTCAGGCTTCTTCAGCCACGAGCCAGGAATTTAGCGTACAGCTATAAGCCACCAAACTCAGTTGCATTCTGCCAGAACAACAGGTTCATAAAAGAAATACAATTTTACTCTTCTTCTGCAACCTAAGGATAAGTATGCCCTGCATCTTCTGTTCTGTATGAGATCTTGGACTTCAGAAGTCTCACCTACGAACACTGAAGATATTAGTAACATTTCCTCCAACCTTGCTTGAAAGCAAAAAGAAATCCTAGACTTGTAAAGTACTCAACCCAAAGACATTCAGGTAATTGTATTAGTCTAGGCTGATGTAAATTTACTGGTCCTATGCCTTCTAACAGGAAAGCATCTGCAGCACTTGGGATATGGGAATCGTGGTGCTTGAAACATATGCTCAGCAACTTAAATCAAAGTAGGATCAAGTCCTTCCCCACTGGAATTTCAGGGACACAGATTAGCTTCATAAACAAGTCCCAATACACAACCAAAAGCATCTTTAAAGCTAAGGTAAATTAAGTGATTTCACTCTATGCTTCTGCACTGAGCAATCTTAAGCATTAGGAAACTTCAAATTAAGAAAATGTCAGCTCCAAAGTAAAGTACTCCAATCTGAAAGAAAGTTGCTTCTCAGGAAAGGCTCTCTCAAATAGAACGTATATTCAGAACTCCAAGAAATGTCTAACCAGGAAAGACAGAAAAAGTAATTGCACCTTCTATCATATCTATATTGTATATGTTCTTTTTAATATTATACCTATTTCTTTTGCTATTTGGTAAGCTTCATCTGGTGTCTTGGCAACTAGTCCATGCGGAACAGAAATGCCAGCCTCTTTCAACAGTCCCATGCTCAAGTACTCATGTAGCGACAGCCTCCTCTGTTGTTGTTGTTGCACTTGAAATCCATGATTACTGAGTATTCCTGGACTTCCACCAAATACCTGAATGAAAACAAAATGAAAAGAACATGACTGTGTTGTGGAAAATTGCTTCCCCTTTTTTTATGTTAGAAAAGTCTTCATATTTAGTGTACCAATGCAAACACCTGAACACTTACTATACATTACCCTTGTGTATTAGTTATTTATGTTAGGTCTGCTATTGAGTTTTGTGAGGTTTTACTGGAGTAGGAGGAAAGAGCTGATGAAGCTGTGAGCACTGATGAGGACTGGCAGAATTAAAACACTTGAGTATCTAGTTAGTATCTATTTGTAGGGAAAAGAATCTTGAGGAATTTTGGAGGCACAAGGGAGCAGAGAAAAGCACACAGGATAAGTTGCTTCAAAAGTTTTGATAGACTGCCTGTCTGACAAACTTAAGAACAGCCTTGAGAAGCAGGGGCAGCAGAAACTAAGCTGAAACACTTACGGTGGTTGTACACTGCGAATTTAATTTGCTTCAGAACACACTACTCAGACTTCATATGAGCAGTGTGAAACATAAAAAAAAAAGCCATGACCCATTTCAAACATCTACACTGAATCAGAAGGGTTGCCAAAAGTCCAAAATAACTTGCAACACTTCAAATGTCAAGTAAAACATAACATGTTTAATATTCAACCCAAGAAGTTCCTGTGTGGAAGGAGTCTCAATTTCATCTGTAAATGTGATGTACAGAACTCCAAGAACTTCTGATATATATTTTGTATAAAGTAATTCAGGGAGAAACTGATCTTGATTATAAAATACCAAAAGTGGTACTACACTAGCAATGCCTCTTGGAAAAAGAACAACTAACTACTTATGGACTTGAAGACAAGACAGGTTTCATAATGAGAAAATTGTCAACAACAGAAGTAAAAAAAAAACGTTTGCTGCCTTTTTCATATTTCACCATACAGGAACAAGACCTTAATTTTATACACACACAAAACTGCAAACCTACTGAATTCAGCTAGCCCACGGCCACAGGTTATCACTGCAAGATTCAAGGTAAAAAGTATGCAAAATGAACTTAGAGACACGCAAAACGTTGCATTAATCTTTTCAGTATGCACTACTGGCACAAACGCCACAAAAATCAGTCTGCATTAAGTTTGTAACAGCCTGGATGTTTAAGGTTTTGTTCCATTTTAAACAAAGTAGGCATGCAGATAACACAAGAGCTGCACTATGGCATTTCAAGCTAGTAAATCTACAAGGCCTGTTTAACCTCCAGAGGATTCCTTCTGCAAACAGGGTGCCCTTTCCTTGGCATGAAACTGAAGTTGAGAGCTGCTGAAGGCTGTAGCTGCTGTTTCTGGCACTGACCGACCAACCGGGCCCTGGAAGGCTGTACGTAACACGAGAGGGGAACTCCAAGCGACCTTCCTCCATATGTGGAAGGAGAAGAAAGTCGCACAGAGTGACACACTTCAGACTTCCTAGCTCCTTCGCTTACACTGCTTTCCAGGGGTTCTGCCCCCAAAAACAAGTCCACATCCCTTAAAAGCATTCGCAAGAAACAACAACAGAGACCGGGGAGATGTGAGCTGAGGAAGAGTTTACTGCCACAGCCTAATCCCTCGTACGGGTAAAGCGACGGCAGAGAGGTAAACGTTGGGACTTCGAAGCAAATTAGGGGAGCGGGGTTGCGGAAATGAAGGAAAAGGGAACCAGCCTGGGAAGAGCTGCCACAAGCAACAGCACCACCTGTGGGTGCTAAGTACACCAAAGGTGAGCCAGGACTACCAGCCTCACCGCCGCAACCGGGCAGGACGGCGGGGAGAGTGGGATGCGTGCTCCTCCCGCTCCTGCTTCGCAAGGAGAGACCCCGGCCCACCCCGCCCCTGCGCCCGAGCGGCCGCTACCTTTGCCGTGGCAGTGCCCAGCGCGGCGCGGAGGCCGTTGCCTCTCAGGCCGGCCGACAGCCGGCTGCAGATCATGGAGGCCGCCATGGCTGAGCCCACTCGCCCTCGGGTGCCGCTGGCAGTGCGCATGCGCTACCCCTGAGCCGGGGCGGGGCAAACAGAACGGGGCGGGGCAGGGAGACTCGCGCGACGCCTCCTCAGTGACAACTGCCTTCGGCGCGGGAAGAGGAGACTCTATGGTCTCCGAGCGCCCGACCGCGCTCGGGTTCGCCGTGCTGCCCCCTGCCGGCGTGGGCCGACGAGGCACAGGCAGCCCTCCCAACCTCTGCTACGTCAACGATTTCGCTTTTAAGAAAGGTTGTTTTGCGACAGGGATCCTAAAAAGGGTTGTGATCCACCCACAACCGTCCAACCCCACCTCGGCCTCGGCTGGTGTCGTGTGTATCAGAAAGGAGAAGAGGCTAAACAATCCAAATTCTCTCAGCCTGTCTTCATCAGGGAAGTGCTCCAGCCTCCTGATGGACTTTGTGGCTCTCCTCTGGACCCACTCCAACGGGCCCTTGTCTTTCTTATGTTGGGGGCCCCAGAGCTGAACCCAGTACTCCAGGTGGGGCCCCACCAGGGTAGAGTAGAAGAGGACAATCACCTCCAGGACCTGCTGGCCATGCCTCTTTTGATGTAGCCCAGGGTGCAGTTTTCTTTCTGAGCTGTGAGGCCATGGTTTTGCGGTTGTTCTGTATCCTGCCTGTGCCAGCTCATGCAGACTAGCAGGTTTGAGGAGAGAAAAATGGAATTATACTACCTCGTGTGAGGAAGCTGTAGATCATCAACCTCTGCTAATTACCACCTTTCCAGATGTTAAAAGTAGTGTAGCTAGAGTGGTGCTGTTTTCAGGTCAGCGCAGCCCCACAGGTGCATAACACAGGCTGGCTGTCCTCATGTAAAGACTGGTACATGACTAAACGAAAGCCAAGCATCAGTGTAAAACATCCCAGCAGACAAAGAGGACAAGAGCTTCTGCATTAGAGAAGAGGGTACAGCATCCTGCTACGGCAAAAAGGCTGGGTCTTCCACACAAACACGGGGACTACTCTCTTCACACTGCTGCATCTCGGAGGCAGGGAGTTACAGCTCATTAGGTCACCTCTCAGCTTTGTTGACTCTTTTTTGACACTTCTGGTGTCTTAACTTCTGGTGACTTAACTCCAGATCTGAACTTGCAGATCATGAACATGACAAGGGCAATCCTGATTTCTCAGGCAAAACTACCTCCCTGTTCTGACAGCATCTCAAGGAAGACTGAAAGCCATGCCATGTGAGGTGACATACACCAGTGTTAGCAGCAAGCCTGTAAAAAGCTGTGTGCACAAATGGCACGTGGGTTTACTGACACTAACTTGAGTAGGTTTTCTTGCCTGACAATTGAGGGTCTTTCTCCTCCTGAAAGTCCTTTTTGTTCCCAAACCTAAATTATGCTTTCCCAATGTTATCTCCTATGAGTAACTGCATTGCTATGCTGAAATTACCCACAAAGGTCAATGCATGAAGATGTCATGCTAGAAATTGATGGGATTAATATTCATGGTTTAGTTTAGTAAACTTAAAAATACTATGCCCAAGGAATTAGAAACTACTAAGTCACTTCAATTATACATGGTGTCTCCACAAGAAATACAAATCATCCACATGTATTTATATTTATGTAGCACTGTAGAATCCAGGAGGTCCCAAAGGACTGAACATATCCAGGCCTCTGTGATCTTACCAATTTTGTCATCCTTTCTTGGCTTTGATATGAAGAGTCTTCAAATTAGTGTAGCTGCTCCTACCAGTTAGGGGATAGTTGCTTCCATGAAGCAAAAAAATAGGATTATTTGGATCAAAATGTGCAGACCTTTTAACAAATTTCTGTGTTTTTACAAGTGCTGAGTACATGAATGTAATGGGTTGAGTTGCATATGCTGATGTATATTCAACCCCATGCTGCTGTCATGCAAGCTTCAAAACTGAAGTGTTGGCTGGAACAAAGTACCATGGGGCTTGAAGTTCAGAGGCTTCCTCTTCTGGTTGCTGCTTCCCATTTCCTATGTTAGGGTGTTGGTCTTTTCCACTAGGCTGGCTGCTGCATGCTTGAGTGAGAGCAGTGTTTTACTGCTGGCTTCTGCTGCTGCTTCTGCTCAGCTAACTGCACAGCGTATCATCTCGTCAAACTCCTTATCTCAACACAGGTTTTTGTGTTACTTTCCCTGTCTGTATGGGGGAAGGGGGGGTTGCGAGAGTGGACTGTGCTAACCCAAGACAATGAGTTTGTAAGCATCAGCTTATTGCCAAGAATCACACAGAACAGTCTAGGTTGGAGTGGGTCTCCAAAAGCCATCTGCTCCAAACCTTTCTCTTCCTCTCACACTTCTCCTTGCTCAAAGCAGGGCCAGGTTCCAGAAATACACTCTGGGTTAAGCCTAGTCAGGCGTTTAGTCAGAGGATGGAGGGTCCACAGCCTCTCCAAACAGCCACCTCTACTGCTCTGGCATTCTCATCTTAACTGCTCTAGCGTGAATCTCACCAGACTTGCTTTAGCTCTCAAATCACAGTTCTGACACTGCTTTTTCAGGTGTGGCTCAGCTCTCAGCACAGTAATCTACAATGGTAGAAATTAATTTCTCATCTAAGATTACAGCAAACTATTACAGATTTTCAAAAAACAAACAAAAAAAGTAGTCTAAGATTTTATTATGTACATGTGATCAGAGTTTATTTACATTTCAACATACCATAAATTGCCTCATTTCTGGTATGCATGTCTGTCAAATGGTAACTTTACAGCAAGGGATGATTTATGTGAAGAAAATTGGGTGATTTAGTGGAAGCATGAGATGCCACTGAAGCATTTCTAGGAAAATACAAATGAGGAAATGGTTAACATTAACCTCTTCTCCCTTGTACCAAGTGTTAGGACTAGAGAAAGTGGCCACAAGTTACACCAGGGGAGATTTAGATGGGATTAGGAAAAAAATTCTTCACTGAAAAGGTTACCTAAGACTGGAATACGTTCACCATGGAAATGGCTGAATCTCTATCCCTGGAGGTGTTTAAAAGATGCATAGATGCAGTACTAAGGGATATGGTTTAGCACAAGCCTGGGTAGCTAGATAATGGTTGGGCTTGATGACTGTAAAGGTCTTTTGCAACTGAAACAATTCTACAATTCAACGTTTTAAATTTTCAGCATTAGGGTTCAGGATAACAACCTTGAATGTGAATGAGGGAAAATCTGTGTATCTTCCAGGCTCATGTTTCAATCAGTCTACAGGCAGGACTTTGATGCATTGTGCTGCTGCCACATTCCACCCAGTTTTGCAATGTGAGATAAACATAATCCTGACCATCTTTGAGCTCATACCTCTGCCAACTGAATGTGAGTATGTAGTAAATTCCACTGCCAGAAGAACCACATGCATGAGATTCTTGGAAAGACGGATGTATTCTGGCTGCGCAGCTGCTTTTCAAGCCGCTTTTCTAACACTGTGTGCTCGCATCGCTGACAGACAGGCCAGGCAGAGCCGTCGATTGCGGGGTCCAGAGCCTCCTCATGCGCCGCCCGTGACTGTTCCCACGGCGGAGGCGAGCAGAGGCGAGCCGCGGAGCGCTAGCTCCCCCTGGCGGGGTGGCCGGGAAGAGGAGCCCGAGTCCCCGCCCCAGTGACCTCATCGCCACCCGCGGCGCACGGCAGTACCGGGAGCACTCAGTACCAACTGCCCTCCACGCCCCGGTCAACGGCCTCCCAAAAATCAGCCGGCGGCCTGATTGGAGGAGCCGCCCCCGCCCGTTGCCGTGCTCTAGGCCTGACCCCTGCAGAGCGTTCTCCGAGGACATAACGACCATGGGCGAGCCGGCGCAGGTCCCGCGGCCCGGGATCGGCGTAGGAGTGGTGGTCACCAGCTCTACACACCCCAACTGCGTCCTTCTGGGCAAGAGGAAAGGCCCAATGGGGGGCGGCACCTACCAACTCCCCGGAGGCCACCTGGAGTTCGGGTAGGAGCCCTGAGCCCTCTCCCCTTCGCGGCCCCGGCGGCGCAAAGAGTCGTCTGCCCGCTGCCAGCTGGCCCTCCGCTTCCCTCCTCCTCTGCTGAAGCGAGCGCCCTTTCTCCCGTCGGCAGGGAGAGCCTGGCAGAGTGCGCCGAGCGGGAGACACTAGAGGAAGCGGCGCTGCGCCTGCACAACGTCCGCTTCGCCTCCATCGTCAACTCAGCCTGCGCCGCGGCGCGCTACCACTACGTCACCGTCCTGATGAAGGGCGAGGCGGAGCCGGGGGCGGAGCCGCGCAACCGCGAGCCTGAGAAGAACGAGGGTGCGGGCGCGCGGGGCGGGCGGGGCTGGCCGGGGCGCGCCCCTCAGCTCGCGCGTGACGTGGCGGCCGCGCGCTGACGTGGCGGGGTCAGGGCGCGGCTGCAGGAGCCTGCCCTCTGCCAAAGCGGCGGATCTCCGGCAAGGGCAGGACTCCACAGGGGAAAGGGATGCAAGCAAAGTAGCCGCGTACGCGACTTGACTTTGTGCGGGCTGCAGTCCGACCAGACCTGCAGAGGTAGAATTGATTTGTGACTGATTTTATACTTGTTTGTTTTCCTTCTCCTTTTCTTTCCCTGCAGGTTGGGAATGGGTGAAATGGGATGAGTTTCCTCCAGCAGACCAACTCTTCTGGGCCTTACGCTGTTTAAGAGAGCAAGGTTACAACCCCTTTACGGAAGAGCTCGATCACCTAAAAGGGTACACAGGAAGCCACCATCTAGGGTAGAAACCTAATCATGTGTTAGGTAGCAGAGGACAAAGCTGGCTTTTGGCTTTAAAAAGAGAGGACTGTGCTGTGCTCATTCTGCCGATGTGTAAATGTTACCCCTTACAAAACCAAAGAGGTGGCAAACGTTTCAGTGCTTCTGCCAAGCCTTTAAGCCTGCAGACAATTGTCTTGCATTACAGACCTATTTCTAGCTCAGGCAGTTAAGAGTTAATGCTTTATTTCAGAGAAAACTCTTTAAGTATGTTATCTTTATGTAGGTGAACAGACCTTTCAAAGTCAGAACTAGTCTGAGAGGAGAGGCTTACTCACTTGTACATCATCCTGCTTTCCTGTAATTAAAAATCTTGGACCAGTTTTTAAACTTAGCCTCATCTCATAGCCTCAATTAAGATACTGTCATGAACAAAACAAAAAAATCAGATTTTACAGATGATGCCCTGTTCCCTTGCAGGTAGTCATACATAGTTGAAAATCTGTGACTAACATCAACGGGTGGCTTGTTGGAGGGAATTAAAATTCCCTCACCCCCTTTCATTACCGACTTCTGTTTGCAGCCTCAATTAGATGAGAATTTATCTGTAGCAGCATTTCGGATCTCTGCAGATAATGTGATAAATCCTGATCATTTTACTGAACCCATAATAGTTTAATGGAGAGGTATCTACAGTGTTCCACTAGGCTAACACAAATAACACTGTACAACCTAACCTCCTTTATAGGTGTAGCTCCATGGCAGTGTCATATTTTTTGACTAAAGAGGGTTGTCAGCACTGAACAGCACAGATGTGTGTAAGTGTGTGGCTGATGGGATTTGGCAGAATTGTTACATTTTCACTTTGATGGCTGAATTGGTCATGAAAGAAATCACAATACACAAACACAAAACCAACGAGTTTGCACTTTTCATTGTTTCTCAACTCTGTACCAAACCGATTCCTTTTCAGGTGTAGTCATTAAGACATCAGCAATAAATTTTGGGATATGACTTTCACAGTTACTGCCTGGCTCTTTTTCTCTTCAGAGTTCTTCTAAAACAGCTACCTGTCTTCTTCAACTATTGTACAAAATACTCTGTCATTTGTTTTGAATAAAAAATAAGCACAATATTGAATTAATTGACTTGTCAGTCCTTAAAAACTATGAGCTTGAAGGACTTAAAGCTTTTCCTTGCTTTGCACATACATTTTCTTAAATGGACGTGGCTCTTCTTGTGAGCAGATAGAATGATACCAGGTGATGAAACGATGCTACTGATGATCACAAGCCTCCTGCTTAGAATTTGAAGCATTAACTACACCCAAGTTCCCTTAGGACAGATATTCTTTCTCTGAAGTGAATAAAGAAAATAATCCTATAAACCACATTTGGAATGGGAAATATCACTGGAAATTCCTTTACTACTGTATCTTTGTAGAAAGCTTTTTTCTTTTCTGTTTAAAAAAAAAAATGAGGCTTTTTTGCTGAAAGCAACTTTATGTACACTGAAAATTATTCCATTTAGCTGTTGACAAAGAGGCTGCAAGAAGAGCTGACAGATGTCCTGCCCATCTGTCCCACCAAAGAATAATGAGAGAAGGGGAAAAAAAAAATCACTAGCATGATTTAGTGCAATTTTATCTGGCTCTTGATGGGAAAAATGAGGTCACAGTAAAATGGTTTGTCATGCAATAGATATTTTGTTACCATTAATGGTTATATTCGGTTTATCTGTTGTAAATATATAAGTAGTTACTGAAATGAGGACACAAACAGTGCTTCCATATGCCAGGGCTTCTGTATCTTTCCTAAGCAAACTGATTAAGCAACTACAGCACATTACTATCATCAGTTAGAACAGAATAGAATCAATCAGGTTGGAAGAGAGCTCCAAGCTCATCCAGTCCAACCTAGCACCCAGCCCTAGCCAGTCAACCAGACCATGGCACTAAGTGCCTCATCCAGGCTTTGCTTGAACACCCCCAGGGACGGTGACTCCACCACCTCCCTGGGCAGCCCATTCCAATGCCAATCACTCTCTCTGCCAACAACTTCCTCCTAACATCCAGCCTATACTTCCCCCAGCACAACTTGAGGCTGTGTCACCTTGTCCTGTTGCTGGTCGCCTGGGAGAAGAGACCAACCCCCACCTGGCTACAACCTCCCTTCAGGTAGTTGCAGACAGCAATGAGGTCTGCCCTGAGCCTCCTCTTCTCCAGGCTAAACAACCCCAGCTCAGTTGTCAGCAATCCCTAAGGTAAATATCTCAGTTTGTACATAACATACATGTATATTTTTAACCCCACAGAAAATCTGATTCTCTGTAGTTTTCAGCTGTTAAGTCTCAGTCTTTCCACCTAAATGCTGTGTTTGATTTTTGGTGCTTCTGCTAAGTAAGACTTTTTCTTATGTTCACATCTAAACCACTGAATAACAGAGCACAGTTAAAACATTGTAGTTTAAGTTGCTTGTAGTAGAATTCACCTAAAATGGTATTATCCAATGGCATTTGGAGCACCAATGTAAAAAGTCTGGTTAACAACCCTCTTAGACCCAGAATTTGATTTTATGCTAAGGGAACAGTGGGCAGTGCTGTCTTCTTTCTTCTTAGATGTTACACATTGGTCTCATAGCAAGCATTGCAAAAAAAAAAGTGGTTGCTGCTTCCCTTTGCTGTTATTTATGTCTAGAAACAATCACCCACCAGGACAGTATTTCAATGAGGGAATCATGTGGTAACCATGCAGGAATTTGGGGCAGACTGTACATTACACTTCCCATGAGTATTAATTACCTCTGCTTACATTTCATTCCAAGAAAAGAATGCCCTTAAAAATGAGAAGTCAAAAGACAGCAGCAAGCTGCAGCTGGGTCATAAAATGTGTTAAGGGAGGAGCATTTAAGGAAAAAAAAACCCACCCATCCCATAGCACAAAGTATTAAGAAAGTGCATTTTGCAGTAGTGTGTATGATTCTGATTGTACCTGTTCAAGAAAAGGCAATCTGAACAGACAGAAGAATCTAGAACAGGTGTAGGCTGACATTCTTGGATGTATTGGTATTAACATAGATTAAAAGAGGAAATAGAGTTCTCTCTATAAAGACATTAGGGGTAAACCTCAAGGAGAAAAAGCTGATACCGAGTAAAGGTTAAAATATATATGTATATTAATAACTCCTGACTGCAAAATAGAGTTGAAATATTAGTAACTCTGAAAATACTTCCAAAAGGAACAGCTGAGACACAAATTCTCAGTTTCTCTTTGAAAAAAGTCCAACTGCCCTGTACTATGTGTCCTCATCTTCTTAGGGGACTTGTGGTCATATCTAGCAGTGTTTCTGACAGCAGTATTTGAAAGACAGTCTGAGTAAATAAGGAAGGACTGATTTATCACATACTTCCTTCAAGGAATCTGCAAAACAGAAAACCAGAGAGAATTGTGGTCTGTGACTCAGGAGGCCTCTTTGCAGGGCAGAAACCTGTAACTGCCATGAGTAACAGGTCACACAAGCAACCCTCTGATCAGATCAGAAAATGAAAGAAAAAAGTAGTTGTCATGAAATGACTCCTCAGGCAAAACAGAACAAGGAAAGGAAAGCATCTTTGGGAAGATGAAAGTACATTTTAGCCAATGCAAAAAATACAACTACTGAAATAAGCAAATTAGGAGGTTCAAAGAACTGAAGAAATTATAGGTGACATAAGGACTCTGTGAGCACTGTAAACTGAAGACAGCTGGACCTGCAGTGTGCCCCAAAGCACTTTATCTCCAGGGTCCCAGGTAAAGATGCAAATGGGCACGCTACATCACTGCCTCAAGCTCTGCTGAGTACCTAGTAAAGGTGCTATGCTGAAAACATCACTTTCAGTTCCTGACTTCTCAGCTGCTTCTAATACTGACTTAACATTTTGTAAAGGGGAAAATGGAGTTTGAACTTCTGAAACTCAACCAGAATTCAACCACATACTGGGATAAAATGTGCTGAGTACTGAAATTACTCAATAACTCCTCTAGGATTTAAGGCTGCAAAATGAAGCTTAAAGTTACATCAAAGCTGAGTTTATTTATGACAAATCATTCATTATATATTACAGTAATTACAAACGTTTTTTCCTACACGTTATTGCCATATTCTTGTTCTCAGCACACACAAGGCAATCAAGAACATGGATTTAGGCAGTAACAAAAGACATATTAAAATTACAAATGTTATGTGTCATTTCTGTGCCATAGAAAAGGCTATCATCAAAAGAGTAAAGTCACTAGCAAACATACAAGGGGATTCCCCTTACACCTTTTTTCCCAGGAGCTTTCATCATCTAATGTATAGTAAAATACACACACACACACACCCCTCTTGCAAACATACACATTCAGATATCTAGATAATCACTGGAAATCTGATATCTGTCCTCCAGCTGAAAGCTCCCAGTCGTGTCGTTTCACTTGAACATCCTAATGGAAAAATAAAAAGAAGTAATCCTGAAGTCCATTGTTTTCACACTATTTTTGAGCCAGCTGTACTCTTCTTACTACACTACACAGGGCTGCCAGCGCGACAAAAGCCTCTTGCAGTTTGTGATGAACAGCATCCAACCTACCTTCACCACAGGAAAGGTCTGCTATGGATACTGCCCCTCTTGCCTAATCTGAGTCACTGCTGCTGCTTGAGGAGTCTGTTGACATAACTTCTACATCATCCTCGTTCTCTTTATTGTGTCCTGGAGGCTCCAACATGAAGTCATTACTGTGATTAGGAGGTAGCATGTTCATTGACATATCACTTGACTGCCAAGGATACTGAGGAGCAAGCACATCTGGAAGAAAAGGGGCACAATCAGTGATCAACTTCGTGCATCAACAAATTCAGGAAGAGAGGTCAACAAGAACTCAAATTTAATATTAAAACAAATCTTTAAATTATTTCTCAATTACAGACAGATGAAACCCTCCAGTAACAGCTGGAAAGCATCTCGTGATGGAGCCATTTTATCACTGTTGGTATCTCATCACTTCAAAATAGTATATATTAATACAAGACTTTTCACTTTCCAAGCAGTTTGATGTAACATTCACAGACACTGCCAGTCATGAAAACGGTCATCTTTTGTCAGTACACAAACACAGATTAAATCATCAGATCAATACAAACCCTTAAGAGTAGACCATGGAAATTCAGAAGAGGTTTTATCCCAGTTTGGCTGAAACATCTTTGGTATACTTTTTTTCAATAGTAAATATACCACATGAAGTGCAACAGAGAAGGGCCACAAACAGAGATACTTAAGAGGTGGAAATACCCCACTGTGCCCGAGCCAGGACATACTTAGTTGTCTCTGATTTTGCTCAGCATAAACCATTTCTTCTTTTCTCCTATTTCCAAAGCCATCCCGTACTGTAGTCCCTACTAATATATCTACATTTCCTAGTCTCTCCTTTCCTTACCCTCAGAATGACTCCCATTTCAAAGCTGCAGTAAACATCTGTATTTATTTTTTGGTCCCTTCCTTTCAATTTATGCTCCTATTGCTGTCTCAGCCCTCCTCCACTTACTACCAAGCACTGCAGCTAAGTCTATCCCATAGGCAAAAACTCAGTTACCTCCTGCTTATAGCAAGAATTAAAAACATTTAGGCAGAGTCAGAAGTGAACTAAAGCTCACCCACATGATGAAGTGATGAAGTATAGAATGAGAGGGCACTGTCTAAGCAAGGGGTCACATTATGGTGCACTTACTCTTACTCAGATGCTGCCTAACTCAGAAACACAACAGCCAACACGAATAGTAGGTTCTGATCTTTAAGCCTGCAGACACCAGGTATGAACCAGCCAGTGAGAGTCCCCCAGTACCAGATACATTACCTAGCTTACAAATCCAACCCACCAGCAGATGCAAAGACGTAAATGCAGTTTTTGAGGTCTGGATGTCCCTTTCAAATCAAAACAAACCATTCTGTGATTCTGTGCCAGAATCTACGCCCACTTGGGAAGACTAACAATAGTACCAGGTGGTCTCATCCCTAGACTGAAGTCAGCCAACCCTGCAGAGAAGATAATCAATTTTATTCGAAGCAGCTGAGTATGTAAGCCAGTGGTTTACATCCTGTGGACATGCTTCAATCCTTCAGTCCACCAGGTTGAAGGTGCATGCTAAGCAGCCTCAGAATGCTGAGGATACCAAGCAGCCCAGTGGCTGGCTTGCAGTCTCAGTAAGGGTTCAGTAAGTGGACATCTCTCTGCACAAGTCTCTAAAAGGACTAGATCCTATAATAAGCATTCTCAGGACACGTTACCACACACCTACAGATTCAGGACCCCCACACAAAATGTTGAAGCAGCCTTTAATTTCGTTCACACCCAGTTTTGATGTTTCCCTTTTACCTGACAGTCTAGTAATTAGAGGATTTCTCCCAACACAGAAGACCCTGATTCAATGAACTTTACCTGAGGACTTTAAATGTCACATCTGCCAGCTTCTCAAGGCAAAGTCCTAAAGACTATGCTTTCAGTTTTTATAGAAGCAGCACTCGTAAGTAAAAGGAGCAAGCTTGCACTCCTGCAGCAAAGAAACCAGTCAGAGGCACTCTGCCCAGACTTAAGCAAATAAATTCTTAAACTCCATGAGGAAGACACACCCTTAACATCTCCTCTGACCACGCTTTTTCTCCAACAGAACAGAAGAGACACATGGGCCCTTCCCCTAGTGGGCTGCTACGGACAGATGTCAGAATTAAGCTCACTGACTTGCTATATCCAAGGCCAGAATGTTCAGAGAGTAAGATAATGCAGAAGGTAAGGACAGATGATCTTCAGCACAAAATCCAAGTTTTCTCTTTCTCCAGTGAAAGAGGGGAGGGGTCTCATCTATTCCACAGGTTTTGAAAACCATTTTTCATACCACTTTCAAACAGCTTAACAAACAGGTAACAACTGCTAGAGTTCTCAAATTCAAGGTAAGATTTTGTGCACAGTTTAGACTAACCATGGTAGATTAACGTTGCACAGGTACAGAACCACTGAATTGTCGACTCAGTTACCAGAATTTACAGCTAAATTCTACTTCAGCATGAACAAATTAATCCCTCTAAAGTCAATGAAGTGCCCATTTCACTATGCAATTAAGGGATGAAAGCTCAATTCCTACACTCAAGGCACTACTAACAGCCTTATTACCTAGACTGTAGACTTCAAGAAAGAGGAAGAATGATAATAAACCTCTCTTTTTTCAACTACAGCTTTCACAATTCCATACTTTGTCATTGCTGCTAAGAAAAAATTGCTCTGAAAATGCTTTCTTCACATACAACTTGGTAGCAATTCACTGAAGGGTTTTGTTTATACTGACTTAGTTGTAGCATCTGTGATACAATTTAAATGAAACAAAATGATGCTCTTTTTAATTGCTAACTTTATTTACTAGAGCTTCACTGCTAAGGAATAATGTTGGTCACAACTGATATTATTTTAATGCTTGATTTGCCTTTGCTAAAGGAAATGTACAATTGCTATGACTATTCAAGGAGTAAAGAAAGGCGAACCAAAACTGTTTCTCTTACCTGGCAGTCTGCCTGCTGCAAGGGCATCCCCTGGTAAATGTCCATTAACTCCATTGGTGGATGGGTTATTCATCTGACCCAAGAGACCACTCCTCATTTCCAGATCTGTAGGATATGGCCTACGTGGGTCCCCTTTGAGAAAAAAAAGTAACATTTCAAATCTGGTTTTGAAACTTTTTAACAAATGATCTGCAGATACTATCTGCTTCTTCAATATCTACTTTCCTGACCAAAAAAAACTCATACTCTGCTTGGATCAGCAGTCAGCATCACACCTGTTCTGTTCAAACTCAGGTCTGTGTCTTTCACTTAGCTTGGCAGAAAAAGTACAGGAAAAGCTTCTTTACTTTGAGGGTGAGACTGGAACAGACTGCACAAAAAGGTGGTCAAGTTCCCTTCTCCAGAGATACTCCAAATCTGTCTTAACAGAGTTGTGTGCAGTCTTCTCTAGGACCTGCTCTAGCAGAGGGGTGGAACCAGATAATCCCCAGAGGTCCCTTCTAAAGGCTACAAATCCCTAATTCTGTAAGATCAGGTATTGACAACAACAAAAGAATAAATAAAACTTGTTGTCATGAACATGATTGTTACCTGGTACCCAGGTCAGAGGTGCGCAAACAGCATTGCTAGCACTGATCCTATGGGCATATTTAATTATCTCTTCAGAGGAAATGGCACCTGCAAGAATGGAAGAAAAGTTACCATCTTCTCAAGAATCATAGAATGCTTTATGTTGAGATCACCCCATTCAATTATTTCAGAGCACTGGACACTAACATCTTAAACACTGGGCACGTAATTTTATCAAAGAGCACACTTCAAACTGAATGA
The DNA here is from genome assembly GCA_013400475.1 of Tricholaema leucomelas. Taxonomy (NCBI): domain Eukaryota; kingdom Metazoa; phylum Chordata; class Aves; order Piciformes; family Lybiidae; genus Tricholaema lacrymosa; species Tricholaema leucomelas. Next base: position 447,468 of record WAAF01006428.1, on the reverse strand, counting down.
CTGCTTAGAGGGTTCTTGAGCTATGCAAGGATCAGCTTCACAGCAACTGATTTTACAGCCACAAATTCAGTACACCTTCAGCATCAACAGTTCTTCAACCTCATGAAAAACACAAACCTACCTGTTAAGCAGTATGCTTGACAGGCATAATGTGTAAGAGAACTTCAGACCCTGCCCTATTATGGACTTTTTTGTATGTGCTTATGTTATCATAATAGGAGCCTCATTCCTTGCTTTTTATAGATGAAGGAGGTATAACAAAATTATAAAAGATACTGCCAAAAATCCCCCAAATCACCAAGAAAATGCCTCCCAGAAAAAAAACTCAGTTTAGTTTGGTAAGAGCCACAGAGTGACAGGAATTGCTATGGACCAGCTAGTCAGTCTTTCAAATATAACACGCATGCATACAAACACTCTCTCCCTTCCCTCACTACACCTACTGAGACAACTCAGTGATGCACTCAAGTAATTGGTGATACTCTTATCAGTCCAAGAAGAACACTGAGACACTTCAAGTTTAATATTAAAGACATGTTTGCCACAAACTTTGAGAAAACGTTTATAGGTTCATTATGAAATGACAATTTACCTATAAAGCATCTGAAATTTGCAACAGCAGAATATATTACCTACAAAGCATCTGAAACTTGCAATGGCAGAATGTATTACCTACAAAGCATCTGAAACTTGCAACAGCAGAATGTATTACCTACAAAGCATCTGAAATTTGCAACAGCAGAATGTATTACCTACAAAGCATCTGAAATTTGCAACAGCAGAATATATTACCTACAAAGCATCTGAAATTTGCAATGGCAGAATATATTACCTACAAAGCATCTGAAATTTGCAATGGCAGAATTTCTGCAATGGCAGAAAAACGACCTCAACTTGAACTCACCAGCAAGACTCTTTACAAGTGAACTGACACAGTATAAACAATTATGGATACTCACCTTTTCTTGCCTTTTCAATTGATTTCAGCTTTTCTTTTGCTTGATAAACAGCTGTTGCCTAGTTGTGAAAAAACCCAAACATCATTAACCTAAACTAAACTTTCAAGGCATCTTTTCTTTGTAAACTCCTACATAAAGTCATCTCCATTTAATTGCATTTTAAGAAAGAACCTATTTGGTGAACACTTTAAGAATGTAGAGAAACAAAGTAGGTTTAAAGAAAATTAGCATTATAAACCAAAACTGAATGACTACTGAAAAACAAACACACAAACAAACCAACCACTAAGCTCTGGTGAAGTTTTAAATATTTAAATCATCTCAAACTAACACAAATCTTCTTCAGAAGTAGATGCTCAAAGGCATATGAACTTACCAGTATGTGCTCTGCTTCTTTCAGCTGTTTCTGCAGCTGCTGAATGTCATTATCTCTCTTTTCTACCACCTTTTCTAAAAGCTGCATTTCGTGATGTATTTTGCCCTGATCAACTGCCAGCTTCATTAGCTCTTGAAACTCTCCATCTCTCTGAATCAGCAGCTCCAGGATCTAGGGAACAAGAATTTTGCTGAACTTTTCCTGTAGCTAGCATAACCACACGCTCTCAGTCATGCTGCAAAGAAAAGCAGTTGACAGCCACAGGGTATTTCTGTTTGGATAAAAAACCAAACAGAATTTCCTCCTCTGTTTGCAGGTACAGCCTATGAAGCATAAAACAAATGAACAAAAACCCACGTGTGGACCAAGAACACCTCTGCAGTGGGGCCATGCAAGCGAGAGAAAAAGAGAGGAAAAATGAAGTAAAAGCACTGTGCATACTCAAAGAACCACAGTTTAGAAAATCAGCTCACCTGGCTCTCCTCTCCTGCTTGTGGAATCTTCTGGTTTCTTGAAATTGCCAAAATTTCAATCAGTTCCCTGAAAGGAAAAGTCTGTGTTTGCACAGTTTCATAGAATCACAACGTCAGGGGCTGGAAGTGACCTCAAAAGACCATCTGGTCCAGCTCCCCTGCCAGAGCAGGTTCACCTAGATCAGATCACACTGGAACACATCCAGATGGTTACTGAATATCTCCAGAAACTACCTGGAACCTCCTATGCCTCAATTTCCAGCCTTTTGGGCTGGGACAATGGGTGGAACTCTAGGCATAGGAGGTTCCACGTGAACCTGAGGAAGAAATTTTTCTCTGGGAGGGTGACAGAGCACTGGAACCAGCTGCCCAGGGAGGCTGTGGAGATATTCAAGTTTTCTAGAGCATTATTTGTAAACCACATTGAGTCATCCCAAAATTGTCAGAAAACTGGGATCATTACAAAACTGTTCACAGACTTGGGTACTTAATAATTTCATAGTACACTGCTGGCAGAGATTTCTCAACTAAGTAATTCTGTGGATAGTTTCAGGACTGCAGCATGTTTTCTTCTATCTGAGCTCCTGAAGTGCTCACATGTAGTTGTATCATAGAATCATAGAATGGTTTAGGTTGGAAGGGACCTCAAGGATCATCCAGCTCCAACCCCCTGCCACAGGCAGGGACACCCCATGAAATGCACTAAGTTTCTGCTGAACCACCAAAGACATAATCAGAAAGAAGAAACAGCACAATTAAACACAGTCATACCCTACTTCTATTGCCTCTGTTGCAAGATGGCATTAAAGTTCTCTATTTTGCTTCCCTAATTTTTCTCCATTCTTTCCCAGCAGAGGAAGTTTCACAGTTGGGTTTTGAGCAGCTAAGGCTATGCTTTCAAATACCTAAAGAATCTGCTGCAAAACTACTTTTATAACAAGATGTATTTCCACAATGGTGTATCAGTTGCATATCAAACACACACCAATACTATAAAACTAACAGTATCTGGTGCTAGGTTAGACATGCTTCTCAAACCAACCCCTTCATCACGCTTCCAGGTACCCATTTACTGTAGCACCATTCTGAAAAGCCATCAAGAACCTCCACTTGCTAAGCTGCAAGACTGTGATGCAAAAAGACATTTTCTGCAAATTCAGCAAATTTACTTGACTTTTAAGGCAAGGAGTGGCAGTTCAATGTTACTCATGAACAACTGTCTATCTGAAGATACTGCCCTTGTGTGGGAAATGTACGTTTGATCCGATCAATTCGTGGCAAGAGGCCACAGACAGGGGGGAGAAGGGATTTTGAAAGGAGTTATACAGTCCCTTGCACCACTACAAAAGTATGCACTTGGCTTAAGGTAACAGAGCAATAAATAATCAGAAACTAGAAGGGCTGGTGTAGGAGTGAAGCAGGAGGAAGAGACAGCCTTTGCCCATGAGCAAACAGAGGAAGGACACTACTAGTTTGGAGTTCATGAAAAGGTCACTTGAGGAAGACCCTTTACTTCATCACTGAAGACCACCAGAGGGACCACTGGCTAAAAAGAGACATGTGCAGAAGAAATACCTCCCACTCTTGGAACTGATAAGGAAAATCCAACCTTTCCTTAGAATTAGTAATGAATATGTAACAGAGTAGGATTTAAAAAGGGAAGACTGAAAACAAAGGCTGTGCGTTAGGGTAGAGCGGAGCCTCCACACGCACCCAGGCCTGTGCAGTGCTTGATTCCTGTGACTCTATTAAAAGCCTTATTTTATAGAATCATAGAATGGTTTAGGTTGGAAGGGACCTCAAGGATCATCCAGCTCCAACCCCCTGCCATAGGCAGGGACACCTCCCACTAGAGCAGGCTGCTCAAGGCCTCATCCAGCCTGGCTTTAAACACCTCCAGGGAGGAAGCATCCACAACCTCCCTGGGCAACCCGTTCCAGTCTCTTACCACCCTCACTGTAAAGAACTTCCTCCTAACATCCAGTCTAAATCTCCCCTCTTCCAGCTTAAACCCATTCCCCCTCGTCCTAACATTACTAGACCGTGTAAATAGTCCCTCCCCAGCTTTCCTGTAGGCTCCCTTCAGATACTGGAAAGCCACTATAAGGTCTCCTCGAAGCCTTCTCTTCTCCAGGCTGAAGAGCCCCAACTCTCTCAGCCTGTCCTCATAGCAGAGCTGCTGCAGCCCTCTGATCATCTTCGTGGCTCTCCTCTGGACCCGCTCCAGCAGTTCCATGTCCTTCTTGTGTTGGGGGCTCCAGAACTGCACACAGTACTCCAGGTGGGGTCTGACGAGAGCAGAGTAAAGGGGGAGAATCCCCTCCCTTGCCCTGCTGCCCACACTGCTCTTGATGCAGCCCAGCACAGGGTTGCTGTCTGGGCTGCATGTGCACACTGCCGGCTCATGTTGAGCTTCTCGTCGACCCAGACCCCCAGGTCCTTTTCCTCAGGGCAAACCTTTTCCTTCAGGTTTGCCTGAACCTAAATTTATGCCTTTTATTTATGACACTTGGAACAGCACTGCTTGGTCCAGTGGATGCACAACCAACACAGCAGTGGCACCAAAAACTTTGAAGTGCTTTTCGAAACGTCTGAAAAAGTCCCTCACCGGTAAAGCCCTAAATAACATCTTGGTCTATGTCTCTGAGCCACTCCTGAACACTAAAGTGGTGTAAAACAATTAAAGAACACAGAAATTTGTCACTACCACTAAAACTTTATTCTACCTGTCCAGCGCTGAGCAAGTAAGTCTGGTTTAAGTAGGTCAGCTGCCACCATGGAGGCTGATGTCATGGAGGGCTGTCATTCTGTCCTGTTAGCTGGGAAACACACACGGCGCAGACTCAAAGCAATACAAAGGCTACAGAGTAGGTATGTCGCTTAATTTGTGCCCCTGCCACCAAAGCAGCATCATGAGTGTGAAAGGCCTCTTCCGCAGCACTGCCATACTTGGCTGATGGAGGGGCAGAGTCACTAAACACTGCTGAGAGTCGCTCTGGATTCAATATGGTACAATACTACTTCAAATATGTATTTTTCCTTTTTTCAAAAGGATGTTTAGATACAGCATGGGTCTTTTGCTTCCAAAACCACATATTCTCCACTCAGCCAGATCAGAAAATCTAAAACTGAAAATAAAACCTAGCCACAAACAACAGAAGCAGCTGACCAACACAAACTCCCTTTGTCCTAGCAGCAGTTACCATACAGTGAGGCAGCCACATAGTATGGGTTATTCTCTCTGAAAAAGCTTTCCTAGGTTCCTGCTGTCCTGGAGAGGAGGAAACTAATTAGGGACCACTTTAACTGCACTGTCAGCTGTGCCTCCACAACACGGTGCACAATTTGGTTGAGGGTCATTTAGTCTGGGCTCAAGCAAGGCTACCTGAGCATTTTTATCACTCCAAACACAAGCTCTACTGCCTACTTGGAGTGAGTTCAACACTAACGCAGGTAATGACCAGAATGGCTTGAGCCACGCAATACCATTACAAATTTCTGACTTAAGCATCATTTTTAGTGACTAATAAGAAGCCTAAAATCGGGGTGTGGAGTGCACGTGGGTGCATTTCATACGAAATGTAGGTGCCAACCAAGAAAGGCAAACGGAAGAATAAGGGAACTCTCTTTCTGCTCTGCAAATAGCAAATAACGTCGTCGATGCTTTCCGAACCGGGTCTCCCGCAGCAGCTGGCCTGGGGAGAGCAAGAGGGCAGCAAGACGCAGGCACCCGGGTCAGGCCCTTCCACCGCCTCGCTGCCGCTCGGGTCAGGCCGTTCCCCTCCCAGTTCGACACCAGGGACACCCGTTACTGTCGCCACCGCCGTCAGCGGCTGCGTGCACCTGAAGCGCCGAGCACCCTCATCCCAAACCCAGCGCCCCGCCGCCGGAGCTTGAGGCCCTGCCATCCGGGCACTGGGCGTGGGGGGTCAGAGCGCGCTACCTGGCCAAGAGCTCAAGATCCTCCAGCGCCGCCAGGAGCCGGTCCCGAGTGCTGCTCCGCTCACCACCGCCTCCGGTCGCTGCCGCCGCCATCACGATCAAGGGCGTGGACCCCAACGAGCACCACCCTCCGGCGGCGGAGCCAGGCCCGCGCGGGCGGCAGCAGCGCCCCCAGCGGCGGAGGGGCCAGCGGCGGCTGCCCAGTTGCGACGGGTGCGTGCGCAGGGCGGCCGCGCAGCCGCGGGAGTTCCTGTCCCTCCCGCCGCGGGAGGGAGCTGAGGCGCCGAGGAGCGGGGTGAGCTCGAGGGAGTGGAGCTGCGTTGTCGCGGGCGTGGAAGGGTGTTCGTTGAGGAGAGCGGTGGGTGTGAGGAATAGCAGGTCACATCTGCTCGGTGGGACTAGATGTGTGTTTGTAGAGGCCCTCGGCTGGAGCTGGGCCTTTGCGGAAGGATTCGCGCTTGCTGCTTACTCCATTCGCCGGATTTCAAGAGAAGGCTCTAAATGAGGTTAAAATGTATGCTTAAAAGACCCAGAAACAAACTGCTTGGAAAAGGCTTACGACTGAATTACATCGTAACACAGTTTTTGACAGTCATGTCCCCAAATCCATTTTGTGCATTTTAGCTGATAAAAGGTGAAATAGTGTTCTGCTAATGGAGGGGAAATTTTGAAGTGTCTGATACAGAAAATGTAAAACCTGAGTTTAAATCAGAGCCAGGAGCTGATTTTACCTGGGCAGTCTATCACATAAGTGACAGGAGCTATCAGTGACCTGCCTGATCGGTTGATGCTGCCTGTCCAGACCCATTTATCCACGGAGGTAAGGGCAGCTTTGCATCCATTACAGAGGTCTGTGCATGGTGATCAGGGCAGGTACCATGCAAATCCTGCCCCTGATACTGCCAGCAGACCATTAATTAATAATGAAAGCAATGAAAAAGTGCCGAGGGTTTTTTAAATGGTGCTGTATAAAGGCTGGTGCTGTAAACAGGCCTCTAGCCCTGGGTGGGGTCACAGTGAAGCCGGTGGAATTTCTGTATAGCCACGAAACTTTCGTTAATGTGAATAGATTGGGAAAGAAGCTGGAGTGGAGGACAAATGAGGCAGCACAGAGTGAAAGCTAAGCTGAGGCCAGGGCAAGCACGGAAGAGCAGGGAGTTATCAGACCCTATGATCCTCTGCTGTCGACAGTCGGCTGCAAAACCTGCCAGCAAACAGATTCTCTTCTCTCCCAATTGGAGAAGGCATTAGATGAGTGATAAGATCCCTGACTCTTCTGGTATTTACTCTGATTATGTTTTTACCTCCTGCAGTAAGTATGTCCTGAGAAATTTACACTTATTTTAAAAAACAACAACAATGAAAAAGGGGGAAAAAACCACAACTCATTAGTCAGTGATTCCTTGCATTGTGGTTTAAATAAGACATTCAGCATTATGAGATCTGTGACAAAGCAATGTGATTTGTCAGTCCTGAGAAGATAACTCTGCCAACAGGAGTTATTTAGCATTTGTTTACTGTATGCAACAACCCTCTACACTCTGATTGCAGACAGTTGTGGAGTTCTCTTTAAATTACATAGCAGATAACATCTCATCAAATACTTCTGCTCCATAAATAAATTTTGCTTGCTTCCCTTCCCCTCTATGTTTCCCTGATTTTGTTCAAGGAAAAGATGTAATCAGTGATGCTGTCTGGTTGTACATCCAGTTCACTGATTTGTTAGTGTCTATATGGGTGCATAAACAGAAAGAAATAGTAACTTTGAAAACAAAGCAGTTCTTCTGCTAAATCATTTTCTTCCTTGTATTCTTTTTGACATCTGAATTATTAAGACATGAAATACTCCTATATATTTCTGGGCCATAACAATAGTTTCACTAGAGCTAAAAAGTTGTGGCATTAAGAGGACACCCAAACTGACAGGCTGAGGTGTGAGTATGGGTTGGTTATAGGCTGATCTTTCCTTCTCCTTGTGTCCTGTTCCCTCTCTCCTTTTGACAACAGTATTTCTCCCACCCAACCTGGCCAAGCCCATCAGTCTTTCACTGGTGCAGCTGCCCTTTCTCTCCACGCTTCTCAGACTGTTACCCTTCTTCCAGGCAAGTCTGTCTGCTTTCTGCTGCCCAGTCCTTCCCTTTTTCTTGGCCCTGAGCATGCAGCAGTGGCTGGGAAATGCAGGTCCATAGGCAGATACTTAGTTTGTGCTCCTGCCCCTACATGGGAGGACAGAGTGAGACCCGAGGCATAAGGGAATGCCTGCCTGTGCCAAGACACAGAAGGTAATTCACACTATGTCAGAGGGATCATCTCCTGCAGGACAAAGGGATGAAATAGGCTTGTGCCTCAAACTTTCCCCATGGGCCCACTGCTTTAAGACTGAGTGGATAATTTGCTGAATACACTTCTGAAACACTTGCCTATAGAAAACAACAGAGCTTCTGTTCCCCCAGCTTTCATTCTCTGTTTCTTTCAGATATTCAGTGCTTTTGGCCTTCTTTCCCCTGAGTAAACTTTTTTCATAGTTGTGTTGGTTTTGAGCCAAATCTGCTTCTTTAAAGCTCATGACCCTCCTGAATAGCTAAGCACTGTTGCAGATTTTTTTCAGTAGTCTGAGAACATTTTAGGCTGTGTAGCCATGAATGTATCTCCCCATCCACAGTGAGACTGTTAGACATTTCAGAGCTCTTTCATTTCATATTGTCTTTTCAGTGGCATGCCAAATATACGATTAAAAAGCTGTTAGCACAAGCAAAAATAGATTGTTTTATTCTGTTCAACTGAATCATCTCTTCCAGAATGGGCTGTTAGGTATTCCTCTACACAGGTCCATGAGCAGTTAAGCTGATCTAATACTTCACCAACACCATGAAGTAGAGATGTTGCTGACTCCTCATCTCCTATCTGCAGATTTTCACTCTCCCTTAGTTCCTCCTTGGTTGTTTGCCATATGCTTTCATGAGCCACTTCAATAATAAGACCAGGGAATATTTAATTTTAGGGTGTGTGTGTTGTTCATTTCCCTCTGGGTTTGAGTGAAGCCTGTGAGTGGAGCCTAATCTTATCAAATGCAACCATGTATGGTTCATAAAACCAGACTTACAACTAATTTAGTATGATCTGGGCTAATGCAGTCTTCTCCATCTCTCTCCAGCCATGTATTCCATCTAGCTACCGTTTCTGTGAGGTGCAGGTTCAGTGAGATTGCAGAATGAATCTGAGGAGCAAATCAGTTCAATGGAAAATCATCATTTTTCTGTTGGATTTGTCTTCTGTCAGATGAGCTTCTTGGAGTAGTTGACTTCCAGGCTAGCCATTGTTAGGCAAGTAGACACAACGTGGTAGACACAATGTGGTCAGGCGAGGGAATGTTGTATGCTACACCTTGAGTACTGTGTCCAGTTCTGGGCTCCTCAATTCAAGAGAGATGTTGAGATAGTAGAACGTGTCCAGAGAAGGGGCAATGAAGCCTGGAACAGAGCCCAATGAGGAGAGGCTGAGGGAGCTGGGGTTGTTTAGCCTGGAGAGGAGGAGGCTCAGCGGTGACTTCATTGCTGTCTACAACTACCTGAAGGGAGGCTGTAGCCAGGTGCAGGTTGATCTCTTCTGCCAGGCAAGCAGCAACAGAACAAGGGGACACAGTCTCAAATTGTGCCAGGGGAGGTCTAGGCTGGATGTTAGGAGGAAGTTCTTCACAGAGAGAGTGATTGGCATTGGAATGGGCTGCCCAGGGAGTTGGTGGAGTCGCTGTCCCTGGAGGTGTTCAAGAAGACTGGATGAGGCACTTAGTGCCATGGTCTAATTGACTGGATAGGGCTGGGTGATAGTCTGGACTGGATGATCTTGGAGGTCTCTTCCAACCTGGTTGATTCTGATTCTGTGATTCATCCTACTTAAATGAAATGCAGACCTAGGATTCATCTGCTGCAAAGTCTTTTCTTCAAACATACTGTTGTGATTTCCCAACTGCTGGTATTCCTACCCTACTTTTCACAAGCTTTGGAACTTTGGAACATGGAAGCTGAGCTGTAGAGAACTTCTTGTAAGAAAGCCAAAGTGGATATGTTTCAGTTTCACTCTACATCTTTTCCAGGCTGCAGTGCTCTTCATCTGTCTTCTTATTTATACATTCCAGAAACTAAACATCAAATGTTCAGTTTGTCAGTGTTTGGTATACCACACCTTAAAATAATAATGGAAAGTATTGACTACAGAAGATATGTAACTCCTGAAGGCTCTCAGGTATCTGACCCTGTGCTAATGTAATTTTGCAACCAGTATTAATACAAAGGCAGGAGAATAAGCAAGGAGAACAAGTAGGAAAAAGGACAGAGCTCATTTCCATTTCCCCTAGATAATGCAAAAATAAAATTCTTTCTGTCAAAACACAGATAAAATAGAAATCAATCATTTGAGCATTGCAGCTGTACTTTGGCCTGTGGAGATGGGAATAATCATCCCTTATTTGTCAAGCTGTCTTTACACCATTAATATTTTTAATGCCTCTGATAAATCATCCATTTCTTATTGCTATTTAAAAAGAAATCTTTATTTCCCTGCTAGCTTACATTGGATAGTGATTTTAGATGGATGAGATGAGAAAGAAAAGAAAAAAGTTATCATTCTAAAATAGGTTAAAGATGAGGTAAAAATAGATAATAATATGAACCAAAGCTATTTCTTTCACTAGTGCATATGGACAAGACCAAAGTTTTGTACACCATTCTGGATCTTTCTAGCACAAAATTAGCTCTGTTTTGAGCTATATTAAACCTGAGTTACACTGATTTCTGCTCGTGCAAATTTGGGCACAGAGCCCTCAAGACAGGAAGCCACCCAGGCAGAAAGCAGTTGTGGCTTTCAGTCTGCTGGAGGGCTTGTTGGGACCCGTGCTGCCTGTGAAGTAGGAGATGTTGAGTGGGAAACAGAATCAAAAGTGGCCCTGGATAGTGAGGAAGAAAAAGAAATTAATAATGTCCTTTGAAAATGGAAAGCTTGTTTGACAGCTTGGCCACTAGAGATATTCACAGTCCTGCCAAGTGTTCCCAGGAATAAAGGAAAATTGGGGGGCAATTAAATATGGTATCTTTTCCCTCACCAAGCTAAAAGTTAATGCTGACTACTTCATTAAATAAAACATCCAATTAGGGATAATGAGACTCCCGAGGTAACCCCCCAGCACATATTAATTTTGAGTCTTCATTTAGTTATACTTGTTTATTTGGAAAAAAAATATTTTCCTTCTGGCTCCTGCTGTAAACCTGTTTACCAAACACTACTGGGACACCCACACAGGCTTCTACAGAAGCCGAGCTGAAATTGAGAGTTGTTTGCTTGCCCTTACAAAAAAAATCCAAGAGCAGGAATGACAGCAGCAATCCCTGCTCACCCACATGCTGAATTCTGGCAAGGCTGAGAGGAGTTGTAATTTACTTAGGTTGCATCACTTCCCATCGCCTGATGAAGATAACACTGTCGTCTCTTCACTTTTAGACTAGGTGGCCTCTCTTTTAACTGGGTGAGTTCATCTTCTGATCCCCAAGATGCTGCTCAGTTTTTCACTTGCTTCACAGTAATGCCATTTCCAGACAGGTTGTCAGATATCTGCAACTGACATCAACTTCTGCCCATGAGATTCAGAAAGAGCAGAACACCAGCCAGAAATAGAGGTAGCTGTCCTAAATTAGCTGTGAAGACAGAGTTCTAGGGTAAAGATAAAAAAGGAAAATTTGTTTAGAAACCTCCAAGAGCAAAAATTAAAAAAAAAAAATATTTCTCTCCTCTCAGTAGGAGAGTGGTAGAGGTAAAATTCCTTGTGGAGGATGAATCTTGAGAGAAGTGAGGCAAGCTGAGAAAACAGTATGATAAACTATTCCAAAAGCAATTACAGATTGACTTGTACTCAGCAACCGAGTAGGATCCCACGGGAGATTCTGAAATCTAACAAACTACTAACAATGCTGGTTCCATGTGGAATGAGGGGAGAGTTCATAGCTATTAAGCCTGGGAGCAACTATTCCAGTCAAGTAGGAGTCTGTCCCGTGTGAAGCAGGCTGTACAATTAGATGCATGGATCTCTGCTTTAGGACTGTGCCATTTGTTTGGACATTAACATACTGCATAGAAAGAAATGGCACTGGCAGATTTACTTTGTCTGTCTGTAGATGAGTTTGTTCAGGGGTTAGTGTGGTAGAGCCATACTATTTTCTTCCATATTTCTGACCACTCACAGAAAGCAACTGAACAATCATTCTTCATTAGTGACCTACATGGATGCTTTCAAGTGACCAAGAGAGGCTCTCAGAGAGTCACCTCTGCTTCCAAAATGCACTACGCTGCTCAGCAGCATTCTCAGTGCAGAACTGGGGAGCACATCTCAAATTCACACCAAACCTCCCTCCAGTAGACAGATCCTAACTGCAGCTGCCATTTACTTGTGTCACCTGTCCTTTTTAGCTTAAACTGTAAGACAGCACTGAGGTGAGGTCATTAAAAGCCATGCAATCTTATCACACTACGCTGTGCTGGATAGGTGGCAGTCAGTGAAAATAACCTGTCAGGAGTCCATGCATAATTAAAATAATGGTATTACTGATACCCAGGGCATTTTTAAATGATCTTGGGTGTTTTGCCTGTTTAAGCTTCTTGTGCCAGGAATTGTCTCCTGTGGACACAGTCTTGCTCAGGTCTGAGCCACTTGCCAGAATTTCATAGGTTATGTGACAGTGCTAGCATTGGAAAATGCTTCATTAAGAGCCTCTTTATGGCCATGAACTTTAGCCCACAAAGCATTATGCAAAATCCACCACTGAATGCAGAATATGAAAAGCACACAGCACAACTGTCATGTTTTTACAGACTGGAAAGTGTTATGACAGGAGAATAATTTCCATGTTGTTGTTTCTCTTAACTTCATCAGATTCCTTTCATAATCACACACCTGCCCTTCCTCCACCCCAGTAAGAGATATAATGATTACAGTAGGAGGGAAGGTGGCCAGGCTGGGATTGCATGTAATTCTTGTCCCCAGGTGCTTCATAAATTGCAGCTGATTATCTGGTAATAAAGTTGGTAATGAAAAGGATGCTATGGCAGTGAGTTAGAGGCATTGCAGGTAGTGTGGCAAGGAGTTCACTCCAGGGAACCCTCTTAGTCATCTGTTTCTTTCCCCACAGTATCCCTTGTGCTTCTACCTCCCCTGTGTCTCAGATTTTGTTCTGCTTACTCAAGAGCCTGAGTCATACACCTTGAAATAACAGACATCCTCATTTGCAAATTCAGGCCTCAAAGACACATGAGCAATTATGATACTTCAAGAAAGTAAGATTCAGTTTTGCCAGGGGTTGACCTTGTGAAGTGCTGAGCTTTTTTGCCCTCAGTTCAATAGCCCGCTTCTCCCTGCGTTTAGCTTTAAGCTTTGGACTTGCTGCTTGCAATTAAACACATACTGAAGTTGTGTGGTAGATTGTGGCCTGAATATACAGTACCTGGCATGTTCCAGTCTTGCAGGACAGAGTTCTTGGGGACACATTTGTGCTAGGGCTATACAAGTGCATTTATTCTAGATGTTGATAATGTTGCCAAGTGTTTCTATACGCTTTGACTTCCAAGCCGTGACATTTTGTGCTGTAAAAAACAGTAGAGTTCTGCTGTTCCTGGAGCATTTCCACAAGCATGGAATTGCATCCAGCATGGATGCAGACAGGGTGCTTATAGACTTGTAGGCAGTTGCATGGATTATCTGAGTTGCTTCTGATATGACCACTCCCTCTACTATCACAAGAGAGGACCCCAACATGACCAGTATGGATTAGATGTTAGTGCTGGAGTTGGAACTATACTGTACTCTCCCTGCAAGCACTGATTATACCATTCTGTTATGTGTGCCTGAAAACAAAGAATTAATTTCATGGGGTATGTCTAAACTCCAGAACACAGAAGTGCCTTCACAGCAGTCCTAAGTCCAGACACATATCTCCGGTATGTGAGGGTGAGCCTTGGGTGTACACCAGCCTACCCTTTTGCCTCACCCACTTCTTCACACCTTCATTGCATGGCCAAAAGACAACCATGACACATTCTTCTAGATCCCCAAGCAAGGAACATACTGGTGAGTATTCCAGATCTATGTTCTGCATATAGTCACATGCCCTGGGTTGTTTGAGGGACGTGAGGCCCTCTCTTTCCGCTAACTCACACCACTTGTCTTGGAATTATTTTTCATGAAAGGCAGGTATTTCATCAACAAGCTAACTTTTGTCTCTCTTGAAAAGGCAATCCTATCCCTATGGAATTTTTACTTCTCTCAGGCCATCAGATGCCTTGCAAAGGTGTCCTTTTAGGGACCCACATAAAACTCTTGCCATGTGAATTCACCTATGCCTTTGGTTCTGTCACCTTCCTAGACATGCAGTTGTCTCTCTTTCACCAAAATACACAACCCAGGTATCAAGATGTGGCCTTACAAGAGAGGACCATGCTAAGCTCTGCAGAGCTAAAATTCTAAGCTCGTAACCCTCCTCCTCACCCAGCTCCTCTTCCTGGCCTGAACACAAGTGCCAAGAAACCAAGAAGTGCAGAACTGGAAGGAGGGAACGGTGCTTTTATAAATAGTAGCTTAATGCTACAGAGTTTTGTAAACAGGAGAGGTCAATATAGGGTTTTAGGAGTATTTATGCAAAGAAATAATACAGAAACTCTGTTCTGACATAAGCAGTTAGAAGAACATTCAGACTTTGATAAATTCTGCTCTTAAAAGTCTTTAAACTTGAAAACTTTTTCAGAGAGACTTCAGTTTCTTAAGGGGTATCTTTTGGTGTGTGCTGGGGTTTTGGTTAGGTTTTTGTTTGGATTTTGTGTGTGTGGTTTGGTTTTGTGTTGCTTCATTTTTCATTATTTCAGTGTCTCTTCGTTGCAGTCCTCATCCAAGTATTTGCTGCTAATCTCACGTGCCTGGTGGCACCTCAAGGCTTGTTTTTGTCACAAGAGAGTGCAGTGGTTGGTTTGTGCTGGGGCTCTTTTGTTTGTGTTTGTTGGTTTTTGGTTTTGTAGGTTAGCTGGAGAAGCTGTGCACTGTCCCTATGTTCAGACTGACCTTTGGCAATTCTGCTTCCTGGTGGAATAACAACATTGAGCGTTCACAGTTACACACCTGACATGCACTAATTTTGCAGGAGTAACAGTATGGAGGAATGGAATCTAACTCTCAGTCAAACCTCATTGCCTCTGTCTTTCAGAGAAATGACAAACTTCCATTAACTGAAGGAGAATTGAAACAAGTCCTTTCCCATTTAAAGTTTCACACATTTACAGGAATATGCTAAACAAAGTTTGCTGAAAATAAAATGGAAAGAGATGTGGAAGTTAAAGTAACTTCATGTGCTATATTCAAAGGCAGACTGTGAATGGATACTGAATTTTGGCTGTAAAAAACCTGTCAGAATGCATCACGTGAATACAGAAAGACATTACAGACTGTGAGATGAATATCTGTGATGAGACAAACAACCCAACTGGCATGTAGAGGAACACTTGAAGCCTGCTTTGTTATGACTACAGTAAAAATACACATCTATTTTCCTAGAATAACAAAGCATTCATTCTCCTGCTTGAAGCTGTTGGGCATTTACAGCATATTATTAGCAACTATACAAATGTCTTGTGTTTTGAAAAATCAAAGGAATTGGTGAGTAAGAAGAATTAATATCTTCCCTATAGCCCTGCCCTTGGATTTGCTTATATGTTTTGCTTTAAGAACTTAGTCACTGAATAAAAAAATGTAATCTATGCTGGAATCAAGGACTGGCACCCAAGAGCCTCTGTCTCACAGGAGAGCACCCTTATAATTAAGGTGCACAGTTGGGCTGCTTATTATTGCTTGTACTTCTCCCGACTTTGTGATTCTTCAGTGTAGTTTTTTGCCCAGAGGTCTCTAGTGCAGGAGGGAAGGCTTAGACTCATAGTTCTGGCTTAAGGAGCTCTTCTTTGAAAAGAAGGGAGCTACAGGTTTGCACACAGGCCATCTGAGGAGGACCTAGACAAAGCCTGGTATCTTCTTCCCTTGGGTGGATATTCAATCCGTTAAGTATTTCTCCCTGCAGGCCATGTTTCATGAAGACACACATTTGTTCCCCAGGACAAGGGCAAGTTTCCTAAATCTAGAAGCAAACTGAGAGGGACTCAAAATATCTTCTGATCTCATATATGCAGAAGTCTAAATCTGGGAAGAGGAAGAATCTCAGCTCTCCTCTTTGCCTTGTCATTTCCCACTGGCTGGTTTCAACAGATACTGCTCTCCCTTGCTCAGAGGTTTTGTTGCTAGGAAAGGATGCACCACTGCCTAACTCTCTCTTCCTGGAATGGGAGAGAGATGCCTAAATCAAGCTCATGAATTACAGTCCTTAAGCAACTGCCTAGATATAAAATACTCAGCCTGAGTCTCATGTGAACCTTCCTCTTTTGTTCTTAGCCCCTAAGCAAGAAAACATGCCTAATATGCATATTAAAAACCTAAATGTTTGTTAAAAAGGCAGCATATCTTCCTCTCCTTTGTTAGTGCCTAAGCTAAATGCTTTGTACCCTTTCCCTTGCGTGAGATGGGCTTGATCAGTGGTCTGATTCAGAAAAGAGATTCCTGACAAAACCACTTTCTGACAGGATAGATTTTAGCCAAATCAGCTCCTGGAGCTCAGTTCATCTTCTGGTCCCACTGGCACCAGTGCTATGCATGACATGAGGCCAAAACATGCCAGAAAGGAATAAATGTGTGAGAAGGGAGGGGAATCAGGCAATATTAGCCCAAATTTAGAGCAGCTTATGCTGTGTTGGAATCATATTCCAAGGTACAGTTTGGGCTGTTATCAGCCCAGTGGGTTGCCATCACCTGTAACTCCTGTACCATAAAACTGTTTAAACTGCACACCAAGTCCCAAAACAGATTAGATATCACCCACTGTAAGGTTTCATGAACAAAAAAAAAATAGAGACTTGTCAATGAGCAGGGCCTGAGGACAGAGCTTCATGTGATGCTGAAAGATACTGAAGAGCTTGCTGTTGCTGAAATAGGACTGCTTATCTGTTTTTCATCTGCACTTCCTTCCTTCTAGGCACATGCCATTAAGGCTTGCCTTGCACCAGTTACAGCATTCACCTTGCACTTGGGTTTTGAGTGGGTCAGTCTGTCTTGTTAATCGTGTCAGAAAACAAAGCCCCCAAAAAGTGAGTGGTCTGCCAGGCTTAGGAGCCTGAGTCAGTTTTCTTGGACACCTGGCTTGGCTGAACGAGCACTGCATGTTATAATTGTAGGAAATGGACAGGAGGCTCAGCTGGGAGCAGGAGGGTGCTGGGGGAACATGGGGGCAGGATCATAGCCTGTTGGCAACATGAAGCTGTTAGGTTGGCTCAGTTTGCTGCCAAATTTTAGCCAAACTCTCCTTGAACTTTGCTATCTAAAGCACATTATTAAATGCATACAACTCCTGCATCAGAGCCTTGCCAAACTTGTGCTGCTATGCATCATGGGCCAAATGAATTTGCAGATCTTTGTAGATTCAAGAACCAGCTTTGTTCTTGGCTCTTGCTGGCACCTTGGCCAGGTTGTGGAACAGTGGTGCAGTGTGCTTCCCCTTCAGGAAATTCTGCTTGCTAAGGCAGCAATCCAGTTATGTGCTTGAAGCTTTTGGAGAATTTGTATAGCCAGCTCCCTGGAGGGAAGCTGCAGTAACCCAGATGCTAGGCAACAATAGTAGGAAATGCTGTGATGAAGCCTGCATTCAGTAGGGAAGAATGTCTCTTAAATGACAAAATACCTACTTGAGAACTTCCTCTCTTTGAGCAGCAGTCTTGCAGTTCCTTTGTTAAAAGGAGTTGACATTTGTTCACTGTCAGGTCACAGTTTTTACAGTCAGCTGTCATAATGGGCCCAGCTTCTAAGAGATACACAGACCTGTTTCATAGGTCACAGCTCTGGCCCTTCCCTGTTCCCTAAACAAAAATGGTTTCAGGTGGCCAACAATCAAGCAGAAAGGAGAGCTTTCATCCCCAAGGAGCAGCACAATGCAGTTTGAGTGATTACAATCTACAAAGTAATCTACATTGCTCAGACAGAAAAATAATTAATTCTGTCTCTGAACCCCAGACACCCAAGCAACAGGATCCACTCAGAGCAGTTGAGACCCACTGTCATTTTGTAGAGGCTGTGGTGAACAGCTTTCTTCCCCTCCCACACACAAGTAACATGAGGTTTCCAACATCCTACTGAGGTTGATTTTTTCTCAGTGAAATTGTCTCTACATGGTATATACACTGAGTTCCTACCAAAAACATCTGTTGCTGAGCTGTTGTTGATTTAAGGAACCATAGGAACCCTGAACTCCAGATTATTCCTCATGAAATCATTCAATTCCCATATGGGGCAGGGTCTGGAAGAAGAATGTCTACACTTTCCAACAGAATTTGGGCAGTGCACATTGTTTCAATAATGTGGCCAGTGATTTCTGAAGAGGAGGCATCTTGAGCTTCTTGGCAAGGGTGAAAGAAGCAGGTCCGAATCACCAGTTGAGCAGCAGAGCTTCCCTACTTCCATTTGGGGTGGTGGTTGCATTTTCTGCCTTTCCACACTTATGCCACAGTGTGCGTGGTCTCTGCAGCCCATCTCAGGATCTAGTTGTGCGAAGGAAGATGATCTGTTGTGGCTGCATTCAGCTCCAGTGTGCAGACTGCTTTCTGAGAACATGCTTGCCTTAGGCCTGCAGCATGAGTCTTCAGATATGCTTAGCATTAAAATGTGGTTAACTCAGTTCCAGCTCAGCTGTACTTGTACAATTAAGACAGACATTGTGCACTGAAATCAGACTTTTGTGTTTGTTTGTTTATTTTTAGCTTCTATGGAAATTAGAATGATGCAGTCATGCTCTGAGCATATGTGTGCTCTTGTGTGTCTGTCTGTCCTCCCTTTTCAAGTAACTCCTGGCCATTTTCAGCCCAGTTTCATGTAAGGTAGTGGTCCTTTCGTACTGCAGACAAATAGACAGTTAAATATGGCAGAGAGGAAGGCTACAGCCTTATATGGAAAAATACCATCAACCTCTGCCATGTCAGACATAAGAGAGTCTACACAGGAGAGCAGTGTCCCAACCTCATGCAAAGCTTCAGTCAGAGGTGGCACCACCAGAGGATCCTACTATGAGATGAAAATGAGTTGGAAACCAGATTTAATTTGCTGTGTGGCGTGTGGAAACACTTGATTACTCAAGAGAGTAAAAACTAAATACTAATTTTGTCTCTCTTGCTTTGCTTTCTTTGCTGCAGGCCCATGATGTAGAACCAGATCCTGTGTGACCAGGAGGTAAGAGTGGATAACTATGTCTTAAAAGAATTAAACTTATCTTTTGAATTTCAATAAGGATCATTCTACTTCCCATAGTCTTGTATGTCTTCTCTTTAAGCCCACATTAGTCAGGTCTTAGAAGGTCCATCATGGAAACTATAAAATACACTATCCCAGTGGCTGAACTAGGAGAATTTATTGGAGAAAAACACAACAGAACTGTGTTATCTTAAACATTCCAGTGGGCTTGTGGGTTTCTAGCTACTTTCAATAACCCACACATCTCCTATCTTGTGGTGAGGGCCTTACCTTCCCAAAATGAAACAATTAATCATATCAGTTTTCTGAGTCAGAACACAGTGAAGGTACTGAAGTACAAACAGATATATAATGTAAATTTCAGTTGCAGAAGAAATAAACAAAACGATTTAATGTGCATTCCTGGTGGCTTTGAATGTCTGTGTCCTAGCTACAGTATGGCAGTCCCTGAAGTGTGTAAGAAACTCAATGCATAGAAATAGCCACCAGATCTAAGGCATTCGGAGGTCTGTGGCTTCACAGAACAAACAGAAATGAGTATGCAGAGACTGAGAGTGATGTTGTAACAATTACTAACGATGATGTAGATTTTCAGATACAGTACAACATTCCTTCTCTATACATTCATTATTTTAAGTCATACTCCTGACTTCAATACCTTTATTCATGTTAATAGCCAAATGCACTGTACTACCTGTACTGGTGATGTAAACAGTAAATGTCTCCTGGAACTACGATTTGAGCACCTAGATTATTAAACTGGAGAAAGTATACCTGGCAAGGAATCCTGTCCTTCTGATCTTCTGATTCTTGGTAATCAGTCAGGAGCCATTCTCAGTAAGCAATTTGGAAGTGGTCACCTTGCTTGGGAGAAGAGGGAGTTTAACAAAATGCATTGTCACAGTGGACCTCAGTGGAATCATAAGCACATTTAATTTACTAGCACAGACGTAGCCTTAGAGTCTTACAATTGGCAACATGGATACAGCTAATATATCCCCTTTAAAGTCTGTCTAATTATTTTAAAGATGGGTTTGACACCAATTTCTCCTTCACCTTTGAGGCCCAACTGTTAGCATTTCTCGTTTCCACATCTCACCCTCACACTAAGGTAGACTCCTTATGCTCCTCTAAAGTAGCAGTGATGTCAGCAAGTATCACAGAAGCAGTGCAGAGCCTGAACCCATCTTTGGCAGCTTTAAAAGCCTGTCATCCCTAATGCAAGAATGAGCCTGTGTAAGAGAGGATTAGCTCAGAATGTGTTTTACATTAAAATTCATTGGAGAAAAAATGCTATTCTTCATTTTTTTAAAGGAAATCATTCCAATGCATATTTTTTTTCTGCTTCTGATAAGAGTCTGTGGAGGAAGACTCAAACTAATAAAATACTGTTTAAAACAGTGCAGAACTTAAGTAATCAGAAGTTAATTGATGTTTTTTATTAGCCATAGATTTATATTACTCGACATATTAAATATGTTAAAACCTGCTATTTGCTCCCCAGTTGTTTTTCATTCTCTTTCCTTGTTGCTATTTTACAAATATTGTCAAAGCATCTAGAGTCCCAGTCCTGCCTGAGGACTGTGATCCTCAGTCTGCCCACACAAAAACATTGGGGGAGTTTATTTTTCTCTCAAAACGTTTGCTCGCCTATGGTTATTACTCAAGTGATGAAATGCTATGAACACATGGACAGCTGGTCTTGAATCAGTTCACTAGACTTTGTTGTTTTAATAAATTACATGAGTTAATAAACAGCAGTAATTATTCTTTCTGTGCACTCATCTGATCATGAAAAGAGATGATGTTCTCAGTGCTCCTTGCTTTGCTGTACAGTATTATTCCTGTTCTACAGAGGAGGGCAGTAAGAAACACAGTTTCATCTCTAGTTTTTGAAAGCCTTTATAAGGCAATTTCTGTCCTCTGGATGTGTTTGAAACTGTGGGTTCAGAGACTTTTCTGTTCCTAAAATGTGCCCTGTCCACACTGTAACTGTATATGAAGAACTGAGTAATGGTTCTGATGTACCATATTCTTCCCTCTTCCTGCATCTTAGGGTCCTCTGGAAGGAAATTCAGGTGTATGGAAAAAGAAGGATGTACAATGTTCTGCAACTGGTTTCCATCTGGACAGACAGGATCAAAGCAGATGAAGACAAGGAAGGGGAATGAGGGGAAGGTCAGAGGAGGGTCAAACCCTGAAAGCCATAGGACCCCACATACTGCCTGTTGCAAACAATGTAGGGTGAAAAACTTCCATTAGTGCTAGGGTCCAGATAGGGGAACTTCCTGGCAAATATGAGACTAAGACATTTCTTTTTCCTTTTTATTTTTTAATTTAGGGGTTTGATCTCATTCAACAGTCATTCTTTGCCTCACTTCTGTTTGCTGCTACAGAACCACTCCAGATACTATGGTATTATAGATTAATATTATGGTTGCAAAACAATACTCTCTGAAATTTAAATTCTCATTTTTAGAAAGCAACTTGTGGTATGAAATCTGAGAAACCAACACATTTCCCTCCTATGATCGGTTTGTCTGTAAACCCTCTCTACAACTAGTCAACTATAGATCACAGGGTTGGTTTTGTTGTTGTTGTTTGCATTTCTGTTATTGTTCTAAATCTCTGACAAGTATTTCAAATTCCCTGCACCATACTGGCTTTTTTTTTTCCTGGGATGTTTCAAGGGAAGCTAATTTACATCAGGAAATTGCTTCAAGGTGATCTGCCTGGGACAGTCAAAAAGTTTGCATGCTCTGCATAAGGCATACTTTATTGTTTCTTCTGTGCTTCACACATAACCTCTCACAAGCATCTCTCTACCCTGACCAGTCTTTGCCCTTTTCATAGTAAGTAGGCAATAAATATGTGGCTGCCAATCATGGTATCCTGAGAAAACTGAGAGGGAAGAGCCCAGCCAGGTGCAATCAAGTTGGAGATTAAAAGGAGCTCCCATGGGTCAAGACTGGCTTCCAGCTCTGAGGGAAGAAGTGTTAAGGGACAAAACAGGGTCCTTTCTTTGCCTGGAGATGTTGTGAAAGGACTGCTCAGAATGTCCTTCCTTCCTGAGCAAGGTTATTTTATTATTTTTTTCTTTTTCTGAGTAGAAAATTCATTTATTTTCTGCCATGTCCCAAGCTGGAAATATAAAATGCTTCTTTTACCACACAGTCACTCAGCATCCAGTCAATGGGTACCATGCAAGAACTTGAACGGGACTGAATAAAAGCAGTTCCAGGGGGAAATTTACTGACACATCCTACTCTGTTGACTGCTTGACAGGAGTGTTGGATTCGATGATCTCCGGAGGTTCCTTCCAACATCTACTTTCTATGATTCTATGACTGACACTATGCAGATGCAGAGCTACATATGTGCCTGTTCAAAATACAGGCAAAACACTGCATTTCTACAAAGGTTCATTTACCTTTCTCCTTCCAGGTTTGATCTCAGCCAGAGAGAAAAAAATGAGATTACTTCAAAGTGGGCAGAAGCATGTGCTTGAGTATGCTGCCACTTTTCCAAACAGTCCATGGCATTACACTGCAGATAAAGCTTTTCTTATTTCTCTTTGGTCCCTCTTCTCTCCATCCAACCACTTTTTTGATCAGTTGAACTGATTAGGTCAGCAAAAAGCTAGTTCAGGTGTCCTTCAAACAGGCTACACAGCCATTTCAAACATATGCATTAAATCTGCTAATGCTGTGGCTTACTTAGATGGAGAACTGCCTGCTTACTGCCTGCTTTCTGCCTCCCACCTCTTTCTCCTGAGAAGACTTCCTTCAGAAATATCAGTAACCTTCTTATCTTATACTGTCCCTTGAGTATTTCATTACACTTTTCAAAACTATTCTGGTCTGTTCCAATCTGTTGTCTCCAGTTTTAAGCTTAACTGCTCAGTCCTGAGAAGCAGAGTCCTTCTGTCTTCTGTCTGTAGAGCACACAGCACTGTGGTGTCTTGTGTCCATCGTTTCAGGTTTCTAGAAGTGCATACAATCTGATTGAGCCTAATTGCACTTCTCAATTTCTAGTATTTAATCATATTTTGGGTAATTCTACACCCCCTACCTAAATGAGTATTACATTAGACTCAGAGCAGTCTGCAGGGATGGGAAACTGCTTCATCTTCAAATGGAAAGCCTCTATCTGCAGCACATACAGGTGGTAAAAGTGCTCAGCCAGATCTGCATCTCTCCCAGAGCACAAACTAATCATCTCAAGAGGGTACTGGGAGCATAGCGCTACTCCTGTGCTGGTGGCAGATATGAACCTGTTAGATGAGGTCAGTGGTTGTAATCAGTGTTCAAAAAAGATGCTGTGCCACTAAGTATTTGGTCGCTCTGTGGCAGGCAGAAAGCTGTTTCAAGCTGTGCAGTTCAGGATGTGTTTTAGTAACAGTGCAAGTAAATGCCCAAACTGAATGTGTTAGATTAGAAAAATATACAAACTGTTGTGTGACAACACATGAGAGACATGGCCCTGCTGGAATGGGTCCAAAGAAGGGCCACAAAGATGATCAGAAGGCTGAAGCACCTCTCCTGAGAAGACAGGCTGAAAGAACTGGGGCCATCTGTTCAGCCTGGAGAGGAAGGCTCTGGGCAGAAGTTATTGCTATATTTTGATATTTCAAAGGGACCTAGAGGAAGGCAGGGGATGGACTGTTTAGAAATGCCCTAGGATGAGAGGCAATGTTTTTAAACTGGAACAGAGTAGATTCAGGTTGACCATTAAGAGGAAATTATTTACAATGACAGTGGTAAAATACTGCAACAGTCTGCACAGGAATGTCTTGAGACCTTGGCTCTGGAGGCATTCAATATCAGACTTGCTGCAGCCTTGGGCAGCCTGATCTAGTTGGAGGTGTTCTTGCTTACTACAATCTGTGAATCTGTGAACAATGCAGAATATTAAAAAGACACTAAGGCCTTTCATTGTTGGAGAAAGACAAATGGGGCATACTGAAGTATGGACAGGCCACACATGCAGGGTTACTATTTACTGCTCTGATGGAGTACTGAGAAACCGCTCCCCGTAAATTGTCTTTTCAACACCTTTCATTCTGTTGCGGTGAGAATGCACTCCAAAAGTGCTGGACAGGCTGGACAGGCTCACCATAACTTAGAAAAAATTCAGGCCATGTCCTAGCAGAGCACACTCTTGCTTACCCTTCTCCAGTGACATGTGGTTCCCCAGAGGAGATAAGACAACCAGGCGGCAAGTCCACATTCATAGTGGGTGTGGAAGGGGCTAGGGTTAGTTGTCTGCCGTGAGGATCTGGCTGGAAAGTGTTCCTGCCCCAGTGCCTGAAGAATCCTTAGAGGACAAGTTCCTGTGCCCAGTCACCCTGAGGCAATGTGGGGGCATTTACAAGAGGAGGCTCAGAGGAGCTGGTTCCTTGAAACAGCCATCTCTACTGGAATCCCCATTTGTCCTGCCTCACCCTACAAATCTGTAAGACTTGTTCTTTTTAAAGCCACCTTTCATACTCTACACAAGAAATCTCCATAGGTGACACTTCCTATTTCAGTTTCAAGGTTACCTCAGCCCCGTGTTTCATACCTAAGACATCACCAGGTCATTAGTTTGCTACCTGATAGTGGCTCAGTGTCTCTCTTCACCCACTCCCTACTTAGAAAGTACAATAATCGATTGCATCTCCCATCCTCCATAGAGATACACATACCAAATTTTTCTGCTAAGATCTCAGTTCTCTTCCCATGTCAGAGGCTCTCTGTCTATAACATTTTCTTGTGCCATCTACACTCCTGCCCACTACAAGGATTCTATCTTCTCTTTTTTTTTTCACTCATGGCTCAGTTGACCCTAATTTCCTTATACTAGGGACTTTTTTCTTTCCAATTCAGGCTCCTCCTGTGTCCTTCATTCCCTTCCCCCATGGCTGAGTTCATCGCCGTTCCCCTACCATTGTTAAGGGTTTCTTTAATGTCTGGGAGGGGGAATGTCAGAGTGTGGGTGTGTCCCAGCTGTATTGAAAGGACAGAGAGGATGGATGGGCACTCTTATCTTGGAAGGTGTTAAGGGAGTTTTGGTTCAATATACACTTAGAAAAGTGCCTGAGACCCTGTTTATGATACCAGGCTCTTAATGAAGTTATCCTCTATTTTTTTCTTCCCTTTTCATTGTTAACTATTTACTAAAATCAAGAGAGTTATGCCCACTCCTGCCAAGAATACTTCCTGAAGCTGAAGAAATCAACTGAAAATGTGTTCAGAAGTTACTGCGTTAAAGACAGAGGTACAATGAGGCTGAGCGCAGGGCTCACAAATTCGGCCCCTAAGTAGTACAAAACAGAGAATAAAGCACAGACCCTAGCAAACAGGATTATGCAATTTATTCAGAGATATTTGCACACTGAACAACACATCCTTAGGCCTTCTAAACCAAAAGATGATAGACCACATGCACAATGAGAAAAGCACAATATGCAAAAACACATCTACCCGTTGTAAAAAATATTTACCAGTTTCTTCTTCATCTGGCTTTAAAACCAGCATGGAAACTGTCCTGATTGTCATGCTCCTGGTCTCATTACACTGTCTGTTTCTCTTGCATTTTTCCTTTATTTTTGGATCCTTCTGCATCGCTCCTGGTTTGTATTTATTTGCATTTGCTCTTGGTTTTCAAATCTGGGACCTGATTCTATTGTCTTTACTCAGGCAGCTCTTTATTGAAAGCAAATGGCAGTCTTACTGGAGAAGAGGCGATGGAAATGATCCATGGTTTCTGTATAGGGTCTTGCTTCTGTGGCAAGCTGTGTGCTGGTGCAGTTATTCATGAATATACAAGTAGCCACAGATTTGATGGTAGATGACCAGTTAAATACTATGGTTCCATTGACAATCTCTGTAAATAATTTATTGTTCATAAAGTTTTATTTTTAAGATGTCTTCAGCTCAGAAGAGGCAATATTATTTAGGAATCTAACTGATACACTATGAATTATTCATAGAATTAATACAATATCAGGTTGCAAGGGACCTCAAGGATCATCTAGTCCAACCTTTCAGGGTAAGAATATAGTTTAAACAAGATGGCCCAGCACCCTGTCAAGCTGGGCCCTGAAACTGTCTAATATAGGAAAATCCACCACCTCCCCTGGGAGTTTATTCCCATATTTAATAGTTTGAATGGCAACAAAAAAATGTGGAATCCAGTCCAAATCCCCCCAGTAGCAACTTGTAGCCATTACCCCTTGTCTTTAACATGTGACCCTTTGTAAAAAGGGAGTCTCGCTCCCATGACAGCTGCCCTTTATGTACTTGTACATGGTTATGAGGTTCCTCCTAAGCCTTCTGAAGGCTGAGCAAACCCAGTACTCTAAGTCTTCTTTCATATGACAGGTCTTCCAGTCCTCTGATCATTCTTGTGGCACTTCTCTGGACCATTTCCAGGCTGTCCACATCCTTCTTGTAGAGCAGGGAAGACCTTGTTGAAGACCTAAGGAAAACTAACTGGTTTGCTGGCAAGGTACGTATGTAAAAACATTGACCTATGCCTTTGGCAAATGATGGTTTAGAACCATGGAATCATAGGATCAATCAGGTTGGAAGAGAGCTCCAAGCTCATCCAGGCCAACCTAGCACCCAGCCCTATCCAGTCAACCAGACCATGGCACTAAGTGCCTCAGCCAGGCTTTTCTTGAACACCTCCAGGGACGGTGACTCCACCACCTCCCTGGGCAGCCCATTCCAATGCCAATCACTCCCTCTGTGAAGAACTTCCTCCTAACATCCAACCTATACCTCCCCCTGCACAACTTGAGACTGTGTCCTCTTGTTCTCTTGCTGGTTGCCTGGCAGAAGAAACCAACCTGCACCTGGCTACAGCCTCGCTTCAGGTAGTTGTAGACAGCAATGAGGTCAGTACTGAGCCTCATCTTCTGCAGGCTAAACAACCCCAGCTCCCTCAGTCTCTCCTCATAGGGTTTGTGTTCCAGGCCTTTCACCAGCTTTGTCACACAATCACAGAATCATAGACTCAATCTGGGTTGGAAGGGACCACAGGGATCATCTAGTTCCAACCCCCTTGCCATGGGCAGGGACACTCTACTGGCCAGATCAGGCTGGGCAGAGCCCCATCCAGCCTAGCATTAAACACCTCCAGGGATGGGGGCTCAAACACCTCCCTGGGCAACCCATTCCAAGGTCTCACCACTTTCATGGTGAAGAAATTCCTCCTCACATCCAGCCTGAACCTACCCATCTCCAGCTTCGCTTCATTTCTTGTCAATCATTTGAATGATTCAGTTTGTGGAAAAAAAAACAACTTTGTATTCTTTTCTGTTGCTTCCAGAAAGGGCCAAGTGTTTGTTGGTACATGCATTTCTTTCATCTTGAAAGCAGATTGTAAATTCCTTATATTAGCAGAGTGAAGATAGATGAATTATCTCTAAGACAGTCAAGACTCTTAATTGCACATCTTCAGTCAATGGGAAGAATGCTCTTGACTTCAGTACTTAGAGAATGATCTCATAGGCAGGAAGACAGGCTGGGTTTGGGGATTTTTTTTTCACAATCCCAGAGATAGTTCAGAACTTTTCTCAGATTGAGATTACAATTTTCTTTCTGAGTATTGGCATTTCCTACAAATCACCATTGCCTTTGTTTTTCCTGCATAGTTTAGCTCCCTAGTGAAGACTCTGAGCCATCCTGAACAAGTAGGTAGTCACCTTTCAGCTTGACTTATCCTGTACTACTTCAGTCAATGCTGTATTATGTTGCATAGTGAGACATTCTTAACAGAGCACAGGGTTTTCCTGAGAAAGTAGGAAATACTTCTTCTATTTCTTGCAGTTTCTTCATTGTTTTATCCTTGTAATCATACCACTGCCCAGCAGTAACCAGCTTCAAAAACATACAGGAAACATAATTTGCTAGCTCCGTGGCTTTAAATAATCCCAAAGAGAGAAATATTGGGGACAGAGTACATGTTTCTGTCTCTGTAACCAGGCAAAAGATACTGCTTTTTTGGGGAGCCCTTCCACAAAAGTATTCAGGGTTTGAGAAGGTGGTCTCTAAGTAAATTGTCCTGAAGACAACTCTCCTCCTGTTCCCTCGCCTCTCCTCACCCTTCCTTGCCTCTCCTTTTCTCTCATTTTCTCCTACTCCGAGACCTAATGTGCCAGTGTAGCACATACATGCCCTTTTCCAAAATTCAATGTAACATGACACTTCTGAAGATATCAGGTGATGTTTTAAACAGGCAAGTCTGTGTGCAGCCTCTGACTCCTGCTGTTTGGGAAGGTTTCTTAGGTGCAGCAGAGCAGCTAGCAGAGAAATTAACTCTTCAATACAAGACATCAAGTTTGTTGTCCATCAGCAGAACTGTGAACCAACCACACTGAAAGTTAAACAGGATAGAATCTTTCTTGCTTTTTTTTAGTGTAACTCATGCAGTTTTGCAGTAGGTTTGTCCTAAAACCCACCAGCTGCTAAGCAGAATTAATCTTATAAGGCTGGAAAGGTCAGTTCCTCGCTTATTTGCTTACTGCTGGTAAGCTAAGGGACATGGTTTAGCACCAGACTTGGTAGACTTTGATAATGGTTGAAATTGATGATCTTAAAGATCTTTTCCAATAGAAACAATTAGAGAATCACAAAATCACAGAATGTTAGAGGTTAGAAGGGACCTCCAGAGATCATTGAGTCCAACCTCCCTGTTAAAGCAGGATCACTTAGGGTAGTCCGCAAAGCAATGCACGCAGGCAGGTTTTCAAAGTCTCCAAGAGAAGGAGACTCCACAACCTCTCTGGGCAGCCTGTTCCAGTGCTCCATCATGCTCACTGTAAAGAAGTTTCTCCTCATGTTGAAGTGAAATCTTCTATGTTCCAGTTTGTATCCATTGTTCCTTGTCTTATTACTGTGCGCCACTGAAAAGAGATTGGCCCCCTCCACCTGACACCCACCCCTCAGATATTTATAGACATATTGACATTGATGAGATCTCCTCTCAGTCTTCTCAAGACTAAACAGCTTCAGGTCTCTCAGTTTCTCCTCACAGAGGAGATGCTCAAGTCCCCTATTCATCCTCGTGGCTCCCTGTTGGACTCTCTCTAGCAAGTACCTGTCTTTCTTGAAATGGGGAGCCCAAAACTGGACACAGTATTCCAGGTGTGGTCTCATCAGGGCAGAGTAGAGGGGGAAAAGAACCTTCCTAGACCTACTGGACAAACTTTTCTTGATGCACCCCAGGATACTATTGGCTCTCTTGGCTACAAGGGCACATTGCTGTCCCATGGAGAATTTGCTGTCCACTAGGACTCCAAGGTACTTTCTCCATGGAGCTGCTTTCCAGCAGGGCAACTCCTAGACTGTATTCGTGCCTGCTCTTAGTCCCCAAATGCAGGACCTTGCACTTGTCCTTATTGACCTTCATGTGGTTAGCCTTTGTCCAGCTCTCAAGCCCGTCCAGATCTCGTTGGACGGCAGCACAGTCCTGCCTTTGGCCAGTAAGAAGTTAGCAGCTGCTAGGATACTACAGGACAAAGGCTTGCATACATTTTTTATTTCTATGAATGGAAGTAAGAGAAGCACTTAAGAGAGAGTGAGTCTTCAAAGTTACTTTGCATCCTTAGCTTCCCTGATTTTTTTTTCTTTCTGTATCTGATTTAGATTATAAAATCCCTGGGGCAGCAATAATCTTTGAGTCTTCTTCACTCAAAACCAAATCATTGATGCTTAATGAGAAAAGAAAATGTTGATAAATTAATATAAAGGTTGCCTTCCTGCAGTCTGGCACTTTAATAGATGGCACCCAGTTGGAACTAAAGGTCTTGTAATGGCAGGACAAGGGGTAATGGGTTTAAACTTGAAGAGGGGAGATTTGGACTGGATGTTAGGAAGAAATTCTTTACAGGGAGGGTGGTGAAACCCTGGAACAGGTTGCCCAGGGAGGTTGTGGATGCTTCCTCCCTGGAGGTGTTCAAGGCTAAGATGGATGAGGCCTTGAGCAACCGGTTCTAGTGAGAGGTGTCCCTGCCTATGGCAGGGGTTTGGAGCTGGATGATCCTCGAGGTCCCTTCCAACCTAAACCATTCTATGATTCTATGATTAATCTAAAAACCTGAGCACAGGATCAGAAGAGAAGGACATAAGAGTCCTTCCACTGCCTTCAAGTGAAAGAAGATCTGGTCCTGTTGCAAACAATTATTTGAAATTAAAAGCATATGACTGGGTAGTGTACACTCAGGTATGTTTCTGCATATTGCATATGGTAATTTCCCACCAGACAATCTACAGACAGTGATCAAGCTCCTGTGTCTTGGTGGACCCTGAGGTTCCATGTGGGTGCAGAAGCCAGCCCATGCAAAGCAGCTTGCTGGATTATGGTGTAATTCATTTTTGTGGTGCCATTTATGCACTCTAATGGGCTTTATTCACAGCAGGGATGAGTGAGGTGCTGGAAGGCACAAGCTAAGCTGAAAGAGATTGGCTGATCTTATTTCATGCTTTGTTTTAGTGGCTACATGTTAGACAGATTGTGAAAAATATGTTGTTTTTCAGATGTAGATTACAAGTCTGCCCAGAGACTAATAAAAACTGGGGATTCTGCTGTAATGCTTGGGTCCCAAAATATGCGAGAACACCAGCAGTCTGCAATTCTAACCATCTGCAAGCTAACCAGTGGCAAAGATTTATGTACCATTTGGTTGGCTAACTTCAGCAGGCTCTGGGACATTACAAAGAATACAGATGCTGATAAACAGAATCATATGCCTTCTGATCTGCTGCCTGTCCTATCCTATCCATCTTATTTACAGTAATAAGTGACATATTTTCCTGCTTTAGCCATCAGGAATTTTTACTCTTTATTTTTTTCTTTGTGAGTTGTTATAGATTTGGAGTTGGTAGCAGATTTAACTCAGGACAAAGTAAAAAGAAAGTGCTGCTGTGGCCACATTCTCCTATCTAACCAAAACAAACAATCTGGAAAACACTTCCCACATCAACACATCAAGCAATGGCAAAAAAATGCCAAGCAATTCCTTTTGCTGATAAAGTGGCATTCCAAGTACAGGGGTTTGTTACTGGAATTAGGCAAGTAAAAGTTAGACTCCTACCTGTGTACTAACCTGTCTAAGATTAAGGGTACTCTTAGTACTTGTGAATAAATTCAAGGATTGCACAAAAGGGACACTGTGACAGCAAGTTTATTGCAGGCCATTTGAGTAAGAAAATATGGTATCTCTCAGGTGCTGAAGGGCCTGTCTGGAGAAATAAGTGGAGATGTGGAAGGCAGAATAGGGCAGAGAGGAAGAGGCAGCCATGGTGTGAAAAGCCTTGAAACAGCGTAAGTGGATTTCAACTCCAAGCTAAGAAAGCAAAATGAAGAAATGTCTGTCACAGAAACAACTTCCTCTTATCTCCTTCCACCTCCCAAAATTGAGAATGATATACATAGAGATAGATAGATATATATAGACATAAAACTGGGAAGAGTGGTTGAGGGAAAACTAAGACATACCGTATCAGAATGTCATGCAGTACATGAGAAATGAGAAGAAACAATTAAAAACTGCTGTGACACCATATGGAACTTTCCACATTCAGCTGCATGTTCAAAGCTTTACAAAAGAAACTTTAAAAACAGCTACATTCTTCTCACCTCAAAATAGTGTCCTTTGCTGGAAGACAACATTGTTATTTAGAATGTCTGCAATTTTATGTGTTTGAACCCAGAGATGATCTAACACAGGCGTTTTAGACACTCAGAACCCCAGTGTAAGAGATAGCGTGCATTTCGAATTGTAGATGGGCAAGCAGTGGTACGACTTAAGAGAGGCACCAGAAAAATGGACGTGATAGCCATTCTCCACTCAGTAAATAAGGAATCAACGAGATGTCCCCTTTTTAGCATCAGCTACAACAACAGAAAACCTCTGCCCAAGGACACAAATATACAGATGTAAACAGTGGAGGTCATCTGTTCCTCAGGGGTCCCTTGATCTGATAAAAAATGGGGCAGTGGACTGAAGGACATGAAGCCTTGTATGTAAGAGAGAAGGGGCAGAAATATCATAGAATCATAGAATCATAGAATGGTTTAGGTTGGAAGGGACCTCAAGGATCACCCAGCTCCAACCCCCTGCCATAGGCAGGGACACCTCCCACTAGAGCCGGTTGCTCAAGGCCTCATCCAGCCTGGCTTTGAACACCTCCATGGAGAAAGCATCCACAACCTCCTGGGCACCCTGTGCCAGTGTCTTACCACCCTCACTGTAAAGAACTTCCTCCTAACATCCAGTCTACATCTCCCCTCTGCCAGTTTAAACCCACTCCCCCTCGTCCTGACATTACTAGACCGTGTAAATAGTCCCTCCCCAGCCTTCCTGTAGGCTCTCTTCAGATACTGGAAAGCCACTCTAAGGTCTCCTCGAAGCCTTCTCTTCTCCAGGCTGCAGAGCCCCAACTCTCTCAGCCTGTCCTCATAGCAGAGCTGCTCCAGCCCTCTGAGCATCTTCGTGGCTCTCCTCTGGACTGGCTCCAGCAGTTCCATGTCCTTCTTGTGTTGGGGGCTCTAGAACTGCACACAGTACTGCAGGTGGGGTCTGACGAGAGCAGAGTAAAGGGGGAGAGTCCCCTCCCTTGCCCTGCTGGCCACATTGCTCTTGATGCAGCCCAGCACACGGTTGGGAGAGAATGATGAAGTTGTCCAGATATAAACTGCAATCATAGAACCATAGATGCACCTATTTGAGAAAAAAAATGAGGCTGTGGTTTTGAGAGATGTCAGGGGCTGATTTAATACTTGTATGTATGCACAAGTATATATATCTATATCTTTGTATCTCTTCTTCCCCACTTCCATCCTTCCACCCATTCTTGGCCTCACAGCCCCACTGTTTACACTGGGGCTGGTCCCAAACTGACATAACTCATTAACCCTCTGAACTGACATAACACACCAACCCAGCAGCAAAAGAACCCAGGAAAATTTAGCTATGTACAGATCATACATGTTCAGGCACTGGGTGGTTTGCTGGTGGAAGGAGTGGAATATGAGGAGTGATATGAGGGGGGAGACGAAGGACAAGAGGAGGAAGATGAGGCAAAAACTCCTTCTGGAGGAATGGAGCCATGTGATCGGCTCATCTGCCTGCAAAACCACAGCCTGAAACAAAGCATGTAGAAGCTGAGCTGCTCGCCTGGTGCTTTATTATTACTCTGTTCTCTAATAGAAAAGACCCCACATTTCCTAAAGTTTTGCTTGTTGCAAGGTCAGAAGTGATTGCGCTCTAAGGATGCTTCTCTAATCCAGCTGTGGTAGGCCACCATGATCAGTAAACATGATTTAAGAAGCAGACAGAGTATATTTGATCTGGAAAGATAAGAGTGTATGCTGCCCCAGGGAAAGAGATATACTTTGACACAGATAATAAAATGCCATGCCTTAGCCTTTCCTGTCTTTTGCATGCCCATCTTTCCGTGAGAAGTATCTGAATTAAGGAGAACGTTAAGGAGAACAATGCAAAGTGAAACTGAACTGTAGCTTTTGGAAGCTAAATATTGTCCTGAACACACAAAGAGCTTGCAGATCCCCACTGAAATAGTAGCAGAGGTGTCACCTGGTGCTCTTCTCAATCTGAGAATGGGCCAATAAAGTCTCAAATATTAAAAAGAAAAGAAAAAAACAATCCATAGTAGTAGCCTGAGAAACTGTATCTTATGATGTCTTTATTAAAGTACTTTCTGGTTTTAATCTGGAACACTCAGAATACTTTTTATGAAAGTTCCTACTAAAGAAAAGCCTCCAAGATTATACCAAATATAGTCCAAAAGTGCCTGAAGAAATCTCTGTATTCTGTCTTCTTTGGCACCCATGACATCTTATCCTTTAGTGAAATATCTCCAAATGATTCAGTAAACTTTGGCTGAATTTTAAGGTAAGTAGCCTGAATTCTTCAAATACTTGGGGCAACTTGCAGTCTTGGCTCCAAGCTGTACCATCAGCTGTTTGAGATTGCATAAAATTACCATGATCTGCCTCCTGGATTTTATATCTTTATCAGAAACAAAACAAAACTATTCCTTGCATTATATGTAGCTCTTTAGATGAAAATACTTCAGGTTGATAACATAAGTTAGCTTTTCTGACAGCCATTTTAGACCAACGACTTTAAAGGACACAAGATGACCAAGCACATAATGCAAGGACAATTCAGTTGCTGTACCATCTAATGCCTAGGGAGAAAGGCCAGATTTTGGCAAAGTCAGCAGCAGAGCACCCACTGAGCTCAGGGACTGCATTTTGCTTGCTAACATCTCACAATGAGCGACAGAAACATTACGCTGCCAAGCTCTTGCCAGGAAATCTGGCCACTCTAGCCAGATGGATCACCAAAATGAAATCCCTCTTAAACTGTAACCATATCCACACAACTGTGCATGCTGCATAGTTTTATCCAAGAGCACACTACCTGAGATAGCTTGTGGGGTTGACTTTTTACACTCAGCACATTGCAAATGAAGTTGGGGAAGGACAAATCTCCACTTTTCCTGGTACTCCTCGTATCTTTGCCGAGGGTGTTTAACACCGGTGGACTTCACTTTCACACTGTCCATAGCACCTGGGGAATTTTCTATCCAGACATAACAGCCATAATTAAAAAAAAAAGGCAACCTGAGAAATGCAGCCTCTGCTCGGGGTGAACCAACGAGCTTATATCACCTCTGGTACCTCGAGGAACGCTGCAACCCAACAGCAGGTACAGCAGCACGCCAGCGCCTGCCAGGCCAGCTTGAGGCAAGGCGCAGTCCGGCCCCGAAGGCCTTGCAGAAAAGCCAGGCGTATACGCTCAGTCTTCCCCGGGTCTGAGAGCGGGCAGGAGTTAGACGTGGCTCCCCGTCGAAGCCAGGCTGGAGGTACTAGGCCGCTGCAAGCGACGCCACCCGAAGGTACAGCCGGACACTGGCACGACAGCAAGCCCCGCCGCGCACGCTGCCCTCCGCCGCCAGGAGGGAAGGTGCTGGGCGGACCAAGCCAGCTCCGCCGCCCCCTCACAGCAGGGGGCTGGGCCAGGCCCCGCCACCGCCCCCTCCCCTCCTCGCTTCCCTCCCGCTCCGTCAGGCACCGCCTTCTCTCTCCGCCCCGCCGCAGGCCGCCGCCCGCCTCTCCTCCTCCTCGGCTGCTTGACTAGGGGGCGGGGGTGTTAATCGCGGTGAGGCGGTAGCAGGGGTGCGACGAGATAGGAGGTAGTCCTCGGAGCTCTGCTGGTTCAGGCGTTTTCTCGTCCTCCTTTTGCTTGTGGGTGTTGAGGCGCGACCATGGTGAAGGTGTCGTTTAACTCCGCGTTGGCGCAGAAGGAGGCGGCGAAGAAGGAGGAGGAGAACAGCCAGGTGCTGATCCTGCCGCCGGACTCCAAGGTGAGGGCGGCAGGGGACCAACCCACCGGGGCTAGCCCGGCTGCACAGCAGGAGCTCTTCACTGCTCCGCTCCG
This sequence comes from Tricholaema leucomelas, assembly GCA_013400475.1. Classification (NCBI taxonomy): domain Eukaryota; kingdom Metazoa; phylum Chordata; class Aves; order Piciformes; family Lybiidae; genus Tricholaema lacrymosa; species Tricholaema leucomelas. The sequence continues at coordinate 411,893 of WAAF01006428.1, read as the reverse complement.
CTCTGCTCTGCTCCGCTCCATTCGGTGGCGAGGTGCTGCCGAAGGGAGGGACGGTTTTATTCTTCATATGCTCTTCGCCTCCCGGCGATAAACCGCGGGCGGGCCAACAGGGAAATCTGCGCAGCGGTTTGCCCCGCCGCCCCTCTCAGCACACGCTTCTAAAATGGCTGACAGGAGAAGGAGCTTTAAAGCTCTGCTTCTCTGTATTTTAGACATTTTTGTGGCGGTTTGGTTTTTATTATTTCCTCTAGTCCGACAGCGCTTGGACTGCGTCCAGCGCGCTTTTTAAGGCTCTTTAGTCGCCTTCGTGGTGTCCCGTCCGGAGCCGCCAGTCGCGGCAAGCCGAGGGGCCGGCCCGGCAAGGGGCTGCGGTCGCCGGCGTGCCGCGGTTAGACGGGGTCGCGGGAACGGGCTGGCGGCACCGAGCACGGCAGCCCACTGGGGCCCACAGCCTCTCCCCAGATGGTTGCCTGTGGTGAGGAGGTCGGGGGTCCCTCCGCTGTGTTTGGGTCGGTCGCGGAAGTTGGTTCTCGTGTGGAAGGCTCGATCGCATCTGGTGTTCACGCTGCGTTTCATCAGGCGGATAAATCTGGAGAAGTGCTAGCGAGCTCGCAAACCTAGAATGCTTCAGGGCAGGGAGTACTTGGCGAGGGTAACGTTGGAGGTTTGGCCGGTCTTGCGCCGCAGCGTGTTTGCGGAGCCTGGTGATTGTGTGTTGAGGCGAACTTCGCCTTGAAACTTGGGCTGGTTTAAATAAAGGAACAAAGAGCTGCCTCCCCCCGCCCCAAAACAACACCCAAACTCCAGTCGATGTCGCCTTCCCTTGGCGTCTCCAAACAGCAGCAACGAACAAAACAGCAGCGGACTTTAAAGTTTATGAAGTGCCGAGCTGTCCAGAATATAAAGATTTTTGCTTGCAGTTTCTGTGCTGCTGTGATCAAAACCAGTTTTTAATTAGGAGCAATGTAATTTGCTCAGAGCTCTTCAAAAAGAGAACGAAAACTTGCAAAATGGGCAGCTGCATATAAAAGGCATGCCTTGCTGTTCTCATTTCCTTCACAAGCTTTTGTGCATCAGGCCTCTGAGTTACCAGGTTGGATCTGCAGAGAGATACTGTTTATTAGTTTGCTAAATCTTTGTGACGAACTTCTGCCTGGGAAGATAATAATCTGTTGAATTTTTAGTATGAATTTGTGCCGTGGTGTAGGTCTTGCTGTGATTTTGACGGGGCCAAGTTCTTAACCTGCAGAATCCGCTGTCATTTCAAAGCCAAGGGGAAGACTGCAAGGCGGTTTTATAGTGACATCTTCCTGCTACAGCAGCTGGTCAGATTTCACCTTTCTTTTGGAACATACTGCACTTAAAAACTCCAGCCGAGGTACTGAGGCCCTTAGAATAGTGTTCCACAACAAATGAGACCGTATCATTGCTCAAATTGTCAGCAATTACGGGAAATCCGTTAGGTGATCTGTGTGCCTAGTTCCTAATGCTGTTCTCTAGAAGGTAATAGATTTCCCAAGGCTGACTTAGACTGTGGAGTTCCTTCCTGACCCCAGGTTTGGTGGTCAGTTTGATATCAAGCATGTAATCAAGACACAAACTACAAGTTCCAGAAAATGGGGATTTCATGTCGCCCTGGAATCCAGATCTCCCCTGGACGGTGTTTGCTTCACAGAGCCTACCAATTTAGGCTTCTAGTTCCTACAGCCAAACAAACAAATACATCTGGCAGATTGTACACTGGGGATCAAATCCTCTGCACCCTGTCCAGATACTGACGAAAGTGTGTTATTTGACCATGATTTCATTAACACAGAACTGTAAATTCTTGCAGCTGAGGATGAGATAATCATAAGGCTCTACCTTAACTTTGCCCATGTCTTAGTACTGCTTTTCTCACTTGGAAGTAAGACTTGCAGACATTTATTAACCAGGTCAAAAGGTGATCTTGTTTCACAGTAGTAGCTTCTTACAAGTTCTTGCACTGTTATCAGGGGTTGATGATGGCTGAACAAGGCTTAAAACAGTCGTAAAATAGCATGCAAGGAGTGGATGCACTGTACGGATGAGAATTCCAAAAGCCAGTGAGCACTCTTAAGGAACATTAAGCCTTTGACATTCTTCTTGACACATTTCCATCTTTCTCTGCAGAACTGCAGACCTGTACCTACCAGTGTGCAGACTTCTCTTGAATAAGCTTTATTTGAGCTTGCATGTGTTTGAGCATAAACAAAGGCAGATCTCAGTGCAGTAGTGTCATCTGTAGTCCTAGTAGAAAAGGCTGCTCAATCCATCCAGGATTAACAGTATTGAAACAAATTATGTCATATCTGTAGAGTTATTTGGATCTTTTAAGTCTGAGGGTTTATTCTCAGATTTCAGACAAAATACAAGGAACTGAAGGCCATTGTAAAACTTGATTCCTTTGAGATTGAGTGCAAGATACAGTCTTTGAACTTTGCCTTCTCAAATAAATTAAATGCATTAGAAATTAATCTTTTTACCCCCTCTACAATGAACTTCAGCTATCTATTTAGTTCTTTGGAGAGCAGGGGAAAGATAAGCCACAACTGACAAATATGTTACACACCCACCCCCACTTTAGAAATCACTCAGAATAGACTCAGCTGGCTCTGGAAGTTGAAGCTTCATATTTACAGTTTAGCTCAATATACAAGCAGATATTTACAGTATATACAGTTATATACAGAAATATACAAGGTAAAAGGTAATACAGAAACACAACAGCCCTCCCAGAAACCTGAGTGCCCAGGAGGGGCTCTCAACCGCCCTTCCACCTTTCTCCCACCCCTCTCTCTTAGCCTGCTGTTGCCTTATGCCCAAGGAAGATTGGAGGATCGGCCAGGGGGATTAAGAAGCAGGTGGATTAATCAGAAAGATGACAGGTTAGGTTGGAGAGAGAAGTGCAGCCCACAGCCTGGACAGAGACCATCTCTCTTATCTGTGTTTGGATTCTTTTCTTATACATCTCAGCAAGCCTATGAGTAAAGTAGACATCACCATTGTTTCTGTCTCACAGCCTGTAATCTAATTCTTCTCACCAAAACACTCTAGCTTCAAACTAGCACAGTTATTCCTATCACTGAATTGCTGGAAAACCCTTACTTTCAGGTGAGGTTTGGAGAAAATATGAGAATGAATATAGAAGAGCGAATTTTGGTTGATTGAAAAAAGGTCACCTCTCCAAAATGGTGTCTATGGGACGTTTGTTTTTTCCTCTCTGGTATCTTTACAGACATTGTTTCTGTAGGATGTTAGACAGATCTGGATCACAAGTGTGAACGTGAGGAATATTACATAACTTTTTCTGAAGCTTTTATTTATGAAGAAAGCCCTAGGACATGTTCTGGCTTTGAAGTAAATGGAAACACTTAAGAATGGAAGAGGATCAGCAAAGTTGCACATTCAGAATTTTATTATCAAGAACTTCCAAAGACTTGAGCAAGAGATAATGAAAAAAAAAAAAACAACCAAACAAATACTCTGAAAATGAAAGAAAATAAAGATTTGTGGAATAGGCCTTCTGGACAGTTCTTTGGTCTTGTTCTGCTGGTTGTCCCACCAGGGTGTTATGAAGACTACCACTCTGCTATTGAAGGATTACTCTCAAGTATGTATTTGTCCTGGGGCTTGCTAAAGAGCATTTTCAGCCAAAATATGTTGGTTACATGGCAATAGAAGTACTCTGATCTCAGCAAAATTTGCCCAGTAAACTCTGATGCAGATAGCAATAGGCAGTCGAGGAGGATGCAAGAATGGTAGATGTGTCATGGGAACAGCAGCTTAAAGACAGCTTTTGCAGAAGGCACTGGTGTTATGCATTGCAATATGCTACTTTAAAAGGAGTTTAAACATTAAGATTGCTAATCCTGCTTCTGTGTAAATCACCTGTCAGTATTACTGCATGTTGTGAAAGTGGCTCCATACTTACTGCAGGCAACCATTAAAACTGCTACTGCTATTGGGGTAATCTTTACATGCCATAATTCTTGGCCCAAATACAGAACATCCTTAGTAAAGATTCTCAGACCACATTTACTTTGCTGCTTTGTTCATTCTCCATGCAATAAGGTATTTTGTGACCCAATTTCCCAACAAACAAACAATGTATGGTATTCTGACATTTTTCCTACAATAGATCTTTGGAGAGCCAAAGATGATTCTGAGCATAGTTGAAGTCTTGAGATATTTTGCAGAGTCTGTTCAATACATTGAGTCTTCCCCATAGCTGTTTGGGCCCTCAGTAACTCTCAGGCAGTTTCTCCCTTCTGCCAGGTTAGGTAGCAACCTTTTGTGTTTTATTTTCTTGGGGTGCTTGAGTCAGCACATCTTTAACAGATGCAGCTTTGTAAGTGGGTGGTGTCTGTGCACATCGGTGTATTATAGCTGTCCTTTGGATAGCTGTGTCTGCAGGCAGTTAATGGGATAGTATAAATGTTAAGAGTGTAGAAGCAGTAGCTTTTTGCATTTTTTCCTTATTACATTTTACTTTTTTTTTTTTTTAAGTTAATCTTTTCTAAAGCATACTAAAATAAGCACTTTTAACACAGAGTAAGAAGGTCCATCTGAGAAATACTGTTGAGCAACTAATGAGTACTATTTTGCCATGTAAAAATACTCTTGGATTTTGTGCTATTTGTGTTACATGTTTCTGAAATACAGAGTATGGCAACTGTAAAGCTAACACCTTTATGTATGTGTGTGTATGTGTATATATATATATATATATATATGTTATCTAGTGTATATATATATATACATATGTACTATATATTTTAGTATACACTCTATTTAGTATTTTGCTTATNTTTGTGTTACATGTTTCTGAAATACAGAGTATGGCAACTGTAAAGCTAACACCTTTATGTATGTGTGTGTATGTGTATATATATATATATATATGTTATCTAGTGTATATATATATATACATATGTACTATATATTTTAGTATACACACTAATTAGTAATTTGCTTATTGTTTTGCTGTAAGGAAGGCAGATTTTCCTACTTTATGGGATATGTCTGTAGGTTGTTTTGTTTGTTCTCTCCTTTCTTTGAGTAGGTCCTTTATTCCTTCATCCACCAAATTTTCTATAGGCCTTTCACCAGTGACTTACTGGTGAAAGAGCAGTCTTCATATTTTCTTCTGGTTTTGGTGATGCAACTAGGTCATTAAACCAACCAGCTTCTGCTACCCGTCAAATCGTTCTGTGTTAAGGCATGTTTATTTTTAAAGAGGACCAGAAGTAATAAAATTCTAACAAAGTGAATTATCTCTCCCTTAGCCTCCCTAACTCAGCTAATATTTTAGTGAGAAACCACCAAACTTCAGATGAAAACTCTCAGGCACAAAGGATATCTAGGATCCTGTTACCTATTTGGCTTTATGAGTACTTGCAAGCATAAATTCAGGGAAATGGAGTTTATGTTAACAAAATTTGTGACAGGTAATTCTCTTGCTCCTTTGAAGTAAGTTTAAGAATTTGGAATTAGGAATTACAAAGTTCAGAAAGTCATCTGGAAGAGGCTGCGTCATCCCTATCCCCCCACCAAGGGAAATGAACCTGTGGGACAGAATTCTATCAGTGGTCCATATCTCACTTTTCTGTTTCTCATCACTTCCTGACTTGAATAACAAGTACAAGGCTGTGGTTGGGAAGTACAACCATTTCCCAGAAGAATGGTATTTAATATTTCACACAGGATGTATTCTACCAGACCTTTGTGATAACTGCTTTGTCAGTTGTTTGTATCATTTACATTTCTGGCTGAGCAAGAGCTGAAGTCCGTGCATATAATTACAGCTTACATGAATTCAGTGCAGGGATGAGCATTGAGACAATACAAATATTTCACTAAATAGTTTATTTTCTTGGATTAACAAATCTATACTTGCCTGAGGCCTCTTGCCCTAAAAATTTATTTGGATTTTTTTTTTCTTCATGAGGCAAAGTCCATAATTAGATGAAGCTTTATGTAGTGCAGTATATAGAAGAAATATCCTGTGCTGTAGTGCATTGTTGTACTTAATTCCATAAATACTTTTCCTGTGTTCACTCCTGTGATAGAAGAATCTTTTCTTCCTGATAAGCTTCAAGAACTAGGTTGCATATTAACATTCGAAAGTGGTATGAAATTATGGCTTAAATGAAGGTGGTTGGAACCAAAAGTTCTTTCCAGTGGGAAAAGCTAAAGGTTTTTATTTCTGAAGATGTGGATCAAGATGAAGAGAGGAACTTTCCTGTGTGAGCAAACATCTGAAAGAAAATGTGCTTGGAATCAACACTATTTTCAAGGGAAACTCCTTCCATTATTATGATTATTTAATCCAAGAGATGAATGTTGATTCCAAGAGAAGTTTAATTTCAAGATATTATGTGTATGTGGGATTTTTTTCCTGGTATTTCAATGAAGTGTTTACAGTTGCAAATGTAATCCTAACAGTTGTGCTTTTACAGACTCTTACAAATAAATCAATTTTCTATGTCATTTGTGTGTAATTTTCATTTTTTTTTTCCTTATCAACAATTTAATGTTTTGATGCTGATGGTTATTTGAGAGGATGCTTATCACATTAGTAATCATAGTTAACTTCTGTCATATTTTCTGTTAACTCTTCTGCAGTTGCCATTTTGGAATACTTGTCAGTGCTTTATTTATTTTCTGTCCAGTAGCCACTAGCCATGGGCATCAAGTAGCTTACATACAAAGAAAATAGTTCTTGTGACCTCAAGAAATAGCTTCAAAAGCAAATACTGCGTTTTTAGGTTTTGTTTTGCCTTTTCAGTTCTGTGCTTCCAAAAATATGATACATTTCAAACAGAAGAACTACATCTGGGGTAAATAATAATGTGTTGCATTAGCTAGTGCATTTATATGTTCTTTTTTTCCCCTACCCCTTCCCTCCTATCTAAGCTATAATTGACAAAGTTTAGCATTATCTGGTTTTAGCCTCCTGATCCGTATAAATAATACAACATTCATTTTCTTACTATTTATGTACTGCTTTTTATCCTCAGTGGAAATTACTTTGAATCTACAGATGAAAAGCAGGCTAATTTATAAGACTTGGATATCTGTCCTAATTTTACAGATGTGGTAAAACCAAAGGAATGAGGTAATTAATAAGACTGGACTGTGCAATGAAGTCAGAAATGGTTTTGCAGCAGACATCGCATGGCCTAGGGTTTGGACCACAACAAAAATACAGAGACTCTGTCTTCTATCTGAGTAATCCATGAAGGATCTACAAAGTAAAGGTCCTTTTTGTCTCACAAAATTTACCATGAAAAACATGGCAAAGTAGTGCATGCCCAAGGGTTAGTGTAGATGGGATGGAAGAAATAAATTGATACTTTTGTTTGTCCTTTCCAAATAGTGTCTGTGTACAGCACCAGTACTCTGGCACTGGTGAGGCCACATCTCAAATACTGTGCACAGTTATGAGCCCCTCAGTACAAGGACATTGAGTTGCTGGAGTGTGTCCAGGGAAGGGCAATGAAACTGGTGAAGGATCTAGAGAACAAGTCTTATGAGGAGCAGCTGAGAGAGCTGGGATTATTTATTCTGGAGAAGAGGATGCTGTAGGTCCTGTAGAGACCTTATTGCTCCCTGCAGGAGAGGTTGCAGTTAGGTGGGTATTCTCTTCTTCCTAGTATCAGGTGATAGGAGAGGAAAGGGCCTCAAATTGCACCAGGAGGGGTTTAAGTTGGATATTTAGAAAAAATTCTTTATTGAAAGAGTGGTCAGGCATTGGAATAGGCTGCCCAGGGAACTGGTGGAGTCACCATCCCTGAAGGTGTTTATTTAAACATGTAGACAGGGCACTTCAGGCCATGGTTTAATGATCATGGTGGCGTGAGATCAGCGGCTGGACTTGATCTTAGAGGTGTTTTCCAACTGGAACAGTTCTATGATTACAGAAACCAAATCAACAAAACCAAAACCAAAACCAACCAAACAAGAAGTACAGACAGAAAAATAAGAGACCCACAGACGTTGTAATAGTAGAGTTCCTTGAACGCAGACAAATGGATATTTTGCAGTCGCCTTCATTCTAAGCTTCAGCAAATTCCTGCTTTTGGTTGTGGCTCTCCCCTGTTCTGAAAGCAGAACTAGGTGGTGGAATAACTGTAAAAAGTGTATGCTGAAGAGATCAGACCTGGGAGGGAACACTGATCTTTGAGGTGAATCTTACATGGCTGCTGAATCACTTAAGTCTAGTTATAAACTTACTTAAAAATACAGTCTACATAGAAAACCCTTGTGTTCCATGTTTGCAAACGCAGTACCTTTGCAGGCTGAGAGGCTGAACGTGACTTTTTGAGGTTGCTGCACAGTGTGGCGAGTTGTCTTGGCTGAAGTTTGCACTTTTGGGAAGTTCTCATGCTGCCTGATGAGGTATTTGAATATCGTCCAGTCTCTGCGTCTGCAGGGTGTGATGCAGCCAGGTGCTGCTGCATTTGCTCCACTGAAGGCTCTGAAAAACTGCCCAGGGAGGTGGTGGGGTCACTGTCCCTGGAGGTGTTCAAGAAATGTGGACATGGCACTTTGGGACATAGCTTAGTGGCCTTGGTGGTGTTAGGTTGATGGTCGGATTCAATGATCTTACAGGTTTTTATTCCAACTAAAAGAGTTTTGTGATTCTATTTGGACTGTTAGAACAGTTTCTTCTAGAGAGGTCATAAAGCCTTTCAAGGTCAGCTCTTCTGTGCTGGCTCTCATAAGTGCTACTAATTCGATGCTATTCAGTATTTGCATGTAGAATGGCTTCCACTGAGAGCTCTGCTTGCTGTACAAGTACTTCACATCTGAATTCACTAACGCATGTATTACTAAGGACAGGACTGTCATTCAGAGGGGCCCTGACTCTCTGTAGTAATGGTCTGGACAAAACCTTATGAGTTCCAGAAATAACATGCAAAAATACACTGTCAGGTACTTGGAACAGACTCAGTTTTCCATAAGGACATGCTGGGGATCACCTGGCTGGGAAGCCAGTCTGCTTGAGAAGACCCTAGGGCTCCTGATGGACAGTCAGCCGGACGTGAGTCACTAGCATCACTGAAGGCCAAGAGCTTTCCAATCTAAAATAAGGTCAGCAACCTGGTGCAGGTCCAGCTGGTGCCACCATGACAGCTAGGGGCTGGAGCACGTGCTCAACGAGGAGTGTCCAATGGAAGCTGTTTCAGCCTGTGAATGAGATGGCTGTGAGGAGATTTCACAGTATCCCCCTGCCACTGGAGAGCTGACTGAAAATATAGAAGCCATAAATTGAAAAATGAGAGCTTCTACCTGGGTATAAGCAGAATAATTTTCAGTCTGAGGATAACTGAAAGCTGACTGGGTTACCTGGAGAAGTTCTGAAGTGTCAGTCCTTGAAGGTTTTGAAAACTTGACTGGAAGAGAGTGCTGAGCAACCTGAAGAGGCTTCAGAGGCAGCTCTCTTTTTGAGCAAGAGGCTGGAGTAGGAGACTTCTGCATAGTTTCTGTGATGCTAGAGTCTACTTCTGAAAGAAACTCGGATGCGGTTTTTTTAGCTTGCATGAGATGACATACCATCTGTGGCTGAACTGGGAATAGAGTTATTAAATTCTGAGGCTCAGTGGTGCATATGTGCATGCTAATGAGATCTCTTGGGTGAAAGAGCCATCACCGCTTGGGAAAACAGCCTTGAGAGAAATCTAGGTTAAATCCACATAGCATTCCATCGGACTGATGGCTGAGATTCAGGCAGTCACAGGAAAAAACCAGAGACATTGCAGACATGAGAAGTGAGCAGGATAAGGAATAGACAGGAACTGGAACAGTCAAGGTCAAAAAGATAATTTAGTATTGATCCATTTTAAGTGGAATAGGAACCTTATAAGTTCCTTTTGCAAACATTGATCTAATTCAGGATAAAGCTGAGAGAAATATTGCATTTAAAGTTACAGATTTAGTGCAGGGTTTTTATAAGTATGGTGAGAGCATGAGTCAATGGTAAGTCAAAGAAGGCTGTGCAGGTGGGGAGAAGGGCTTATTTTGGCAATGTGTAAAAATGAAGCATTTTTCCAAATCAGGTGGTATAATGGAATGCTGTATTTGACATGCTGTAATCACGAAGGGTGTAGCAATTTTGGTTTCTGAAAGCAAAGTGTATTCTGGAAAGTGTCCCATGTAACATCTTAGACTTGGGGTTCTTGTTTTAAAAAGAGAAATGTGTCCCTCAGGCACCTCTTGCTGGATGTCTGTGCAAGCTTTCATCCCTGTGTTTGGTCTGTGACTTGCAAACTTGCACTAGATCATTTTTCTTGAATTACTTGAGAAAAATAGGTGTGGAGTACTGGAAAAAAATCTATCAGCTTAATTTATGACATTAGATATGATTAGGAATTAGAATATGATTAGGAATTAGAATATGCTGTATACCTGAAGCTGTAGAGCATTTCTGTGGCTCCTCTTCCCAAGAATGTGGTATACTGATGTGGTGAATGGTTTATCTTGTAGCACTAATCAAGGGAGGAAATGGAAGTAAGTTGTGCCCAGTGCTTACTTGCATGTTGTCTGCCGTCAGGCAGACCTGGTTGTTGGGACAGGGAAAGATGTAGGGAGCATAGACAAAGAGTAAGAAGGAAATTATAGGAGGGCTTGAAACTACTGGGCTTGATGGTGAGAAAAGCATTTTGGATGATTTGGGAAATGGACAGAGGAAAGAAGAACAATTTGGGAACACCATTTGAAGAAAAAAAGAGTAAAATAAGTTGTGTGGTTAATTTTACAATTGCTGTAGACAGCCTGTGTGAGGATATAGCCAAAAGATGTAAATGTGAATCACACGAAGAAAGGCATTGCCTGGCCTACAAAGACAGAACTTTCAGATTGTTTCATTAAGTGTGGCTGGGGTTTGGTTTCTGGGTTTGTTGGGTTGTGGTTTAGTTTTTTTTCCCCTCCAATTTCTAGTCCATATAGGACCAAAGTTAGTAATAAAATTAACCACTCTTAACAGTGTTGCCCCCAAATTTAATCAAAACAGCAGACTAAATAGTTACAGGTTTCTTCTTCTTTGCCCATCCTCTGTAATTGCTGGATGCTATCAAGTGCAATAATAATTTACCTCAGAAGTGGAAGGCAGTGCTTAGGTAAATCAGGATTACTCATCAGCTAAGAGTTGCAGGATTACTCTTCCAGGACAACTTATTTTATTGTCCCTTTATCATGCAGTTGTAGGTAAACTGCTCCTTCACATCCTTTGCATTCACTACAGTTGTAATTTTCCTTAACTTCCTGCAGAGGAATTGAACTCTTCATGTTTCACCATGTTTCTCTCTAGTTTTATTTGCTGCTCCCCTTTTCTTGCCTGTTTTCTGATGTGTTCTTGTTCTCCCTTCACCTTCATCTTTCCCAATATATTCACTTTCCTTCCTATCTGCCAGCGCCAGTTCCCTTTTGTGCTAGATCATTTTAAGATGATCTTAAACTGGCTGCTTATATTCATGCTTTTATTCCACGATGATTATGATGGTTGAACCATGAAATTAATAATTTGACAGCCACCTCTTTTTAATAAACATCATTATTTGATGGAAGGTAACATTTGACTAATACAAAAGTGACCTTGTGCCTTGACCTTTGGAAATCTCTTGGAAGGTGTTCGCTTGTTGCTGCCAGATTTCCTAGTGCTGTACAACAGATTTTGTCTTTATGGTATTATTTTATAGAACATAGGCAGATACTAGAAATACAGGAGGAGGCTGACAGTGCCAACTACCTAATAGCTGATTCTAATCAATCTGTGTGGTTATCCATGCTACGTGACTGCAGCAAGCAGCGCCAGAACTAAGGTCTGACTTTTGTGTTGTTCTTTAGGCAGAGAGCCTTTGTCCAGATGGGCAAGTCCCTGTCCATCTTGATGGAAGAGAAACTGGCAGTGCTGCCACAGAAGGGTTGCAGTGTTCAGATATCAACTGTGCATAAACAACCATAGCTTGTTTTCAGGCTTCATCATCTGAGTAGCAAAACCACGTCATTCCTTGTGATAAGCAAGAGGTCTCTGAGGCATCTATTGTATATGGAGTCTGTTTTTCCAAGTAGCAAGCTAAAAGAACATTGTACTTAAAATTTAAATTTAATTTTATTAGGAAGCATAAAATTGCTGCTTGAGAAGCAGATCAGTATTGATGGCCTTCCAGATTCACAGCATCTGTGAAGTTTAGAGTCTTGCAAAAGCCTGCCTTAATTTCTCATCTGCAACAAGTAATAAATAGAATACCAGGCTTAGAGCAGTCTTCAAGCAGGAATACCATGGGAGGAATGCAGAGCTCTTTCTAAATCCAGTTCACTTTAAATCAACTGTCTTTTAGAAGGATTTTCTGTAGATGCCAGAGCAGGCAAGCCTAACCAACAGAATTCAGTTTAGACAGACATTGGTCAGTATTTTATTTAAAGATTTTTAGCTTCCCTCATTAAAAAACATTTTCAGGGAGTCATCAATTTCCATTCTCTCCATTCCACTAATTAAAGCTGCAGTTGGTCAATATTTGCCTTTAGGAAGCTCAGTCTGCCCCACTGCATTCTGTCCATCAGAAGAAAACTGTTTTGAACAGCTTCCAGCCAGTTCTACCCACATTAATTGTCAGCTTTTCTGTGTGTGTGCGCGCGTATATTAGTTGTTACTCTCAGATGCACAAGGTGGATGGCCTGTGCAGACACTTTTAGTAGTAACTGTGGTGCTCAGTAATTCTCTGTATTTGCTTTCTCTGTGGAACAAAGATTCTGTTGGTTCTAAAAGACAGTTCCCCCTCCTAAAATAATTTTGATTGACATTGTATTTATTTTTAAACTTGGGCCATTCTCTCTTGCATAGATGCACAATGGTCACACAATGTTGTAGACTCCCCAAAACATATCCATTATGTCTGGTTTAGGTCAGCAAGGCTGGTGAAGGGCCTGGAACACAAACCCTATGAGGAGAGGCTGAAGGAGCTGGGGTTGTTTAGACTGGAGAAGAGGAGGCTCAGGGGGGACCTCACTGCTGTCTACAACTACCTGAAGGGAGGCTGTAGCCAGGTGGGGGTTGGTCTCTTCTCCCAGGCAACCAGCAACAGAACAAGGGGACACAGCCTCAAGTTGTGCTGGGGAAGTATAGGCTGGATGTTAGGAGGAAGTTCTTCACAGAGAGAGTGATTGGCATTGGAATGGGCTGCCCAGGGAGGTGGTGGAGTCACCGTCCCTGGAGGTGTTCAGAAAAAGCCTGGCTGAGGCACTTAGTGCCATGGTCTGGTTGACTGGATAGGGCTGGGTGCTAGGTTGGACTGGATGATCTTGGAGGTCTCTTCCAACCTGGTGGATTCTATTCTATTCTTACCTAATTGATTTATAGCATTGTTTTTATCTTGTTAAATCATGTAATCGACATACTCTTAATTTCTGCAAAGGAACAAGGTCTGATACTCTCATCCATTTTAGTATGAACTAGACATATTCCTTGTAACTTTTGAGACTGCTTTACTTTTATGTTGAAGCATTTATATGCTACTATGTACAAAAAGCCTCAAGGGGAAAATCCAAATAATTATCAAGTCTAATGATACACATTTGTGGCACAGTACTGGAGCTTCTTAAAATAATTATTTCATGTTACCCCAAACATGAATTTGATATTTAGTGTTTACTTAAAAGTATCATTAAAACTGAACAGAAAATAGTGAGGGAATATATGACCAGTAGCTGTTAATAACAAGTAAAGTTTTCAGGTTTAGGGGGGATGAACTTTCTCTTCTTTAAGCCACTCCAGACCAATTAATGCTTATCATCATAAATATGTTCTTGTGAAGTTCTCTCTGTAGTTGAGAAGTGGTTTGGTATGTAGTTTGTGGTATCATTTGTCATCTCCAGGGTGTTTCAGGGTCCCAGTAACAAGGTAGAGGGCAGCTTTACGTTAGCTGCTGTGGTCCATTTGTTGATGAAAATGGCAGTCATCTTACATCATCTTTGGCAGGATTCAAATCTGACTTCTCACAGTCTCAAATAGAAAATGCAATAATAGTTTTTTTTTTTCTCACAGGAAAATTGTTTCTGCAGAAATTCAAGCTGTTCAGGTTGGGAAGTTCTGGACCATTTCATTTTAACACTGTTGATTGAGTGCACAAGTGGTAGGGAGATGCTTCTGTTTCATGTCTGGACGATGGGAAATAGGCTTATCAAACGTTTTCCAATTAGAACAAGCAGTTCATCAAGGGAAACAAGCCAGCAGTGGGATTGCATCCAGCTCCTCCTAAGGCATTTGCATCAGAGAAGATTAGTTCTGTGGCATCATCTTAGAGTTGAGCGTTCACCAGGGGGTCAGAAGTACATGGTGCAGAGATGAAGCAGAGGAGAGGAAAGAAAAGGACCACGACAGCAGTGGTTACCGCTCACAGAAGTATAGGGGCATATTTTTAGAGGTCAGTCTTCAAGTACATGATGCTTTCTTTTCTCAGATACCTCTCTCAGTAGAAAGCTGACCTAGAGAAAAAATAGTGAGCGAGGCTGCAATTTCCTGTTGTGTGTTCTGGCTTCAGAAGCCGACACTGCTATCTGGAAACAAAAGGCAGTTGAAGCGCCTCTCCCTGCTGCTAATTCAGCACTGTCCTTCTTAGTGGAGATCCACTTTCACTTAATGTTTTTGCTTTCAGAAAATTATTTACTTGGAAGGAAGGTGAAAATCCTCCTTTTGCAGTGCAAAGGGTCAGATTTATATAGTGAGGGCTGAATTCTTTTTGGTCAGTTCATCCCAAACTAAGCTGTCATGGCAACAGCACAGAAGTTTAGCCAGCTTAGCCACAGGACAGCTACTAATATGAGTGTAGTTTAGTTTGAGTAAGTTATTAATAATATTTTAGTTTAAGGTGTTTTAAAACTGCTTGGCAATGTTTTTAGTCTTCAAATTCAAAAGAGGAAATAAATTCTGTGTTCTCCATCAACAGCTTATGGTTCCTCTTTACCAAGATGCAGTACTTCTGTGCTCTGTATTTGGTGTCCTGCTTTCAGTAGACCGTGGACAAATCATTGCAACAGGCAGCTACAAGTACAAAATAGCTTAATATGCCACCAATGGGGATGCCTGCAGAAATAATGATAAAATATAGCTGCTGCTGGAGGATAAGAGTTGAATTAAACCTGTGCTTTGCATCTGTCATGTCATATAGCAAAGCAAAATTATTTAGGGTGGAATACTGATAAATCTGTCCTTTAGGTTCCTCCTAGCATGGTAAAAGTTATGTTCCCTTTTCTGATTAATTTTGTGGCCTATGCAAAATTAAGCTGACATTAATCTCTGTTCCCAGGTAGGAGTTCACACTGTGTATGCTTTCTGCACCATTTCCCAGATGCATATTTGTTAGTCTTTCTGAGCTTAAAAATCGTGTGAAAATGGAAGAGGCAGTTACTAATGGATAATTCTGCTTGGAGTGGAAAAAGGCAAAGGGAAGGGGGGATAAAAGCACCACTGGGAAAGAATGAAGTTACTCTTCACTGGGGAATATTTTGGCATTTGCATCTCAGAGCAAGTTTGCTATCAGTTTTTCTGACATGAAACAGTTTAAATGACAGCTATTTAAAAAAGTTTCAGTTGAGTGTCCTTTATCCTTTGAAACATCCAGGGAAATAGTTACCTAATGATGTGGGGCAACATAAAAATAAAAATCCTTGTTTTACCTGGTTTAGATTTATAATTGAGATGACTTACAGGAGAATCCACAGTGAATCTTAACCTGACCTGAAAGTTAATTAGATTACCATGGGTATTACGTCCTTTGAAACCAGTCAAGTTAAAAACCATGCAGCTAGTAATCTTGGTAGTTCTTTACACTGGGTTCCTTAAGTAATTACTAATGTAAAAACTTCTGAAAAGTTGCTACTTGTCTTTTTATTCTGCTTTTTCAGTCCGTGGTAACTGTTTTCTAGCCCCACTCACTTTGCCTGCAGCGTATACCAGAACTGGGGGTTGGAAGGGGCCTCTGGAAGTCATCTGGTCAAAACTCCCTTTAGAAACAGGGTGGTTACCAAAGCAGTGTCAGCCATGGCTTGGGCTAGTTGAGTCTCGAAAACCTCCAAAGGTGGAGAGTGCACAATCTGATTTACTGCAATAATTTGCAAGGTGACATAAAATAGAATCAGTGAAGTATCTTCAGTTTGACTCTTAAATATTTCCGAGTCAGACTTTGGCAGCCGCTGCCTGGCAAAGGAACTGTGTTGCCACTTCTGTGTGGAAGATAACTGCAGTGTAACAGAAAGATGGGTTTCACCCAACGTAGTTAGAATTGTGGATGAATTGGTTACATAGTTTATTAACCGAGGAGTTCCTCTCTAGAATCAGCGAGAAGAAGTAGCTCTAAAACACCACTTCTTGCTCTCAGGGATGGTTGGGATGAGTCATTGTCAGGAAGTTTGTCTTTCTCCTTACGATTTGCAGGGAGGGTCTCCCTTTTTCTGGCATCAGACTTGCTTACATGGCTTTGGCCAGATGAGAGGAATTCCATCTCAACCGGGCCAAGGCATTGAGGGGATTTACACCATCGACTTTGTTCAAATGGGAAATCATCCTGTGTGATGGTTTGGGTGTTCCCTGCCCCCCCCACACTTTGGAAATCACCCAGACTAGACTCAGCCGGCTCTGGAAATTGAATGATATTTACAGCTAGCACAATATACAGGCAGATATTTACAGTATATACAGAAATACGCAAGGTAAAAGGTAATACAGAAACACAACTCCCCTCCCAGAACCCTGAGCCCCCAGGAGGGGCTCCCAACCACCCCTACACCTTCCCCCTACCCCTCTCAAGCTTACCCCAGTCCCAAGGAAGAATGGAGGTTCAGCCAGGGGGTTAGGAAGCAAAGTGGATTAGAAAAAGAAATGGAGGGTGAGGTTAGAGAGTGATCTGGCAGCTCAGAGCTCGCCAGCAGCAGAAGTGAGAAACTCCCTATCTGTGTTTTGCTTTTTGTTTTTATACATGTCAGCAAGCCTATGAGCGAAGTGGACATCACCATGGTTTTCCTTTCACAGCCTGTGCTCTAGTTCTTCTCACCCGAACATTCTAGCTAGGCTCAAACTAGCACAGCCTAATCTGCAAATACTGAGAAAACTCCACAAGGCTATCGGTGCCTTCTCAAGTGCTTCCCTCATGTTTTTGCTCCATTTTCTGGTTTGGTTGGTTGGTTTGGTTTGGTTGGCCGTGATGATTTTGCCCTGGTCATCATTCTACCTTTTTGTTCAGAAAGGGGCAGTTAATTGCTTTGGATTTATGTGAACTTGAATATTTTTTCCCAGGATTGTCATGGCCTGGAAGAGGGTGACTCAAAGATAAGGGGGGGGTTTGTTTGGTTTTTTCCTTTCTTTGTGGTGTTTCTGGATGCGAGTTATGCAAACACTTGGGGGAGAAGAGAGCATTGTAGTGTCCCTGACAGAGGGAAGATTTTTGCAAGCAGCAGTTATTGCTTAGGATGCCTGTGGGGAATGCATGGTTATGCAAACTAGTGCCCCAGAGGGGAAACATCCTGTAATTCCTTTAGCATAACACCAGCAGTAAAAGAAGCAGGAACAGTAAAAGAAGCAGGGCTGAAGCTGTCTTAGAGCAGAAAGCTTCTTTAACAACAACAACTTAAAAAGCATCTTTTTTTCATTTCCACTCTTGTTGCTCTGCCAGCAAAGAGGTGGTAGAGTCTCTTTCATCCTGACGAAACACCACAGGAAAGGATATATCTCACTTTTTTGCCACTACCTTTGATCTTTTGTTGGTGCTTCAGGTTCACTTAAATTGCATATACCAAGATAAAAAAAAATCTGACCTTTCTGAATCGACTTCTCCACTCTGCTGTTGTTGCATGGAGGTTGCCTGAGAACAGGTATTTTTGTCTGCGGTCTGTAAAGTGGCTCACTGTATTTTCTTAGATATCTTGAGAGATTTTGGTACAGTTTTTGTCTTCCTTAAGAGGTGAGTGTAGATTTAGTCATTGACAATGGCTTTTAAAGTGACTGTGCAAGTTTTCATGAACCTCAACTTAAACAGATCTGTTCTAAACTTTACCAAATAAAATATGTTTCCAGACAATTGTGTTAAAGTGCATATAGCCTCTTCTGATGGGTGCAGTATTTGTGCTTGCTGGGCCTGAACATGAGCCAGCAGTGTGCCCAGGTGGCCAAGAGGCATCCTGGCCTGCATCAGGAATGGTGTGGCCAGCAGGAGCAGGGAGGTCATTCTGCCCCTGTATTCTGCACTGGTTAGACCACACCTTGAGTACTGTGTTCAGTTCTGGGCCCCCCAGTTTAAGAGGGAGATTGAGATACTTGAAGGTGTCCAGAGAAGAGCAACGAGGCTGGGGAGAGGCCTCGAGCACAGCCCTACGAGGAGAGGCTGAGGGAGCTGAGGTTGTTTAGCCTGGAGAAGAGGAGGCTCAGGGGTGACCTTATTGCTGTCTACAACTACCTGAGGGGTGGTTGTGGCCAGGGGGAGGTTGCTCTCTTCTCTCAGGCAGCCAGCACCAGAACAAGAGGACACAGCCTCAGGCTGCACCAGGGGAAGTTTAGGCTTGAGGTGAGGAGAAAGTTCTTCACTGAGAGAGTCATTGGACACTGGAATGGGCTGCCCAGGGAGGTGGTGGAGTCGCCGTCCCTGGAGCTGTTCAAGGCAGGATTGGATGTGGCACTTGGTGCCATGGTCTAGCCTTGAGCTCTGTGGTAAGAGGTTGGACTTGATGATCTGTGAGGTCTCTTCCAACCCTGATGGTACTGTGAGACTGTGATACTGTGTATCTGCTTTCATACACATCTTGGGAGCAGTATGTTGAAGGTCTCTCTCTGATGCATTGCAGGATCCTGAGGATGCTGCTGTGCCTGCTGGGCAGAGGAGGGCCTGGTGCTGGTGCATGTGCTTTGGCTTGGCCTTTATGCTGGCTGGTGTGATCCTGGGTGGTGCCTATCTGTACAAATATTTTGCATTTCAGGTAAGTCAAATACATTTTATTATGGGAGGGATGTGTTTTTTATTCTGTTAGGCCTTACATTTAGAAGGGAGGAGTATCAGATTGAACCAAATAGCATTGCTACTCCATTCTTATCTTTCTGAAAGTTCAGTTTCTCTGAAGGCAAAGTGTATTGCTTCCTCTGAAGATAGCAGAGGAGAGCAGGAACAAAGCTGGCAAATAAAAAGAGCAAGGCTTCTGAAAACCTTACTTTGCAGAGAAAGGATTATATCTAAATAGGACTTCAGTTTAGGAACCCCAGTGGTGTCCCAGTTTTTCACCTGTTCTCTCTCCTGTTTCAAAGTGCCAAGTACTTCAGGCAGATTAACCCCTGGAAAGTCTCCTTGTTTGACCCCAGGTTTCCTGGACACATCAGATACTGCTAATGCACATGAAAGGGATAGCTTATCAAAGCAGTGCAGTGACTCTCCTCCTGCCTAGCCTCCACCTTCCTAGCCTCCAGAGGGATAAGAAATACAAGCCCTGCAGGGGACTTGGGAGAAGCACAGTCAACGTGGTCATGCTCTGTCAAGTTGAATCTACACTGACAAGATTAGACCTTCTGACAAAATGTATTTTCAATCTTTAAGAAATGTGACTGCTGCAAGAGGAGCTGTGTGAAGGCAGGGAAGTGGAGCTTTTACCTGAAACATGGAAGATCTGAGCTAAATACTGTCTTCCTTGGACAAGAGCCCAGTGCATCCAGTTCTACCCAATTTTCCCCAAGTGGTGTGAGCACACCCTCCCTCCTTCAGAAACTGCTGGGGTTGCAAGGTTCACAGGGGCAGAAAAAGAGAGTATAAGCAAAATGTGAATCCCACTAGCCCACTGGTTAATGCATATAATTACAAGGTAGAAATTCTGCGTTCTTGCCGTCAGGATTTCCTTGCCCCCCACCCTCCTCATTTTTGTGGCTGCTAATGTGGAAGGCATAGTGATTAAAATTAGAAACTGGAGCTGAACCTGCAGTTTATGGTCTGGCCGTTACGTTAGCCTGATTTACAGGGGAGCAGTAGCATTGCAAATGATGCTTAAACAGCATAGCATATCTTGGTGGATTAACAAGTTCAAAGTAGCTGAGTGCCTGCTGCATTACTCACATGTTTCATCTGTGCTTAGCACCACGGTGCTCCACCTTTTGAATGCCAGCTAGCTGAAACTGAAAGTGCTGTTTATCAGATCTGGGTTGAAGGAAACATTCAGGAATTGAGCTAACGTTACACTGAAGACGTTTTCAATGTCAGACTTTAAATTGATGATATGTTGTGATGGTTTGGGTGTTCCCTGCCCCCCCCCCCCACTTTGGAAATCACCCAGACTAGACTCAGCTGGCTCTGGAAATTTGAAAGAAGCTTATATTTACAGCTTAGCAGAATATACAAGTAGATATTTATAGTATATACATTTATGTACAGAAATATACAAGGTAAAGGGTAATACAGAAGCACAACAGCCCTCCCAGAAACCTGAGTCCCCAGGAGGGGCTCCCAACCACCCCTACACCTTCCCCCTACCCCTCTCAACCTTACCCCAGTCCCAAGGAAAAATGGAGGTTCAGCCAGGGGGTTAGGAAGCAAAGTGGATTAGTCAGAGAAACAGCACAGAGGGGTGAGGTTAGAGATGCAGCTCAGCCAGTTCCCCAGCAGAAGTGCCCTTATCTATGTTTTGATTCTTAGTTTTATACATCTCAGCAAGCCTATGAGTGAGGTAGACATCAGCCTTGTTTTCCTTCCACAGCCTGTAATCTAGTCCTTCTCACCAAAACATTCTAGCTCAAACTAGAGCTCACTCTAGGCTCAAACTAGCACATGTGTACACGCATAAGTTGTATGCTTCTGGAACTATCTGGCCTACAAATTTGATATAACTTCTGACTTGGGACTTTATTTTACTCTTCAGTTAGGCAATCTGCCTTGTGTACTGTGACAGAAGGACACAAATTGGTTCATTTATTTTTATTATCATTTTTTTTGTCTTTAAAAATGCTTTAAATTGTTTTAGAAACAGACTTTCAAAACTTCTGAAGCCTTGCAAAACTAAACAGCTTCACAGACTAACTGAGGTTGGATGGAAACTCTTGAAGGGCCAACTGCTACAAGCAGGACTGAATTCAGAGTTAGACTTGTTTTTTAAGGGTGATTTGGATGACCATTTCAGTGTTTTAAATTGTAATTATTGACTGCAGCTAGATAATAATTTAATATTAATATGCATGTATATAGATGTAGGAACTTCATTGTCTTTCTAGAAATAAGATGTAATGTGCCACTGGAAAAAAAAAGCAAGATTGGAAGCAAAACTGAAGGCTAGATTTTAAGAACCTGCTTTTGGGATCCTGTTTTCCTTGAATTCAAGGGGATGATTTGCTCTGGGTTTGGTACAATCAGGAGTTTATCCACAGTCCTGTTGTAGACAGCAACTGGCTTCTACTTTGGTGTGTGAATCAAAAGGAAAACATTTCATCTGGTCTGACAAGTTTTTCTTTTCCACAGTGCTGTGAGGATATTAGTTCTAAACTTCTAACAAGAGTACTGACTTTGTTGTTGCTGGGTCGTTTGCTATTTTTAGCAGGGTGGTGTGTATTTCTGTGGAATAAAGTACATTGAAGATGGCTTAAGTTTACCTGAGCCTGGGGCAGAGGCTCAGAGTGCTCGCTACCACACAATTGAGCAGAATATTCAAATCCTGGAGGAGGAAGATGTTGAATTTATCAGTGTGCCAGTCCCTGAGTTTGCTGATAGTGATCCTGCTGATATCGTCCATGACTTCCACCGGGTAAGAGATATTTCTGGAGGATTTGAAAGCATTTAAAACTTGAAAAATGTTCCCACTCAGTCATCCTGATAAATGTATTCTCTAATTACTGTCATGGGGGAAAGTGGAGGGTGGAGGAGGCAGCAGAAATGTTTTCAGCAGCAGCAGGCTGCAAGCAGTTATTAACCAGGCATACAAAGTACAGCATTACACAATCATCGTGAGGTAGTTTGTAAAACCACCATTGGCAAATACAGTTCTGTTGTTAGAAAGAGAAAGAAACTTGGAGCTATTTCCTTTTCCTAGTATGAGGAAGTGAAGGGAATATAGCTCTTGGTGTCCACTGAGTTAGAATTTGATGAACTGCTGTGGTGCCAAGGGACATTCAGGAAAAGGGCTGTCTTAGCTTTGACCTCAACATGCAGGAGCTGATGGTGTCTGACATCACCAGATATGTTCAAGCATCGGCCAAAGATGCTGTCCTATCATGGCTCACAAACCCCAAAGCAGCAGCAGCAGAAATGGAAGGAAGCATGGAAGAGAGCTCACTTTCCAGAATCTATAGGAAGCCTATCAGAAGATAGATCTTCCTTGGGCATCACAGGCTACTATGATTCTTAAAGGCACTGTTGTGCTAGGATATTAAAGCATTTTCAGCTGTTTCTTCCTTTTGTTTTTTTAGGAGCAACTTTGGTTGATAGGAATCACAGCAGTAAACTTTGCAAAGGCAGTTGACAGCTCTTGGTATTAATGACAGTTGTAAAACAGTTAGAAGCCCTTCTTTTCTGTGTCAGCCTGATGGAAGCTGTCTGATAGCAATGAAATCTTCTACAGCTGGTTTTCAGGAAGCTAAATTTTTGTGAGTGTTTGAAGACTTTGTGGAACAGCTTTTTTAAGGAAGGCTGAAAAAGAGTAAGGAAAGATCCTATTTTTTTTAATGCGAACTTCAGAGTCTGAAGTTTTCCAGGCAAAGTGAGTGCTATCTATCAAATATACATAACCAGATTTGGGGGAAAACATTGCTTGCTTAAGCTGTGCGATTTAAAAACATTCCTGAATATATTTAGGGAGCTTCTGTTACGAGTTAGAGCAAAGCCTCTGAAGAAGGAAGACCAAAAAGAAAGGAAAAAAAAAAAGGCAAGCAGTATGTAAGAAGTGAGTAGGAACAAGATAATATTAGAAATTTAGCTTAGTGATTGAATGGGTTAAAGACTTTGCTCTAAAGGTCAGTGCAAGGATCATTTGCATAGACACAGCACTTAACTCCCATGTAGTGAGATTGATTAGTTGCACTGATGATTGCTGTTCTAGTACTAGTTTAACTTTTGGGCTCTTGGTACTCAGTATTTTAGATACTTTTGCAGCCTTAGATCTTTGCAGCAGCTTGAGATAATGTCTTCTTTAGCAAGAACAGATGCAGTAAAACACAGCTCACTGAACAGAGCCACAAGATTCAGCAGGATAATTCCCTGGGCTTTTATATCTGGTTTTATAAAATGATAGCAAAAATTGGAGTTGAGGTACCACAAAGGCAGTAATTTGGCTATGAATAATCATTAACAGTTCAAGGCAGCAGTATTTTTGAAAGCAAAAGTGGGGTTTTTTTGTTGTGTTATCACAGAATCATACAATGGCTTAGGCTGGAAGGAACCTTAAAGATCATCTACTCCAACCTCCCTCCTATGGGCAGGGGATCTTTTCTCTAACAGTATTTTTTTTTCCTTCTGTATTTTGTTGTTGCCAGCAGCATTTCCCCTTTACACTATAACAAAATACAAAATAGAGCAAGATTTTTGCCTTCTTGCTTCATGATGCAGGCCCTAGGAATAAGTGAATACTGTACTTGATTCCCTAACAGGACAGATGCACCTTTGTAATTCCATTGTTGTGGTGTATCTGAACTACTGATTGCCTGCTGCTTTGCACTAATCCCAGTCATAGATTTAAACTCTAATCAAGACTGCTTTTTATTGCACTTAGCCACGAATTGGAGTTTCTTTGGACAGGTTTTATAGTGAACGAAACAATAATCTGAGGGACAGTATGAGGCAATAGCAGTTTAACAAAATCTGTATGTGAATTTATTTCCTCAACAGAGACTCACTGCCTATCTTGACCTTAGCCTGGATAAGTGCTATGTGATTCCTCTGAACACTTCAGTTGTTATGCCTCCAAAAAATTTCCTGGAGCTGCTCATCAACATCAAGGTACAGTTAAATCATAACTAATTTGTTCTTACAACAGGGAAAGAAGAGAAATTTTTCTTTTGTTGTCCTCAGAACTCTGACAATTCTGCAAGGCATGTGTTAGAAAGTTAACTGATCATACAGATCTGTGCCAAGAGAAAAAAGGTCTAGAAACTTCTTAGTTGTAATCATGAAGAAATGACTATACAGAGGAAGATAAACTTGATTTCATTCTTTGATGCTACAAATCTTGTTGCCAAAGTTGTGTAAATGTGGTGTACCAAGACTATGTGATAGTAATCTGTGTGGTTTCTAATCTCTAATCCATTGGGACTAAAGTTTCCATAAAGCATGTATGCGCTGGGCTAAGACTGGTTAGCTGAGAGGATTAAAGTAGATATCCTGGGAAATCCTTTTAACATGGACATTGTTTAAAGAATAAGCCCCCTGGGTCAGTGCCTGCTTTGAACTGATCCTGTGTCTTGAGGATGATGTGCTTGAGGTGTGCTGGATCCATTCTGCGCTCAGGGAATTACGTGTGACGGACTTGCACTGGATGTGAGTTCATGAGGCTTCCAGCATCCTTAAAATGGATCTGCTTGTTCCTAGGAAGGTTTTGTAGGATTAGAATTTGGACCATGTGGTTAGCAAAGCCCATTTGAAAGCAAGAGGGGTTTTAGTGTAGCCAGATTTCTGGTTCTTTAAGCCTCGGTATCCTTAAAAACAAAGACCCTGGAAAGGACTGAGACACTATCATCACCGAACAACAAAACATGAGTTTTCAGTGTGGTGTTGTGGCAACTCTGAATCCCTTCCCAGCAGGGTTTGATAATTGAACACTGCTGCCTAGCCTGTGGTGCTGATGCTGGCTGGTTTGCTTGTCACTACCACCAGGACATGCTGTTCTGTCAGTAGTAGTAACTGAGTGAAATGTAATGGCCTGTGAAATTGAGGAGGCCAAAACAGATCATCTAATGGGGCCTCTTACTGATTTAATATGAATCAGTTTTGTCCTTTTAACTCTTAATGTATGTGTGGTTTTAATGCAGAGTTAAATAGTATTTACCTTGGTTTTCAGCCTTCTGGTTTCTTTGCAGAACAGCAAAACACTCTGGGTGGGGAAGAGAGTTAATAACCTAACTTCTGTATGAGATCTGGGGAGAGCATCTTAAGTTTTATTTCACTGGGTGCTTGCAACTTCAGAATTGTTAACACAGTCTTTCAAACAAGGCTTTGGAATTAGGACTCCAGGAACCATTTTAGCCATTTCTGAGTGGCTTGTGTATATAAATAAAACCAGTGTGAAAAATGACTTCACAAGTAGGTCCTCTGCTGCTTTCTCTCTGCGTATTTTGAGACTATTTATCTGCACTTTCATTTCCTGTACCTAAGGCTGAGGTGTTAGCTGTAAAACTCAGCAACCCCCTTTTTTTTTTTTTCTCTAGATTTTGTATATATTGTTTTGCTTCCAACTTTAGTTCACAGAAACTCCACTATTGAAATCTGTTAATTTCCTAGTTTGTCATTAGGCCTAAATCAGATATGCTTGATTTACAAGTAAGAGGATAACCAAGCATCATGCATTTAATTGAAAAGCTGGGCAAAAGCAAACTGTTTTGATCATTGTCTCCAGCAGTGAGTGTCCTAATTTTATGAGACATCTGTTTAGTTCTTATTGTATTAACAAAAAGCTGTGAGCATTTGAAGTCTCAGAAAATCAGGCTAACTGTTTTGGGGAAATTTGGGAAGCTATTCTGCAGAAGCACAAAGTGAGTACGTTTCTGTTTGTTATCCTGCAGCTGCACCGGTTGCACGAGGAGAAAAATGTGCAAAATTAAAGTGCTCTTTAAAATGAGCTCTGAATATGTGTAGAGGACATCTTCTAAACGTGGAGGTGTTCTGAGCTGTTTTGGGTTTTAAGAAAAGCCATCATTTTAACCTAAAGAACCACAGTTCTGTAGATTGATACAATCTGCTTAAATACGCAGACTGTGGAAGGCCTCCTTTCCCTGGGAGGCAAGGCTGAAGCCCAGGTATGTTTGTGTAGTCACCTCGTTCCCTTGGGTGAGACAGTTGCCTGATTTTCACTGTGCACGATGCACAGAGCATCTCAAAGATGATGATAACTGTGGCTGCTGCTGGATCCCAGTGCTAGGTAACTGCTCCTGCGGTAGCCGGGCAGATGAAATTCCTGCACAGAGTTCTCTCTTTTCCTATGCCTCTCAAGGAGGGCCACGAAGGCCAGATTTGGCAGTGGTCTGGCAGGTCATGAGGAGTGTCCTCACAGGCTGCCCCAGGCCAGCAGGACAGCCCTGCCAGTGCACTGTACTGCTGCTTTGCTCTGGGGCTCCCCTGGGGTTTTCTCCTGAAGTTCAAGAGACCTGGGATTAAGAGACAGTAATTTCAAGAGATGTAATTGCCAGATGATGAGTGGAATAACTTGGGAGTGTGAAGTCTTTCAAGCTCTTAAAGAAAAAAAAAATCTGTTGTTTTCATCATAGTGTGTGCTGAAGAAATTGTTCATAATTTAAAGGCATTTAATACAGTCTGTCCTTTCTTTGCTGAAAAGAATAGCAATTCATCAGCTTCTCAAGATGTCATCTGGACTGAAGGGAGACTCTTGTTACGCAATGGAAATTGCAAGTTGTTTATTGTCAGTGAAAAGCACAGGGATCTCTTGCCACAGAAGTTGAATTTGTTTCTGTAGTAAATGATCATTTTGTATTTAGAAAGCAAGCAACACCTTCTCTACTGCCATGAATAAGAGTCACATTAACAGGATTTCTTACATGAAATAATGTTTAAGAAAAGGTGCTGATGATTTACTAGTGGCAAGATTAGGAAATCAGCTGATGGTTAAGTGTGTGCATCTGTAGCTGTGTGTGTGGTGAGGTCTGCACAAAGCCAAATTCCTCCATCATTCCTGCTGTGCCAGAATAGCACTGAAGGGGCTAGAAAAGGCTTGAGAAGCCTTTGCGTGGCATCGTGGCTCTACTCTTTTTCAGTGCCCTGCCTTAAAACACCCAGTGTACTGCCATGGCTCTCTAGTACCTTGCCATATAAACAGATGTGGGAGTTGCCGTAATAATTTATGGGGCTAGATGGTCTCATCTTGCATTTGGCTTCAGAGTTGTGACCTAGGCTGTGAATATGCTGAAGATTTCCCAAACCCTGTAGACTGCAACTGGCATGCTTCATCAACCAGAGTATCTTCATGTAGAACATGCTTCTGCCAACTCCTGTTCAGTGGGAAGTAGTTCCCGGTGAAGTCTTTTGGGCTGTTGTTAATTAGGTGACAATTTTGTATGAGAAATGCAGGCCTGATCCATGACAGTGAGTGCTCCTGGAAGGAAACATTTCTTCTGCGATGAAGACTAATGTTACTGTAGTAGGAGGGTGGTGCACAGATGCATCAGTGGAAGTTCTGTGACCTTTTTGAATACAATCATGACCTGTTTCTGTAGTGCAGTGCAGCCAGGGTTACATGTTTAGGATACGGTGCTGTCGGTTATAGGCGTTTGAAGGAATTCAGAGATGCGTCACAGCCGTTGCAAAGTGTTTATGGTGTATTTAGACCATGAAGAGATGGCTTTTGACAGAGCTGTTATATTTTTGTTCAACAGGCTGGAACATACTTGCCTCAGTCCTACTTGATTCATGAACAGATGATTGTTACTGATCGCATTGAAAACGTGGATCAGTTGGGATTCTTTATTTACCGCCTCTGCCGCGGCAAGGAAACATACAAACTGCAGCGCAAAGAGGCCATGAAAGGTAAATGTTCCTCTGGCAGGGTTTTTTTTTTTGCATTGGCAGAAAGTTCAGTGCCACTTGAATTCAATAAATAGGCTTGATTGTGTTGAAAGAAAGCACTCTTATTAAAGCAAGGGTTGCTTATTGCAGTAGCTGGCTCTGTGGGCTTAAGTACATCTGATAGTTTCTGTGTAGGTATGGAAAGAAGTAATTTTATTGTGCAAAAGTGCTCAAGGCCCCAGTTGAGCTAGGAGTTGCTGAAATGCATGGGTATGCTTCTGGGGTTCAGGCTTCCATTGTGTTTGGTTTTGGTTTTTTTAATCTTGTTTCTTGACCTATCCCACCAAAACAAAAAAAACTGTTCAATATCTGAGAAGCCATAACCTTGTAGTCCAGGTACAGAACTGCAAGTTCTTCTTCTTGAGGAGATTGAGGTCTTGGACTGTGTCCAGAGAAGGGTAACAAAGCTGGTGAAGGGTCCTCAAACCTTTTAAACAGGGGCCCGTTCACTGTCCCTCAGACACTGTTGGGGGCTGGACTATAGTTTGGTTCCAGCGCAGTCCCGGCGGGTGCTGGGGGGCTGCGGAGGCTGGCGAGCAGATTGAGTGGCTGGAAGTGGCTGCTTGGTTTCCCCCCCCAACCCTCAGCAGGAGGGGTCTGTGAATACCAGTGGGCCAGATTGAGGACCCTGGGGGGCTGTATCCAGCCCAAAGGCTGTAGTTTGAGGAGCCCTGGTCTAGAGAGACCTTATGAGGAGCAGCTGAGGGAATTGAGATTGTTGAGTCTGAAGAGGAGGCTGAGAGGACACTTCACAGTCTCACAGTATCATCAGGGTTGGAAGAGACCTCATAGATAATCAAGTCCAACCTTTTACCACAGAGCTCAAGGCTAGACCATGGCACCAAGTGCCACGTCCCATCCTGCCTTGAACAGCTCCAGGGACGGCGACTCCACCACCTCCCTGGGCAGCCCATTCCAGTGGCCAATGACTCTCTCAGTGAAGAACTTTCTCCTCACCTCGAGCCTAAACTTCCCCTGGCGCAGCCTGAGGCTGTGTCCTCTCGTTCTGGTGCTGGCCACCTGAGAGAAGAGAGCAACCTCCCCCTGGCCACAACCACCCCTCAGGTAGTTGTAGACAGCAATAAGGTCTCCCCTGAGCCTCCTCTTCTCCAGGCTAAACAATCCCAGCTCCCTCAGCCTCTCCTCGTAGGGCTGTGCTCGAGGCCTCTCACCAGCCTCGTTGCCCTTCTCTGGACACGCTCAAGCATCTCAATGTCCCTTCTAAACTGGGGGGCCCAGAACTGAACACAGTACTCAAGGTGTGGTCTAACCAGTGCAGAGTACAGGGGCAGAATGACCTCCCTGCTCCTGCTGGCCACACCATTCCTGATGCAGGCCAGGATGCCATTGGCTCTCTTGGCCACCTGGGCACACTGCTGGCTCATGTTCAGGCGGGTATCGATCAGCACCCCCAGATCCCTCTCTGTCTGGCTGCTCTCCAGCCACTCTGACCCCAGCCTGTATCTCTGCATGGGGTTGTTGTGGCCAAAGTGCAGCACCCTGCACTTGGAGCCATTGAACACCATCCCCTTGGACTCTGCCCATCTGTCCAGGCGGTCAAGGTCCTGCTGCAGAGCCCTTCTGCCCTCCAACTCAGTCACATCACCCCCCAGCTTGGTGTCATCTGCAAACTTGCTGATGACTGACTTCATTGCTCTCTACAGCTACTTGAAAGGAGGTTGTAGTGAGGTGGAGGTTGGGCTCTTGTCCCAAGTAACAGGTGATAAGATGAAAGGAAACTGCCTCAAGTTGCACCAGGGGAGGTTTAGATTGGATATTGGGAAAAAATTACATGGAGTCACTGTCCCTGGGGTACGTTCAACAACCATACAGACATGGCACTTCAGGACATGGGATTAATGGGCATAGTGGTATTGGGCTGACAGTTGGATTTCATGATCTTAGAGGCACTGTAGTGGTTTATTTCTTTGCTGTTCCTTTTCTTGTATCCCCACAAGTGTTTTTCTACATGCCCAGAGAGGGAAATCAGGAACTGATCTGCGTTGCAACTAGGCACTGGGGGTTTTTGGCAGGTTGGTTTTACTGACCCACTACCGCAGTTTGCTCCATTGCACCTTCAGGATTATTCCTTGGTTAGCGATTGTCCAAGTGTGAAAGCATGCTTACACGTGTTTCCTCTGAGGAGGGGACTGAACAGGGATGGTTCTGATTTCTGGTAGCATCTTATTATGAGAGATGTAAAACCATCATGTCTCTGATGTACACTTCCCCTCTTCTGTTTACCCTCCCCTGTCCTTCACTAATACAAACAGGAATTCAGAAGCGTGAAGCCACCAACTGCCGAAAGATCAGACACTTTGAGAACAGGTTTGCTATGGAAACCCTCATCTGTGAACAGTAATGAGGAACATCATTGTTGCAGGAGACTTAAAAACTACAGTATGACCCCACCCTTTGTATTGTGTGCAGTGATTATTTTTTAAATCTTCTTTTCTGTAAGTAGTGGACAGAGCTTTACTGCTGAACACCTTCCATACTTCTCATCTCATGAGACATGTAAAATCAATGGTTTCCTTTTCCCCTTATTTTCAGGTGTGGTGTTCTTATATTTGAATAGCAGTTGTATAAAGACTTAGTTGCTAGTGCATTTCATGTGATGAATCTTGAATAATAGGAAGAGACTTTGAAATATACACCAGTTTTTAATTAAGTAAAATTGAAGAGAACTATTCATGTACAAATGGACTGCAAGAGCTACTTGTAACTGTAATATTACCTGCTCTGTAGTTTGTTACAGCATATAGGCAACCCTGTATTTGACTTTCCTTAACAAAGTGCAATTTGTTTTGTTTTCAAAATATGGTCATAGTTACCTTTTTAGATTGATTTCTGACTTGATGTTTTAAAATGGCAAGTGTTTGCTGTAACAGTCTTTTAGGAAATTAAGAAGTAACTTATGTTACTAACTTGTATATAATCCATGTATGTGCAATGGAAAATAAACCTTATAAACCTGTTTGTCTAAAAGTCTTGTTTTCTTCTGGTGATACTCTCTATGTGTGTTATTTTGGTTTTAGTTTGGTTTTTTCCTGTTGTTTTTTTTTTTCTTTATAGAGGAGTGGACCAAAGATAAAATCAATGCTCTTTATTTGCAGTCCCATTTTTAAAAGTAAGAAGATAAAACTGAGTAAGTGATGGTTGAGAAATGAAATACGAACAGAGAAGTATGGTTTTGTGTTCCTTTTTCATTTACAGGCTGTATTGTGCAGTTTGCTGAAATTCTGGGTTGGTATTTCCATGATTAAGAGAATCAGGGTAGAGATCCAAAGCTGACACAACATATTTTATTAATGCCTGAAACCCCTGTCCTGAGTACAAATACAGATGATGTACATAATGTAGAGCATGCCATGAGTCGAGCTGACCCAGCTGAGAGCCAGAAGTGTTCACTGCATGCAGCCCTTTGCATCTCCCTCTGCTCAGCTCCACGGCATCCTTCTCCGGCTGTGTCATCCAGCTTTTCCAGTTAATCTGGAACTAGCTCAAGCATCACTAATACTATTCTCTATTGTGTAATTTAGACTTAAAACAAGTGCAAAATCATCTCAGTTTGTTTAATATAATTGAGGTCTTCATAATAGCAACCTCTATAGGAGAGAGTGCGGGGTAAGATACATCATAGTGCCTGTTCTTTTGAAACTGTTTGCAAGAGAAAATACAGGAGAGAAAAAAAAAGGAGTAACACTCAAAATCAAGTCTGGAAAAGTCTTCCTCAAACCAACTTCTAAGCTTTCATGATCTGGGCATTGACTTGTCTTTCTGACCAAATGTTGAGTATTGATTTTTATTTTTTTCCAGGAAAGTAAGAATATTTAATAGAATTTTTGCATATTTGCTTGCAAAAAAAGGTATTGCTTAAACTGATATTTAAATAACACGCACCAGAGACGTCCAGATCTTGTGTCTTAGCTTGATTTTTGTCAAGCAGCTTTGGATTAATCTTATTTTTTGATCTTTTAAAGGATCTTTTCTTAATATAGTGGGAGGATGCTTTACTGCTTTTGGTGCTATTAAACAACTGTAAACATGCTATCATCCAGCTTCCTGCTATTGTGAATGTTTGGACTGAGATAAAGTGATTTGTTTTAAGGGAAGTTTCTTAAATATACAAGATTTCTTTTATTTTTTTCTTCATCAGTATTTGGCTGTGTTTACAGTTTAGTCTCAGCGTAGGTGCATTCTATATGAAAGAAAAGCTGTTATTTTCTGATGGCTGGACTTCTCCAATCCATTCTTGGTGGTGCATGGCAGTCATGAACATCAAATAAAGCCTCACACAGATAGAGGATATATGTTCATGTGTAAGCTAGGTTTAGGTAACTACGTGTTGTAGATGGAAGCAAGTTGGAAAGTCCACTGGGAATATTTTAGCTACAAACATTCAGGATGTTGCAATTGTGTGATTGTAATAAAGGTCAAATATATGTCAGGACAGGGTGTATTCTTTGGAAGCCTGTATGAGAAAAGATTAATGCTGAAGTGTTTTTAAGCATATTCCCTACCTTTTCATGAGTGTGCCATTCCTTGTTTTCTGTGAGTTAACCTCAAACCTACTCATTTTTAAACAAACCTGCCAGCATCTTTAACTTGCTTTCAAAATAAAACTCGGTAAGAAACTTTAGGAGGTTGCAGGAAGGGAGGCAAAGGGTGGGAGAAACAGATTTATTCTTACAGACGGGTTTATGTGACTGTGCTGCATTCTATGTCCCTAATAACTTTTGATCCTTTTGGATAACAGAAGGAAATTTATTTCTCTCAGTAGTGTGAAAATGAGCATGGAGAAAGAGGGAGAAACTTGGGTGCACCGAGGGGAAAGCTTTCATCGTGTTCTTGTGTCTCAATAAATTGCCAGGTGGTTTGTATGAGAAGACTTAAAACACCTTGGGTGCAGAAAAAGCTCCTCTTGGAAATTCTGCCCTCTTAGGCAAAGTCGGTGAAGCACAAATCCTGAGTTAAAACTGGCTCTAGGAGGTGCTTGAGCTTTTTTTTTTGCTTTTTTTTTTTCTTTTTAGAAGAGTATAACAAGCAAACATAGCTCTGCTGGACTGAAGAAAACCACTGTTCTAGCCCAGTGAATTCCAGAAAATGTATGAAATATCTTAGTATGAAAATTAACTCTTTGGAAAACTTTGCAAATATTTTTAAAACTCCTTGTAAGAGTGAAAATAGACAGGAATGCCAAGACACACTGAAGTAGCAAAGTCAATGTGCTGCTATCCTGTGCCACTGTGTTTACGTGGTGGAGGGGGCTGTGCTGCTCTTCCCCAAGTAGCTACTGATGAGTAGCTACAAGAGGCTACTGTCCCAAGTAGCCTCTGATGTTCAGTAGGTCTTTGCATGTCTAAGAGTATTGTCACCCAATTGAAGCATATGATCTGGGTGTGCAGAGCGTGACAAAAGCTCCATGTCTTCCCTCCTACTCTAGTTAAAAGTCTTGCAGCATTAAGTGAATATCTCTGAGGCAAGCTTTGGCATGAATTAAATACTTAAGGCCTGCAGGGTAGAAAACTGCAAGAGTATGGTTGCATCATCATTGTTGTCCTTCCACAGCCTGTAATCTAGCTCTTCTCACCCAAACATTCTAGCTAGCTTCAAACTAGCACAGTGGTACAAGAAAAAGCTGGAGGGTTACCTGAAGCAACACACAGAGGTGTATTGACTTGTAGAGGAAAAAAGTGGTGGATGGATTCACGTATTTGAAGATTACTTCCAGCTGAATCAGTCCTACGGAAGCCAACATGGGTTTATCAAAGCCATTAACTGAGTGTAGCATTGTCCTGTGGAAAGGTAAGTACATGCTTTTGTTGGTCTGAGTTGTGTAGGAGGATGGAAGCCTGGCACGTCTGTGTTAGCAGAAGCCTATGGTTTACAAATAGCAGAGCTGTGTTCTTGCTGGCATTGTTTGTCCTAGTTGTAGGAGGATGTTTTAGTGTATGGGGGAAGCCAACACAGTTGCATGTTTTCGTGGTGTAAGTTTTTTCTAGGATGTTCTAGACAAATGTTTTCCCCTCAGTAGGGTATTCCACTGCCATTCCTTGGTAAAGAATTTCATCATCCTGGGCCCACTTACAACAGAAAGCAAAAAGCCCAGGATCACAGGTAGATTTAGATCAGCCAGATTCCTGTCTCTTCATTATAGGCTGCGGTTGCTAGTTAGTTGGTTTTCAGGTTGTCAGTTAACATTCATTTTATCCCACAGAACTACTTCTGACCGTATTCTGCTTCATCTGCTCTTAGGAAATGTTGGAAGAAGAGGCATGGGAAGCATCCTCACTGGGGAGACGGCCAGCATCAGCACAGGGTGTTGCCCGTGCTGGAATGTGCTTTCTCACGCAGAGAGGAAGCAGAACCTGGGACTGAGCAGGATGAGAAGGGAGGGATTGTAACAAGGTTGTTACTGTAGCTGTGTAATTGCAAGCAACAAGGAGTTTGTATTGGTTAGTTTGTTGAGTTTATTTTATCGCCAGTTGTCAGTAATCAAAATGAACTGCCAGGCAGAGGGTGTGCAGGATGAAGGGCCAGAATGTGTCCAGGCTCAGAAGTATTCGTCCTCCTGGAGACATGCAGGATGGTACGTGAGTGACAGAGCACATGGTGTGAAACAGCTGTGGATACAAAGGCAGGTTTAATGTGCAAGGTGCCTTCCAAAGCAAGAAGTGTATCACCAATTATTATCTTTTTCTGACGTAACTGCACTTGCACTGAGGCTATGTTTGATGAATTGCAGCAGTCATGGACTTCAGTTTTTAGCAGCTAGTACAGATCTGGAGTTTTGCAAACTGGTGTCATATGGTAAAGACTTTTCTCCATCCAGCAACAGTATTGTTAATACCCTTTCAGGAGCAATTTGGTTGTTTTATTGGTAGAAATTCCTGCCTAAAACTCATCACTGCAGTATCTGAGACCCTAGCAGTGCACTACATAGTGCTTCAAGAAAAGCAAGGCACAGATAGGTATAAATATGGAGTGGAAATAGTATTTTTACTAATAGTAATGTATATATAGAGAGGCTTTGAACTGTTAGAGTATTTGTTAGATGTTGCCTCCTCTGTTTAGAGTGTAATGGGTTGAGGTTTGTCGTGGTCCCTATGAATTTTACACAGCTGTAGAAATAATAACTTTTAGAAATGTTTCTTATGGTTCCTATTTTGAACTCGGCCTTTAGGTAGGGTACAAGGATATTAAAAGGCCAGGCTTACCAACAGAGAGTAAAACTAGCCATCTTCATCCCCCCACTCCCATCAACCTTATCCATCTTCAGAGACGGAGCTGATCCAGTGCAGGGGCAAGACCACATTAGTTAACAGAGGAAGTCAAGCTGGGAAGCGGAAAAGACCCAATTCAAACCTTGGCCTTAGTGTCTCTGATGCATTCTTGAAGTGGGACCATTACTTAAGTCCATCTGTTGCTCCAGATGGTGCTCCAGAGTAGTCCTTCTTAAGGCTGGGGGCCTATAAGGCAGCAGCTGAAGTGGAGATGACCTATAGGGAACGGGGGCAGGCCTGTTAACTCCTTGTTCCTGTTAGCACTTGTACTGGGGCTTTGGTTGACAGCTGGGCTCCAGGTGATGCTGGCAGTAGGAGGATGGTGGTTGTTGCACAGTGGAAGGGAAGTCTGTGCACAAAAAAGGCTAGGCAGGAGAAGAGGGTACTACCCTCCCTGGCTAATTCTGCCTGTTACAGGCAGGAAAATGGGTGTGGGTCAGGTAGACACTTCTATACATCTATGGATTTTTGCAACCTATGGGCTTTATTCAAGCAAAAATTCTGAGTGTTTAGTACTTGCACTTAATATCCAGAAGCTTCCAATGTAGTAGTTTCAGTGTTATTCCTGTCACGTGTCTCCAGAAGGACTGATTTTATTATAACTGGAAGCACAAGTGGTAAAGTTCTATGCTAATGTAACAACCAGCAGCTAGTCTTGGTAGACTGTGAGGTGCACTTAAGTTTCTCTATTACAGGTATTTAATTTTTTTTTGCAAGCTAAAAAAGCAGCAAGCATCTATGGTCTGTAAGCAGTAAAAGTCAAAGTCAAAAGGCTTGGGTTCATTTCCAGTGAAAGCATGATTCTATTCCCAATGGCAACTGCCATGAAACTATAGCAACAGTTGTAAAGTGAAAAACTAAGATAATAAAATTACGTAAGATTGTGTAGCAGCTGGAAACAATGAGCCAGGGCTGCCTGACTGGGCAGCATTTCACAGATTACCATTTTTCTCTGACCTGCACTTCAAAAATCGTTGTAGCAAGATGTTTAGTATAAAGCTGTTGTTAGGTCAGATGGGAACTTATCATTAATGCTTTATTTGATCATATGTATATATGTTTATCGGGTTTTTTTATCCCAATAAGACCTGGTTTTCTTCTTTCCTTTGTCCTTTTATTCCAAAAGCTCAAAGGCTCAGTT
Organism: Tricholaema leucomelas; assembly: GCA_013400475.1. Taxonomy (NCBI): domain Eukaryota; kingdom Metazoa; phylum Chordata; class Aves; order Piciformes; family Lybiidae; genus Tricholaema lacrymosa; species Tricholaema leucomelas. Next base: position 375,711 of record WAAF01006428.1, on the reverse strand, counting down.
TAAAAGAAAACATGAAGAAATAGAAGATTAAAACATTGAAATAAGTGTACCTAAGAAGGTGTGTATGTGGGACATGCAGCAATTTATGTATGGGTTTACATATCCAGGTGCCTTTCTTTATAAGTACATGCATACACATTAAGCAGTTCTCACTGCAGTTCAGGTGTAGTTGCTACATCTGAAGCTCCAGAATGGAGGATTAAAGGTTATTGCAGCTTGATTAATGTTCTGTCTCTCCTTGAAGCACTCAGAAATCACATTTTGGTTGCACCTGGTTATGGATGGGAGTCCTTAGTGCCTAAAACTGGATTTGCAAAGGTGCTTGGCAAACTAGCAATTTTATACACTTAATCTTTACATTGAGGCTGGTTGTCAGCTCTTTAAGAGGGTATAAGCACTAATGCACAAGGGGTATGAGAGCAATGCAAATTCTTTGTCTATTATTTGGATGATCTAGGACCTGGCTCTAAAAGCACGTTAAAGCAGCTGTGAGGGAAGCTACCCAAGAGGGTGTGTTTCCTTCCTGATGACAGCTGGGAAGACCTCCGATGGCTGCGACCAACTTTTGCTCTCAGTTTAAATTCTTTTGTGCTCCTACAACCAGTGGTGTGGAGAGGGCAATGGACTCATCTGGGGGTTAGGGTTTTAACTTATTTTTCCAAGCTGGTACATGTGCTTTAGCTGTCCATGGTAAATGACATGCAATTCTAGTTTCCAAATCTTCATCGTGCAGTTCTAGATTCTGAACCTTCAACAGCACATAGCTATCATCTGGTTACAAGATGTATTAGAAGGTACTTGGAAGCAGTGTAGTTAGTGTCAGTTTTACTAGAATCATAAGGAATGTCTAAATTCCACTACAGTCTACAAGTCTAACATTTCATTTGATGTGCTTTGACTCAAGTCCCATTTGTTTTGCATTCACTTTAACTGAAGTCTAATTCTGAACCAGAAAAATGGTCTGTCCTTCTTTAAGTAAATTAAGAAGAAGGCTGAGCAAAGTAATAGTGTGTGGATCTTAAAAATACTAGCTCTTTTTTACTGGATACTGTTGTACTCTCTAATTCAGCTTTGACAGCTCTCACTAAAACTATTTGCTTTACAGACAAGTGGTTAAGTATGCACAGAGTCTTCACATGCAAATATTACTGCTTTTTCTAAGAAGCTGCCATAAACATCTGAGAACAAGTGTAGTGGTTTGCAGCAGTGATCTGCCTTCCACAGGCAGATTATGTGACACGCAGACAGCAGAGTAGATCTGTGACTGAGGGCATCTTTGGGATTTGAACGTCACCCACTTAAAATCCAGAAGATGCCAATAGCCTGGAGAATGTCTTACATTAAACCTAATCACAATGCACGGCGTTGAAAGTAATACTTTAAATTATGGCTCCGATGAACACCAGAGTGAGAGACAGCCATAAAGTATTTGCCAGGATTTCTGTCCTGCTCTACATCTGTATAGTTATTTTTACGTATAGGTCATTTCTTCTGCCCGCAGCTCGTTGAGTGCCTGAAACATCAGAAACAGCCAGGGTCTCGTCTCTAGGGCGGCTGAAGGACCCTGAAGAATCTCGAACGCAAGTGCTCGCTTTCCGTGGAAGCGGTGCCGACCACCTCACCAAGGCCTTCTTTCTCCCTCAGCCAGGAGCCAGGCGGATGCCATCATTCCTTTCCTTGCTGCATTCTCAGCTCTGACTCACTTCAGCTGCAACATCGACCGAGCCTGGAAGGCTGAGAGGCCGCCGAGCAGGGCACGGCCGTGCTGCTAGCCGCTGGCAGCGGTGTGGCCCTCCGCCACCCCGCCGCAGCTGAGCCCCGCCGCAGCTGAGCCCCGCGCCGCTGAGCCCCGCGCCGCTCGCCAGCCCCGGCTCTCGAGCCGCCGGCCGCACCCTCGCCCCAGTTGCCGGGACGCACGAAGCGGAGCGGGTTCCTATTGGCCATTGCGGAGAAAGAAGCGCATTTATTGGCGGAGAGACTGGCGCGGGCAGTTTTCCCTTCCGGGTTCCGAGGCGCGCCATACCGGTCTGTGTTTCGGGGCGCGGTCGCCGCTCCTCGCCGGCGGGTAGGGTGGGGGAGCGGCAGCCGGCCCGGAAGTGACGGCAGAGCGGCTGGTGGTGACGCAGTTTTCCCGCGGTTTGGGCAGCGGGGAGGAGAGCGGTAGCCGGCGGCCCGTCGTTATTGCTGCCCGCGGCGGGCGCTGAACGGCGGTGCCTCTGGGGCCGCCTGTGCGCGGGCTGGTATGCCGCCCAAGCTCCCCCGCAGGACGGCCGCCGCCGCCGCCCGTAGCCAGCGCGCCAGCCCTGACAGCGGCTCCGCGCCGCCGCCCGCCGGTACACGGTAAGCGCCGCCCAGGCCGGGATCGTTTTGCAGGAACGCACCGGGAGCCCGAGCGCCAGGGAGCGCTGCTGGAGCGGTCGGGCTGCCGCGCGGCTGGAGGTGGCGTTGCTTGCTGCGCTGCTGTGGCTCTCTGCCTCGAGCCTCCGTGTTGTGACTCGTCTCAGGCGCTTCTGCGGAGTGGGGCCGTGTCACCCCGCGGCGTCCTGCAGCAGCCGGCGTTCTCTCGTAGCCGTGCTGCGCAGTAGAGCTGGTACGCTGCATGGATACCCCTTTGCTGATGCCTTTTGCCTTCCCTAGGCTCGAAATCGGTGAAGCTGACTTCATTGCCCTCTGCGATGCTCTGAAAGTGTCGGATAATGTGAGGGAGAAAGCGTGGAAGACGTATGAGAGCTTATCGGCTGTGGATGGAGCTCTGGTGAGTACCTGCTGCCTGTAACTCAGACCTCTGCTGAACGGTGTCTGTCCCGTGCCCTAACTGAAGTATTAAACAGACCGGAAGCCTAATGTCTTACAAGCAAAGCTTGTGCAGTATGACTGTATCTCAAGTGCAGTTAGACTGAAGTTGGATGTTATAGTCAAAGAATTGATTGGAAAAGACCTTTAAGATCATGAAGTTCGACTGTTACCTACTCTACCAAGTCTGTTTCCAAACCACGTCCCGTAGCCCCACATCCCTGCATCTTTTTATTCATGTCTCTATAAACTGGTGTCTATAGATCTCCTTTTTTCTGTTGGTGTTTTCCAGACTCAGAAATTATTTGAGGTTGCTAATAAATGACAGTAGAAACAATGCTGTAGGATCAGGTAATTTTTTGAACCACAAGTTACTGCAAATGTGTCTAAGTCAGCTTTATATGGGTCATCTCATTACATGGTTCTATGCATTTCTCCCTACTGCATCCTTCCTTAAGGGGTTGCAGAAGGGTCTGGAGAAGACTGTTGCAGAGAGAAGGATGTCTGTATGTTAAACTTCTTTCCTACTGCAATCGGTATGTACTTACCATTAGGTATTTCCGTTCAAAGTTAGTCATTGGGCATGTGTAAACAGATCAAAATACTATGCCCATTCCTGACTTTCTCCCCTCCCTTCTCAGTCTGTTACTGCTGTCCCAACAAACTGGCTCCAAGAATATCTACAGTATGATTGAATCATGTCCAAAGTTGTGGTATATAGAACAGAATTACATTTAAAATAGCAAGCTGGGTTATGATTCCTGTTGTATGGGTTAGTATCCATGTATTTGTTGCAACTTAGGCTTATTCTTCTGCAACTTGAGGTGACCTGCTCTTGCTATGCTGTCACTGGTAACACTGTGTGTACTGTCATGAGCATACCAGCTCTCCATGCATTCAGGTTTTGCAGCACCATACAGTAACAGCATGGAAGTGAGACTGCATAGCTCTTTCAGTAACAGATGCAATTTCTGGCAATACATGTTCCCAGGGAACTTCTACTTAACAACATAATCGAGCCACGCTATGTGATCTGAAACGGTGGTGAGTTCTGTTGAGTGGAAAAAAAAAAGGCAGGTTTGAGTATCCTGCAAAATTTCATTCACTTATTTTCATTGATCACTGTACAGCAGTGGCCACATAAAACACAGAGCATTTGCAGCCCCTCTTCTCAGCATCTGAAGATGACTTCCTTTACCGGCTCAGAAGAGAGCAGTGACTAGATCTCTGTAGGACATACAGCTAATATTAATTGTTTGCACAGTTAAATGCAGTTAATGCCTATGCCAGGAGCTTTTCAATGTGTAGGATGAAGTCTGTGTTAGATCGTGGCTCACAGCAGAGTTTTTTCTTCAGAGCTGTTGATGTATCAGCAAGGTGTCGAAGTGCGGAAGCTGGCAGGTACCACCGGGGCTGGTAGGCACTGGAGTTGCTGCTTCTAGCTGACACCAGCACTGGCTTCGTCTAAGTGTGAAGTCAAGCAAAGGAGCAGTCTGCTACCTCTCTTTCCAAGTCAAGTTGTTACCATGGGGAGTAGGGCTTTTCAGGGTGACTCTGGTTCAAGGAATTCCTGAGTCTTTATTTAAATGTCCATTCCTTTCTCTCCTCTGGTAAAGGTACTGTGTTGGAGAGGCTGTCCCAGGGTTTGTCCTGCAAGTAGCAGCTATGTGTGTTTTAACTGACATGGTCTCGTGCTAACTTGTTCTGAACCGAAGGAGAAATCTTCTTACATAGCAGGTTTCTGTTCTCAAGGAAACGAGGAAGTAGCAGAACACCAGTTGAGACAAATACATACCAGAACACTTTTGTTTAACCCTGCAGTTGATTTGACTTGAGGCTTAAGTGTTGTGGTAGGCCTGATAGGCCCAAAATAGGCTTACACGTGTCCTGCCTTGCCTAGGCATGTTTGTCTGCTCCACCAGAGAGGCAAGCGCGGGAAACGGACACAAAAGAACCTGTAGCCACTGAGTCTGGCCTGCCCAGGGCCCTGTGGTAAACAAGGTACACACACTTAGCTTGTGCCTGCCTAGTGCAAGGCCCCTGCTTTTCCCTGATGTCGTGGATTTTGTAGAGAGCAGACAGAAATTAAACTCTTAAATCAAACTGGAGAGAAAATACAGAATTACATTTAGAGAGAGAAAATACAGAGCTAGACATTATAAAGCAATTATCCCATCCGTGGCAAACCCCCTTGAGTTCTTCCCCATCCCCAAAAAGTCCTAGATCTACACTCCCCAGTGCTCCAATCCTCCCCCCACCCCAATGCCTCCACCATCCAAAGAGGCCTACTGCTTGCATGTTCTTCCCCATGAAGTGGCTCCCACCACACACACGGGGCAGGAGGAGGAGGAAGGGAGAGCAAACTGACCTTGTTGTGAGCTTATAACAATATAGCAGAATTATGGGATTGAATAGCAATCTTCTAGTCCCCAGAAGATTTATTCTGAACCTGGGACACCAAACTAGGGAAGAGTGAGCCTGTGGCTTTGCCTAATGTGGTAAGGTTTGGCTAACTGCCGTCCTGATTGGCTGTTCTGTGTCCAAAGGGCAGTTAATCTGGGCCCACACCGATAGAAGGAGATGCGCAGGTGACCAACCTGCTTTGCTTCTCTGCTTTGCTTCCCTGCTCTTTGCCTGCTCTCTGCTGTGCCCAGCCCTGCTGCTGTTGCACACTGCCTTATTGCTTGCCTGGTGAGCTCCACTGCTGCCAGTTACCAGGAGCAGGCCCTGGATGTCTGCACGTGATGGGCTTGTGTGGCCAGCATGACCTCGTGCTGAGACTGCACCACATCTGCCTTCTGCACCTGAAGGTCCTGCCTAGAATCCCTGGGCATACATACAGATGGTCCAGAGGAAGCCAGGAGACAAGGTCAGAGATTGTCTGTGGCCTGTCCCCAAAAGCCAGGAAGATTCAAGCCTCAATGTCCCACAAGACAGAGTCCCCTGAAAGCATTGGGCACTGTCTGGACTGTGGCCAGCCCCCATGAGGGTTATAATAATAATAATCTGTGAGTGAATGCTCAATGCCTCTTTGTAATTCTCTGCTGCCTTCTGCCATAGAGCAGAAAGAGCCTGAGCCCAGCTACTGGGCAAGTGGCATATTGACCACGGAACCCTCTCTTCCAGTTCAATTCATGTTTATTATTTTGCTGGTTATTTCTAGATCTAGATATTATCTATGGAATGTTTCCATGACCATGTAAGAACCAAAATATTATTAAAATGAGTGGTTGGAGGTGGTGAGAGTTCTGAATAGCAAAACTAATAACCAATATTAATTTTGGAAAATAGCATCTTGATGCATCTTGATGTGATCATGTGATCACCTCTCTCCATCACCTTTCTCTTCACCCAATAGATCTGGTTGGAAGAGACCTCAAAGATCATCCAAGTCCAACCCCTGACCCAGCACTTCTCACAGCAGTTCAGCTGTTTCAAGAATTGAACTGGGCTGGGACTTGATGACCCCAGAGATCCTTTCCAACCTTAATGATTCTGAGGGTAATGGCTCTGTGAGTCTTACAGCTCGTGTCCCAGCTGTGAGAGGGTGCAGCTGTACACCATTAGCTCAAATTGCTGCAGAAATAAGGTAAATTGAGTGCTGCAAGAAAAGCAACAGCTCAGTGCTATGCCAAGCAAGAAAGGGAAACTTTCAGAAAGAAATAGGATCATTAGGCACTCAGGTATTTAAAATCAACAATATCAGAGTGGAAAGGTGTGACAACCTGAAGGAAAAAAAGCAGCGAGTTAGCCACTTTTGGTGCTGTCAGTGGCTTCAGCAAGTGTTGGCACAGAGGATTCATTCTAGGGAGAAGCAGCTAACAAGTTTTGTCCTCCTGACTCATGTCTGCCTGGACAGTAAAGACTCCTAGGTTGTCTCACTGAAGCGCAGGCTTAGGCTACCAGGCCACTACACCTCATTAATCTTTTGTATGCATATGCCAAAAACATAATTACTCTGCACTTTTAAGCTGCACATACTTTGCTTGCACAGCTTCTTTGTCTATGATTACATGCACCCTAAATGACCCAAACAGAAGAGTACGAAGGTATTTCCACTTTAAGTCACTAAATAGTCACTGAGCAAGGATACAGCAAATGTCTAGATTAGGTCCAAGCTCACATCTCCGCTACTAATCTCTATCAGTTATCAGAGTGCCTTACAGTGGGGCCATGCCATTTTCCAGCTAGTGTTATAAGTCCATTCACAGCCTCAGAGGCTTGGCAGGTGTGATTCTGAGATCAGCCACAAAGAACAAGGCCAGTGTGCCAGGGAGAGTAAGATTTCCAGTCTTTAAGTTCTGTAAATGACTTGAGAGTGAGATCATTAGATGCTACCTCTATTTCCATCAGTGCTCTGATGACAACCTTCAGGTTGTCACACCTTTCCACTCTGATATTGTTGATTTTAAATACCTGAGTGCCTAATGATCCTATTTCTTTCTGAAAGTTTCCCTTTCTTGCTTGGCATAGCACTGAGCTGTTGCTTTTCTTGCAGCACTCAATTTACCTTATTTCTGCAGCAATTTGAGCTAATGGTGTACAGCTGCACCCTCTCACAGCTGGGACACGAGCTGTAAGACTCACAGAGCCATTACCCTCAGAATCATTAAGGTTGGAAAGGATCTCTGGGGTCATCAAGTCCCAGCCCAGTTCAATTCTTGAAACAGCTGAACTGCTGTGAGAAGTGCTGGGTCAGGGGTTGGACTTGGATGATCTTTGAGGTCTCTTCCAACCAGCTCTACTGGGTGAAGAGAAAGGTGATGGAGAGAGGTGATGACATGACCTCTCTGGAGAATGAGTCTGACCTGTAGTTGGAGGAACTAGAGCTGCAGAGAGAGATGGTTCCAAACACTGTAACTGTCTGTTGAGTATGATGGCAAACCCCCTAACACTCGTTCCAGAAGTGTAGTGAATCAGCTCTGTTGCTGTACGATGTGAATGCATCTGATGCATGACCAGAAAGATGTTCTGGTTTTTAGGGTTTTTTTTAGATCTGCTGAATGCCCTTAGAAGTTTATTGTAAAGATGGAAGTGTATATATAAAGAAGAGCTTTTGTGTTCCTGTCATGCAAAGACTTTCATTCTTTCTCTGATTTCTCTTGTTTACCAAAGCAAACTACCTAGGCAAACAACATTTGATATCATAGAATGGTTTAGGTTGGAAGGGACCTCAAGGATCATGCAGCTCCAACCCCCTGCCATAGGCAGGGACACGTCCCACTAGAGCAGGCTGCTCAAGGCCTCATCCAGCCTGGCCTTAAACACCTCCAGGGAGGAAGCATCCACAACCTCCCTGGGCAACCTGTGCCAGTGTCTCACCACCCTCACTGTAAAGAACTTCCTCCTAACATCCAGTCTGAATCTCCCCTCTGCCAGTTCAAACCCATTCCCCCTCGTCCTGACATTCCCAGACCTTGTCAATAGTCCCTCCCCAGCCTTCCTGTAGGCTCCCTTCAGATACTGGAAAGCCACTCTAAGGTCTCCTCGAAGCCTTCTCTTCTCCAGGCTGCAGAGCCCCAACTCTCTCAGCCTGTCCTCATAGCAGAGCTGCTGCAGCCCTCTGAGCATCTTCGTGGCTCTCCTCTGGACTGGCTCCAGCAGTTCCATGTCCTTCTTGTGCTGGGGGCTCCAGAACTGCACACAGTACTCCAGGTGGGGTCTGAGGAGAGCAGAGTAAAGGGGGAGAATCCCCTCCCTTGCCCTGCTGCCCACACTGCTCTTGATGCAGCCCAGCACAGGGTTGCTGTCTGGGCTGCATGTGCACACTGCCGGCTCATGTTGAGCTTCTCGTCGACCCAGACCCCCAGGTCCTTTTCCTCAGGGCTGCTCTCAGCCATTCCCCACCCTGCCTGTATCTGTGCCAGGGATTGCACTGACCCAGGTGCAGGACCTTACACTTGGCCTTGTTAAATGTCATGAGGTTGGCCTGGGCCCGCCTCTCCAGCCTGTTTGATTTGGAGTTGTGGTTTTTGCTGTCTTCATTTCAAAACTTGTACACCCATAGTTACTGGTTTAATAATTGGCTCTGATGTTTGCTTCTCTTATTTTTTTTTTTTTAACTGTCCAGAAATGTGTATTACAAATGAATAGTGCCTGTAAACTCTAGATGGAGTGGAGTTACTGCTGTGCTTTGGTGAGCAGCATGTGATTATTGGTGTAAGAAAGACTAGAAAAATCCAGGAAGCTGTACTAGTACTGCTAGGAAAAAAGTTTAGGGTGTGTCATTCTGCTACTGTTTAAGAAGAGCAAAATGAGAATCTGAAGTAGAATATTGGATCATGTGAGGAGGAAAGAGAAAACAGAGTGTATTGGGAAGAGCCAATGTGAAGAACAGATGATGTGGTGACTAAACTGGATCCAAACTTCAGCATAGAAAATTGAAGTGGTTTAAGAAATTTATAGAAATTGGAGTCTTCCAAGGGCCTGAAGGTGCAGGGTTGGGTGTGCTTCAACCTCATCATCCCAGCTTGCTGTGCTATGTGGTGTGTGGGTAGGAGTTTCATTCATGGTTTGCTGTTCATAGCACTGTTTGGAAAATGTGGCCCACTGCTCTGCCGCTGCTGCTCAGCTGTTTAGACTCATGAATTCCTCAGTAGTTGCTATCGCGTGTCTAGCTCACTGTTAAACTCTGATGATGAAAGATTTGCAGTCTGCATGTCTTGTCCTTCCTAGTTTAACTTTCTTTGACCATTGATTTCCCCCCCAAGTATTACAGTCATCTGTTTCTGCAGGGAGCTGCTTGAGGAAAGGGAACTGCTCGAAAGAGTCCAGCGCAGAGTCACAGAAATGGTTAAGGGAGTGGAGCATCTTCCTTACCCAAAGGAGCTGAGGGAACTGGGGCTCTTTAGCTGGGAGAGGAGGAGACGGAGCAGCGACCTCATTAATGTTTATAAATATGTAAAGGGTGAGTGCCAAGCTCTGCTTGGTGATGCCCAATGACAGGACAAGGGGCAATGGGTGGAAGTTGGGGCACAGGAAGTTCCATGCAAACACGTGGACGAACGTTTTCACTGTGAGTGTGACGGAACACTGAAACAGGCTGCCCAGGGAAGTTGTGGGGTCTCCTTCTCTGTAGATGTTCAAAACCTGCCCAGATAAGTTTCCTGTATGATCTGGTATAGATGATCCTGCTGTGGCAGGGAGGTTGGACTAGATGAGGTCCCTTCCAGCCCCTAACATTCTGCGATTATTCAAGGCAGCTGTGGTTATTCTGTACCCATGGACATGAGAATGTATTATGATGCCTTAGTGAGGTTTTTTCCCTTCCAGAAAGTCTCTAGCATCTGAAGGTGTTTCTGTCATCTTTCTTTATGTCTGATTGCTCATCTTGCATTCTGAAATTCTCCAACTAATTAGGTACACAGGTAGGTATGAAGGATGCTGCAGAGCATTTGGCTGGTACAAGATGAACTCTGTGCTTAGTGAGGAAATCTTAGAAGATCAACAGTATGTGAAGTGTAGGAATAAAACAATGGGCTTTTAAATGTAGCAGAGTTGCTCTATATAGACCAAAAAGGTAGTGATAAGCATGTCAGATGTTTTCAATGTCCACAATTTCACATTTAAATTAGGTTGCTTCCACTTGGTTATATTTTCTTAAGAAAAAAGCCAGCCTTGCAGTTGGTAAACCACCTCATCCTCATGTTGAAAGACACACAGAGTCTTCTTGCTTTTAGCAAAAATGTGAAATACATGATTCATTACTTTCTGTCTAGATCTTTGTCTTTTATTTCTAGAACTCCAGCTAAACTGAACCTGAATTTACAGAAGTGTTGGATGGATGAGCAGAATTACAGATACTGTAGGATTCGCTGTAATTAAAAACCAAAGAGTTACCCAAAGTCCTAAGCAAACATAAATCATCACCGTGGCCTCTTGCTGGTGATGCTTAGTGTCTTAGTAGCAGATGCATTGCATGTGTGCTGTGCCCTTGCACTTGGAAAACATAGCTTACTGGCATGCAGTTTCTTTTTCACTTACCATCTGTCCACCTTAGACAAGCTGACGTCCCCTGCGGTCGGGTTACCTGTGAGGAAAGTGTAATGGGCAGTGTCCACGTTAGAAGGAGCATTTTCATGTGCCCCATTGACTTTGTATTGATTTGCATTACTGCTAGCTAACACAGTGTTTGATTTAATCTGGTGAGAACTAATAGTAATCTCCCATTCCAGACAACGTTCAAAACCCCCTGATTGCTGTGAAATGGAGAATCTGCCTTTACTCAGAACTTCTGTAGTGCAGGCAGTGAGTACACTCACAGAACGTTTTCTTAATAGGAAATCTTTCCTACAAGTCTGAATTCTGATCAGTTTTCTATTCAGAATGCTTTGTGATTCTTCTCCCTTGCCATCATTCCCAGGATCACAGGATGTTAGGGGTTGAAAGGGACCTCTGGAGATCAGTCCAACTTCCCTGACACAGCAGGACCATAATCTAGTACAGGTCACACAGGAACACATCCAAAGGGGTCTGGGAATTCTCCAGGGGAGACTCCACAACCTCTCTGGGGAGCCTGTTGCAGTGTTCTCTGACCCTTACAGTAGAGAAGTTCTTCCTCATATTGAGGCAGAACTTCCTGTGTGTAGTTTTCATCCATTGCCCCTTGTTCTGTCACAGGGTGCAACTGAGAAGAGTTTGTCCTCTGACAGCCAGCCCTTGTATATTTATGAACACTGATTAGATCCCCTCTTAAGTCTTCTCTTCACCAGACCAAAAAGCCTCAGGTCCCTCTGTCTCCTCATAGGGCACATGCTCCAGCCCCTTAATAGTCTTTGTGGCCCTGCAGTTATAAACATATCTGTGAATGTTTCTTGTGCCATCTGTCTAGTTCTCTATACTAATTATTATGTAGTGGCTGAGGCTTTAGTAAGCCAGAAAATTCCCCATCTTCTCCTTGTAATGCTTTAGCACAAGGGCTCTACCTGCCTGCAGTGCAAAAGTGAGAGGAAAGGTTACCTACAAAACTCAGGGATGAGAGTTTAATATAACATGTAACCACAATGCATAATTACCTTAGCTAATAATCTAATTTAATAATACAATGCATGATAGCCTATTTGCAGAAGTGCAGTGAAATATGGGGGGAAAAATCCAGCATAAAACAGAAAGCCAAACCCAACAGCTACCCTGCACCCATGCACCTTGCCACCATCCCTGCAGAAAAAGCCCAGCACCCAGGAATCTGGAAGCAGCAACCAGAACAGGAAGCCTCCTGTGTTACAATCTGAACTTCAAGCTCTGTAATATTTTGCTCCAGTTAGCACTCCCATTTTTGAAGCTGGCATGACTGCAGCATGGTATGAGTAACAGCAGCAGATTCAACTCAGTGACAGCCCTTCAAAACCCAGGTGTTGAGTATGTGCAGTGTGACATCCTATATCCCATTTGATTCAAATGCTCATCTGTATTTACATATTTCTCATGTGCATTTCTCTTGGCATTCTTTTACACATCGTTTGGAGTTTCTATTCCTGGATTACTTTTGTAGGCTGTCATCAGAACTGTTACCAGCCTTGACAGAATAACAAACATCCCTAATTGTAAACTGAGCTGAGAATTTCTGTGATGCTCTTCTCCTTGTAATTGGATTGTAGCACTGGAGAACCTCTTGAAGAAAATATTCCTGTTGGTACCTTTGACACCTTCCAGCAACATCTGTAAAGGAGGAGCAAGAATCTCATTTCACAGTAGCTCAGTTTGAGCATTTTAAGCATATGGGTCCTCCAGATTATTAGTTTACCTAAATTTAGTGAAAGCAATCTGCTAAAGTAGTGGTAGTAATACTGAGTCCAGAATGCAAAATAAATATCTTGAAAGAGTTTTAGATATTTTCCTACTGAAAGCTACATTTTGGGAGTTGAAATAAGATCAGTTGAAATTATTTTATGGAATCTGTGTGATGGTTTGGGTGTTATCTGCCCCCCCACACTTAAGAAAAAATAATCACCCAGACTAGACTTGGCCACTGGGAATTGAATGAAGCTTTATACTTACAGCTTAGCACAATACACAAGCAGGTATTCACAATCTCTACAGCTATAGACAGGAATAGACAAGTTAAAAAGTAATACAGAAACACAACAGCCCTCCCAGAAACCTGAGTCCCCAGGAGGGGCTCCCAACCACCCTTCCACCTTCTTCCCACCCCTCTCCCTTACCCCAGACTTCGCCTTGCGTTCAAGGTGAGTCTGGAGGGTCAGGAAGCAGATGGATTAGTCACACAGATGGCAGGTTAGAGAGACAGAAAGGTGCAGCCCCGAAGACGGAGAGAGACTCTGTTATCTGTGTTTTTGTTCTTGTTCTTACACATCTCAGCAAGCCTATGAGTGCAGTAGACATCACCTTTGTTTCCTTTTCACAGCCTATAATCTAATTCTTCTCACCAAAATATCCCAGCTAGGCTCAAAGTAGCACAATTTGACTGACAGCCAAAGACAAACCTTGAGCCGTTGTCCTGGCTGTATCAACAAAGATCTTGAGTCAGATACGGTGCTATATCAACAAAGATCTTGAGTCAGAGTGTGGTCAAGAAGACAACCCTCAGATATTAATTTCTGGCTGTGAATTTGTCTTGTGTCCATTCCCATGCCCTCAAGTCCATCTGGGATGAATCATGTAGCTTTGGCTGTAAACAAACTGTTAATTCGTGCCGAAGGATTGGTTCCCCTGCAGTTATGATACTGGCAGAGCAGTTGAGTGGAGTGATGCTGCTGTGTGTGTGTGCTGCAGTCAGCTCTGACTCGTTTTGTAGAAGTGAAGATGAACAATGTCTGTGAACTTTGGGAGGGGAGGAGTGCTTGGGAGTCTGACTTGCCAAGGGGACCTCTCCTTATCTCTTCTTCTCTCTTCTTACCACATGATGTTTATGTTTTATATATTAAAATCACTAAAATCTTCATGTATGGGCAGATAGTCTTGTGTCCTGGGGAGGCTGCAGTGTGCTTGTGCCTTTGTGTCTTTTAACCAGCAATGGCTGATGATAGAGCTCTAGTACAGTGTTCTTTCATGTTTTCCTCTGCTCTTTCACGCAGCTGATGGTAAGAGGTGGGCATGCCCAGATCCTTCTTACATCTTCTTAGTTATTATGAAAGAAAAAAAAGAGTTGATTTATCTTGAGTTCCATGTAAAATTTTTTGTTAGGGCAGAAGTCATGCAGCATCTGTTTGGTTGAGAGGAGGGACCCAAAGCATCCTCTAGCAGCAGCAGTGTATGTGGGAATAGTCCTGTTTTAACATTAGAGTTTGACTCACCGTGTTGGTTTGAATCTAGTGGAATGACAGGCTGCTTCTGAGGCTGCTGTCTAGTTTAATGCTAGAAATAAAGAAGTTACTAACCCAGGCATACTGGATAAGGAGTTTAAAGATTGTTCTTGCAAAATCAGACCTCACTCTTGCCAAATAAAGCACTGCTATAGCTGTCAAGCACTCATCCTCCCAGAGTAGGGCTAAGTTGCCTAGGAGAGCTAGGCTTATTTGGGTAGGCATCAAACTAGGAACAATCTCACCACTTCCTAGCGCTCAGTCCCATCCCACAAGATGTATTTACAGAACAGTGTTATGGTCCCAGTTTGCAGGAGCAAAGTGAAGGAGTGAAGAGAACTTAGTTGGTTGACTAGGGCAGCTGATCTCAGCAGCAGTGGTGTCCTCAGTAGGTCAGGTCACTTGCTTCTTGGTGAGTCACCAGCTAGCCTTAGCCTTCAAATGATTTTCACAGTGCTCAGAGACATTAATACAGGAAAACAGATCCTCATCCAATAGGACATTTTTCTGTTCCTATGTGCCTGGTAGCTTGTAATACCTTTCAGCAAAGGATTATTGAGAGTGACTGAGAAGGTGGGAGTGCAAAGCCTTTCTTTTGTGCAAAACCCACTCAAAAGTAATTGTTGAGCCATTTCTAATCTAGTTTGAACAAAATAATGCTTTCCATATATTAACTGTGGTGGTTTTTTTTCATAATAACAATAAAAAACGTTTTCTTATTCTTCTAAAAGGCTTACAACAAAAAGAGAAAAGAAACATGGGGAGTCTGCATCTTCATTGCAGCAGTTGATCTAGAGGAAATGACATTTACTTTCACAGAGCTGCTGAAAAGTGTAAGCGTAAGGTAAGTGAATTTAAGGGTGTCCCTTTAGATTTTAACCATTAACTAGTCCACATTTGAATAAAGATAATAAAGCAATTTGAATTTAATGAAGCATTCTGAGTCTTTGTGCAGATCAGGCCAGTTGATTTTTAATGTCAAGATTCCTTAGGAGAGTTCTGAATATTTTAGTAAACTGAGAGTTGAGGGAGTGATGACACTTGTTTGATTCAGGTGTAATTGGCATTGATTGTATCACATAGCTGATTCTTGTTCTTGCTCAACCTAAAGTCTTAATCAGTTTACCTTGATTTTTCCTTCCCTGTATCAAGATTTTCTGTGAAAGCTTTTTTTTACAACCATTAAGTTTAGGCTAAGTCAAGAAGAGGGGGAAAAAAAGGTTACTTTTGAACTATTTGTCCAGCAGGCTGCTCTTTTACAATTATTTTAGTGCCAGTCTAGATAATTGTATTTCTGTACATGCTTTTTGCTAGGGGATTGTTGCTGTTACACTGCAGAAATTAAGATAACAGGGAAATACTTTTGAAGTGATAACAGCAATAGGTATACTTTGGCACTGATTTTTTTTTTCCTTGGACAGATCTATCTGGCTATTAATTGTCACGGCTTGAAAGCATGTGCGATAGTGGAGGCTTTCAATGCTCTAAGGCAGGAGGGAGAGGCATAGCACTGAGTATGTTGTGGTGGTAGTCCTAGATTTGGGCCAGAATATCCTTTTCCTGGAGGTAATCTGCTATGATTGCTTCTCCATGCCTCTTCTACTTGAAGCAGCGTGGCTGGCATCTAATTGCATTTGTGCAGTGGTGTTTAGCATGTTCTACAGGAGTACTGGCTGACTTGTGCTGGCAACTGGAAGAGACTTTTTCCTTGGGGTTTCACAGAGTAAGCTATTACTCTGCTGACTTTTGATTTTAGCAATACTCAATTGCTTGTTAGCCTCAGGCTTTTTGTCAGCTCTAAGGACAGACTGGCAGAGATTTCTACTAGTCATCTGAACCTTTAGAGCCACACAGGTATGTGGACAGATTTTGTCATTGTTGTTTTTTGGGTTTGTTTCTTTCTTTTTTCTTTTTTTTTCCTTTTCTTTCATTCTATGGTAAAAAAAACCTCCACTAAATAAACTCCTGACTGGTTTTAGATTATGTTTTTTAATCTGACAAAAATGAAAAAAGAAGCTCTCCTATATTCTGATAAAGGGTCGAAATATGTGTTATAGTTGAAACAGTTGAATCTATTTGATAGCTTCTTCATTAAGCTTTAGGAATCTGTTTGTTTGGGTTATAAACACAGGTACAAGATGCTTTCTTGATGGCCATAATATTACATGAATAAGTAGGGAACACTTTTTTCCCCTGTGTGGTAGTATTGGGGATGTCCTTGCCCCAGTACCTCTAGCAAGACTTGACATTCATGTGATTTAGTGCATTTCACAGAATGCTAGAGGTTGAAAAGGACCTCCAGAGATGATCACGTCCAACCTCCCCCCCAAAAGCAGGATCACCTAGGGAGTGCATCCAGGTGGGTTTTGAAAGTCTCCAGAGAAGGAGACTCCACAACCCCCCTGGGCAGCCTGTTCCAGTGCTCCATCATCCTCACTGTAAAGAAGTTTCTCCTCTTGTTGAGGTGAAACCTTCTATGTTCATGTTTGCATCCATTGTTCCTTGTGTTATTACTGCACACCACAGAAAAGAGATTGGCCCCATCCACTCGACACCCACCCCTGGGATATTTATAGACATTGATCAGATTCTCTCTCGGTTTTCATCCCTAGGTCTTTGTTTAGCATGGATGGAGCTAAGCTTCATGTTCTTAGTGTACTAAGAACATTTCTGGAGTAGAAATTTTAGGTGGAACAGAAGTTGTGATACCTGGGTTTGGGTATTTGTGGTTTTACTGGCAAACAGTGACGAAAAGATGTGTGTCTGGTTAGCAAATTCTGACTTCCAAGGGTAACGCCTGTGCTAGCCAAGAAAATTCTTTTCCTGTAGTAGAGCTAATGTCTTGAGATGTGCCTGCTACCTAGGTGCACACTGTTCCTACATCTGGGAAGTGTAAAGGTGGTGCTTGAGGTAAACAAGTAGTGTTTCCCAGTGTCAAGTCCTCAGTCATTGCTCATCAGAGTAAGAATATGCTTGGGGTCCAGTGAAGTAAGGCAGTGGGTTTTGATGGAGTTGGACTGTTTTTTTCAAGAGCTGTTTCAAAATACTCATTCTCAGAGTTCTGATAATCTGTGACCCTTTTCCTTTTTTTTTTTCAGTGTATGCACATTTTTTCAGTTTCTGAAAGAGGTGGATGTTAACATGGACACTGTAAGCACTAAAGTTGATAGCACTGTATCAAGACTGAAGAAGAAATATGATGTATTACTTGCACTATACCACAAGTTTGAAAGGTAACATACATTTTTCAGTTTGAAAAGGGGAATTCTTCCTGCCTCTCAACATCTAAGTATTTGGGTTTTTTTGAACTGTGTATTAGAAGAGCCCATTTAGACTCCACGTGCTAATATTTACGGAACAGTGAAATTGGGCTGCATCTTATGTTTTCCTCAGTAACTACTACAATGCTTTGTTAAACAGTTGTGTTGTTGCAGTACAAATGATAGTCAGTAGCACAGCAAGTTCTTGCTACTCCCTCTGTTAAGCTTTCTGCAGATCTAAAGAAGATTGCTTCTCCGCCCCCCACACTTTTAGAAATCACCCAGACTAGACTCAGTCGGCTCTGGAAATTTGAATGAAGCTTATATTTACAGCACAATTTACAAGCAGATAGTTACAGCAGATACAGTTATAGACAGAAATAGACAAGGTAAAAAAAAGGTAATGCAAACACAACTCCCCTCCCAGAAACCTGAGTCCCCAGGAGGGGCTCTCAACCACCCCTCACCTTCCCCCTACCCCTCTCAACCTTACCCCAGTCCCAAGGAAGAATGGAGGTTCGGCCAAAAGGGTTAAAAGCAAGGTGAAGCAGCCAAGCAAAGGAGGGTGAGGTTAGAAAGCAAGATGGAGTCCAGCCAGCAGCCTCAGCTCTCCCCAGCAGGCAGAGCTCCCCAGCGAAGAGAAGAAGCAAGTGCCCTAATCTTTGTTTTGCTTTTCTTCTTTTGTACACATCTCAGCAAGACTGTGAGCGAAGTAGACCTCATTGTTTTCATTTTACAGCCTATCATCTAGTTCTTCTCACCAAAACATGCTAGCTAGGCTCAAACTAGCACAGTCTGGGTTGTTGTTATTGATTTTATTTCATTTAGTGGACTTCTCCTTTTTACCTGCCCAAATTCTGATTTGAAAGATCTTGTTCTTTTCCTCTTTTGTTCTTGAGTAAACTTGAAATGACATGTGCCTAGAATGATTAGGGAGCAGCATTACAGCACAAGACTTGCACTGGCACTGCACAAATAGTAAAGGTTTTTAAATGTCCTTTCTCAGAGTGTTCTGTGCAGTCATAGCACATTTAGTTTATTTTACAAGCTACTAACACTGCACATACAAATCTTGCCTTTCTGCAAGGAGACAGGAATAGATTTTATTATGCCAAATTAACATTGTTTTGCTGCTTAGGCCTTGACATAAGCATGCAAACAACTGCATTATTTCAGCTCGGGCAGGGCTGTAGTTGGTCTGTTTGTCTGTTCTCTAAGAGTCAGCATTTTTTACAGTAAGTTGTGAACTGGTGTGTTTTGTGCTACATTGAAATCAAGGATGCTGCACAATTTGCTTTCAGGAAACTGTCTAAAAATAAGAATATATTTTTATTTTCTAGGACCTGTGGCCTTATTTATCTGGAACAACCTAGTAGTGAGTAAGTTTGACTTCCCAAAATTATGTTGTTTGAGATCACATGTAAGACATACCAGCATATTATCTTTTAACCCACTAAGATTAAACTAAGTCGTAGTATGTCATATGTTTAATTTACATTTAGTGGGGACTTTAAATTTCAGTGAGCTGTTGAAAGCTACAGAAGTGATGTATGTTTAATCATTTGCCCATGGAGGATCCCCACACAGTGGTTGATGTCTTGGCGTGGTGGAAACAAACATTTGGAGAGTAGAATTTCTAATAACAGCAACAGATGAGTGGATGGAAGGATGCCTTAGCAACTCCCAAATGAGCTTGACTTCATACTGTGATTGGAGAATAGGACATCAGTCAAAAGCACAAGAGAGAGCAGCCTGGGTAACAGTTAAGGGAGCTATCCACGTTCCTTTTCTTTTCCAAGGATGAAACGGTTACTTCCTGATTCTCAGATGGCTTTGCAGAGACTTAGTTCTTTTGAAATGTGTGGTCATGATGACATAGAGAATAGAATGAAATGATTAATAACTATTTGGGAAGTGCTGCATGTTGTCTTAAGTTGTTCCATAGATTGAAGCATATTGGAGATGTGTTACTGGAAAGCTGCAGCTTTGAGAGGGACCTGGAGGTACTGTTGACTGAAGCAGAGTCAGCATGTGGCCAAGAAAGCCAATGGCTGTATTAGAAACTGTGGCAAGCAGGGACAGGGAGGTGATCATGCCCCTGACTCGGCACTGGTGAGGCCACACTGTGAATACTGTGTTCAGCTTTGGGTCCCTCACTGTAGAAAGGATATTGAGGTGCTGGAGCATGTCCAGAGAAGGGCAGCGAGGCTGTTGTCAGACATTGGAACGGTCTGCTCAGGGCAGTGGTGAAGTTGCTATCCCTAGAGGAATTCAAGCAGTGTGTGGACCTGGTGCTTAGGGACATGGTTTAGTGTTGAGTCTTCAGGAATGGATGATCTTTGAGGTCTCTTCCAGCCAGATGTATTCTGTGATTCTATGTTTTCAGAAGCTACAGTTTAAATTACTACAGAGCTCTTAATGCAAAGTCTTTATTTCTGTGTCTCTACAGGATTTCTACTGAACTCAGTTCTATATTAGTCCTAAAAAATTGCTGGATCACTTTTTTGCTGGCAAAAGGTGAGTTTTGGTTAAAAGGCAGTTATTTTTAGGTAATGTTGAAATTACTCTATGGATTTCTTTTGTGTGTCCAGTATGAGACTAAGATCCTTATTACAAATATGCATGGTATAGACCCAGAATGTTTTGATTGTGTGGCTTTTTGTAGCTACTCAGCCAGAATTCTTTTGATGCAGTTTGGTTATTTTATTCCTTGTTATTACTATGTATGTATAAATATATAATGTATATAATTATCTATATGTAAGCTTTGTAAGCTTTTTTAACTTGAGAAGTTGGTATTCTGTCTATTCTGAAGTGCCTTTGTAGTCTGCCAGTATTTTCATAATGGATAATTACCCAAAAACACTGGCAGGTTTTTTTTTTAAATAGGCCTATATATGTAAATAATTAAAATGCATTTAATAACAAGGTGCTGTTGTAAAATAGTGAGACCCTAAAATTGTCTTTGGAATGCTATGATCTTTCCTTACAAAGGCAGGAGGTCCAGTTAAAGCTGAATGATGAAGCAAGGGTAGTAGCCCATGCAGTCCTCTCTCCTTGTGCTACTCCTACAAAAAAAGGAATGATTAATTGATCATATTTGCTGCCAAGTCAGTGTTATCAGCAAAGTATATACGACTCTGCCATTGAAATCAGGCTGGGCACGGTGGAATGTTTTTACTGGAGTTCTCCAAGCATAATCACAGAGCAAAACTCATGAAGTCTCTCTAGCCTTCATTTTCATTGAGAGTAGGGAAAGCTAAAATTTACCATCAAGTAGCTGAAGAACATTGTCATCCTGTCTGATGCTTTTTGAATTCCAACTTTAACATTTTATTAAATGAACTTCCAAATCTTAATTTTTTTCAGAACTAGTTCTAAAATTCCATCAAACATCTCACAAAGATTTTTCTTTTCTGCCTTTTTAACCATTTGCAGGTAAAGTGTTGCAAATGGAAGATGACCTGGTGATTTCTTTCCAGTTGTTGCTGTGCGTCTTAGAATACTTTATCAAGCTGTCGCCTCCTGCTATGCTCAAGGAACCATACAGTAAGGGTTTAGTTTTTGTTTGAAAAAGTAGACAGTAAATTGGCTAAACTCCTATTAGAATTCCTATTTAGGAGGAAGTTCTTTACAGTGAGGGTGGTAAGACACTGGCACAGGTTGCCCAGGGAGGTTGTGGCTGCTTCCTCCCTGGAGGCGTTTAAAGCCAGGCTGGATGAGGCCTTGAGCAGCCTGCTCTAGTGGGAGGTGTCCCTGCCTATGGCAGGGGGTTGGAGTTGGATGATCCTTGAGGTCCCTTCCAGCCTAAACCATTCTATGATTCTGGAATCTTGCTAACATTAATAATTGACATCATAAAGCTTCCTAACTTTATTAAAATAGATACTTTGATGTTTTAGTTCAGTTTAGATGTTAGTGAACTTGAATTACCCGGATAAGATAGCAGTGTCTTGTTTTAATTCCTTCCAGCTATTTGCTATGTCCTCTGCCTGTACAAGTGCTTCAGGGGCTTGTTAAAAGTGCAGTCTTTCTTTGGTATAACAATTTAGCTTCCACAGAGGTGCTGACTGAGAATCATTGGTTTAGGTTTGCTTTGAGTCACAGAAGGAAAAGATGGTGCTAGGACTCTTGTTATTTCGGAGGCAAAAGTGTACAAGATTCACAGATTGCGTTAGGTTGGAAGGGACCCTCAAAGATCAACTTGTCCAACCCACCTACAGTGAGCAGGGACAGGGACGTTTCCAGCTAGATCAGGCTGCACAGGGCTACATTAAGTCTGATCTTGAATGTCTCCAGGGATGGGGTTTCAACCGCATCCCTGGGCAACCTATTTCAGTATGTTTTTTTTAACCACTCTCATTGTGAAGAACTTCTTCCTTATGTGTAACCTGAATCTACCCTGCCCCAGCTTAAAACCAGTGCCCCTTGCTCTATCACTGCAAGCCCTTCTAAACAGTACTTCCTCAGCCTTCCTGTAGGTGCCCTTCAGATACTGAAATGCCGCTGTATGGTCTCCATGGAGCCTTCTCTTCTCCATGCTGAGCAGCCCCGACTCTTTCAGCTTTTCTTTGTAGGTTAGCTTCTCCAGCCTTCTGATCATTGTTGTGGTCCTCCTCTGGACTGGCTCCAGCAGGTTTATGCCTCTATTGTGTTGGGAGTCCCAGAGCTGGACACTACTCCAAGTGAGGTCTCACCAGAGCAGAGTGCCAGAATCACCTCTCTCAATTTGCTGGCCAAGAGGAGGCTCAGGGGTGACCTCATTGCTGTCTACAACTACCTGAGGGGAGGTTGTAGCCAGGTGGGGGTTGGTCTCTTCTCCCAGACAACCAGCAACAGAACAAGGGGACACAGCCTCAAGTTGTGCCAGGGGAAGTATAGGCTGGATGTTAGGAGGAAGTTCTTGCCAGAGTGATTGGCAATGGAATGGGCTGCCCAGGGAGGTGGTGGAGTCACCGTCCCTGGAGGTGTTCAGGAAGAGTCTGAATGAGGCACTTAGTGCCATGGCCTAGTTGATTGGATGGGGCTGGGTGCTAGGTTGGGCTGGATGATCTTGGAGGTCTCTTCCAACCTGGTTGATTCTATTCTATTTTATTTCACTAATATTTTGGATTTAAATTTGTTACTTGTAGTAGGACAGGCACCTACTGATGATTTCAAAAGTTATAACGCAGATCTTTTTCAGAGACTACTAAATTGAAATTACCTGGGTTTGAACTGTTCCAGGCTGATGTATTTTTAGTGAAACTATGACCTTTACTAGCTCATTGTTAAAAACGTTTTGGGTTTGTGCATTGTATGGCAAAAAGCAGCACTGCCACATCAGACTGAATTGCAGATGTGGGTATCACTGTCAAGTACAAGGCATTAAGGTTTCTAACTTGAAGCTGTGTAATAAGTGCAGGTACTGTGTAAGCTGTCAAACAGAGCCCCATTCTTTTAGCAAATAATGAGATGTGTTGTTCAAATCCTCGTGCCCAAGAGGCTTCACATAGTACTGAGTGATGTCAGGCTTTATGATCTGCCTCGAGGCAAGGGCAGTAAGATGCAAGCACCCAAGCAGTGAAGTTTGTAGGATCTTCTCAAAACAGTTATCAAACAGAACTGAAGTTAGAGAGGAGATCACCATACTTATGAGTGTCAGTTTAACAATGTTAACATGTGCTGTTAATATAATGCACATATTTCAAGCTGACAGTATTATAGAACTGTAGAATGGTTTGAGTTGGAAGGGATCTCTAAAGGTCATCTAGTCCAACCCTACTGCAGTGACCAGGGACATCCTCCACTAGATCTGGTTGCGTAGAGCCTGACCTTGAGTATCTCCAAGGACTGGGCTTCAACTACTTCCCTGGGCAGCATGTTTGAGTGTTCCACCACTTTCATAGTAAAGAAATTATTCCTAACGTTCAAACTGAATCTGCTCTTCTCTGATTTAAAGCCATTGCCCCTCTCCTATCACTACAAGTCTTTAGAAACACTTCTTCCCACATCCTATCACTGCGGGCCTTTGTAAACAGTCCCTTTCCAGCCTCCCTGTAGGCTCCCTCAGGTACTGGAAGGTATTGATCAGGTCTCCCCGAAGCCTTCATTAGGCTGAACAATCCCAACTCTCTGAGCCTGCCCTTGTAGGAGAGATGTTCCAAGCTCTGTGATCATCTTCCTGACCCTCCTCTGGACCTCCTTCATCAGGTCCATATCCTGCCTGTGGTGAGGGTTCCAGAGCTGCATGCAGTACTCCAGATGAGAGCTTAAGAAAAGGCAGTATTTTTGCCTCACTAAATTAAGGATTTTTGATACCTTCTTCAAGGTGAACTAGTTGGTTCCTACTTGTTTGCCTGAGGGTGTTTGGAGAAAGGAGGAATTCCCTGTAGAACCATATTCTAGGTTCACTCATCAGTCCCGCATTGACTTTTTTAACCTTCAGGCATATGAAGTGAAGTTACTCTTTCAGTTCCTTGGTTTGCACTTATGTAAGAGTAGAAAGAACAGTTACTCATCTGTGGAAAGAGAAGGCTTTCCTAGCTTTGCAAACCAGATGCTTATTCAAAGCTACTTAGAGAAAACGTTGTTAGGTTCTGTGTGTTTCAAAATGTGCAAACACCGATGCAGGAATTTTTAAGTAGTTTGTTTTCTGTAATGATGTGGGTTTGGTTTTTTTTAATCCAGCTGAACACAACAGAAAGGGAAATACTTAAGAAGAGGACCTGAAATGTAAATTTAAATATCATTAGGTTTAAAAATGTAAATCTTTCTGAAGAAGTCTTTAACCCTTGGGGTGGTTGTGTCTTTGCAGAGTCTGCTGTGACTGCAGTGACTGTTAATGGCTCAGCTCGCACTCCAAGGAGAGGTCAGAACAGGAATACACGTGCTTCAAAGCAAGTTGATACTGATACAAAAGTTATTGAAGTCCTTTGTAAAGAGCATGATTGTAATTTAGATGAGGTAATGCCTGTGTTTGAACATTCCAGTTTTTCTAGTAGATAGTTAAAAACAAACCAACCAAACCCCAAAACCACAAAAAACCCCTCCCTCACAGCAGAACCCAAGCCCTATTATGTTCCAGTGCTCCACAATCCATAAAGACCTTGTTCCTAACACCCAAGCTAAACCTGCTCTTCTCCAGCTTGAACCCATCGCCCCTCATCCTGTCACTGCAGGCCTTTGTAAACAGCTTCTCTCCATCCTTCCTGTAGGCCCCCTTCAGGTACTGGAAGGCTGCTATTAGGTCCCCCGACACCTCCTCTCCAGACTGAACAGCCCCAGCTCCCCCAGCCTGTCCTCATAGCAGAGGTGCTCCAACTGTCTGATCATTTTCATGGCCCTCCTCTGGACCAACTCCATCAGGTCCATGACTTTCCTAGGACATAACTTTGCCAGGGAAACTGAACTGTGAGGAACTGAGTACGAAGTTTTGTGCTGATCACAGCATGTTGCAGATGGACCCAAGGCTGTTCTGTTGGGGTTTCACAGCTGCATCCCACAATGAGAAGATGTCCACAACAAGCACGTTGCTTGTGTGTGTAATCTTGAGGACCCCATTCCCCTTTTCCTTCACTGATGAATCTTTGTGGGTAAAAAGGAGTGATTTCCAATTGAATATCCAAGCAGATGATTGAAATGGAAATGCAAGAGGGCTGGAAAGGTTGCATTTTTTCTCCTCAATTTAGTAATTTAATGTTCCAGCAGTGGGTTCTGTGCTTCTTGCTAACATAGTGCTGCATGATACATAGGCAGTTTCTTTTTTGCTCTGGTGAAAACAAAACAGAGTGCACTAGAGAGATGTGTTGTTTGGTTTCTTGTTGAAGCATGGAAAGCAGTGCATGCCTCTGCACACTGCTAATGTTCTTCGTTTCTTTTTTAGGTCAAAAATGTGTATTTCACAAGCTTTATTCCTTTCTTGAATTCTATTGGTATTGCAGCTTCAAATGGACTACCAGAGGTAATTTAAGACAGTTCAACAACGATGCTTTACTTCACACAAATTACTTGAGATTTTCTTTAGCACAAGTCCTTCTAAAATGATCCAGCAAGGTGCATTCTTTTTCTGGAATGTGGCCGTGATGGTTTGGGTGTTCCCTGCCCCCCCCCCCCCCACTTTAGAGATCACCCAGACTAGACTCAGCTGGCTCTGGAAATTGAATGAAGCTTATATTTAGAGCTAGCACAACAGACAAGCAGATAGTTACAGTATGTACAGTTATAGACAGAAATAGACAAGGTAAAATAATACAGAATAATACTGTAATAATACAGTAATACAGAAGCACAACTCCCCTCCCAGAAACCTGAGTCCCCAGGAGGGGCTCCCAACCGCCCCTTCACCTTCCCCCTACCCCTCTCTTCCTTACCCCAGTCCCAAGGAAGAATGGAGGTTCGGCCAGGAGGTTAGGAAGCAAAGTGGATTAGTCAAAGAAACGGAGGATGAGGTTAGAGAGTAAGATGCAGCTCAGAGCTCGCCAGCAGCAGAAGTGCTTATCTTATGTTTTTATTTCTTGTTGTTGTACATCTCAGCAAGCCTATGAGGGAAGTAGACATCACCATTTTTTTCCTTCCACAGCCTGTAATCTAATTCTTGTCACCAAGCATTCTAGCTGGCTTCAGACTAGCACAGTGGCTTAGCAGGCATTCCAGTATTCATGAGGCATATTTAGCTTTTACATTTGTATTTAATGAATTAACTTCCTGAGACTTAACCAGTGCTTTTGCTCAAAGCAAAGTATGGCATATGAGTAGCATATCCATGATCTTAAGCTATTAAAGTACAACTATTGCAATATGAAATCTGTGGACTCAGTCTGTAAATGCACACAATCTTAAACTGCACACCTTAATTTAAATATAATTAAGACTTGTTACTGTAGTCATGTTAACAGAGGTAGCAAAAAGAGGAGGCTTTCATGAATTTTAATGCTTATTCCAAAACAAGAAGAGCTTTTGAGGCTTGATGCTGGTATTTAATTTGTCTTCACTCTGTGTTTGGTGGTCAGGCTTTATGAAGCGATGGATAGACTGATCCAGAACACTTTTAAGTCGCTGGGTTTTGCACTGAGAATGAAGTTTCTCAAAGTTAATGAAAGACAAGTATTTTATACGAGAAGAACACATAAGCCATGAAAAATGAAAAGATAAAGAACTTCTGAAATGAAACAAAGTAGTAACAGGAACCTGAAGATAATCTTTGACTTAATAGCTCTAAATACCAAAGTTTTAACCGTGAGATTAGTTTGGAGGAAAGTCCAATTAAAGGAAAGTCCAATTAAACGGTGGTAAAAAGAAGAGGGTGAGGAACAAAACTGTGTAGGAGGTATTTCTGAGTGAGGGGACTGATTTCAGTTCATGTGCACTGTTTTCTGGTTTTATAGTATGAGTTTGCTAGAGCATAGCATTATTTAGTATGTTTAAGGGCTCAGGAAAAAAATATTTGAAGTGCCTGCTTAGTTCTGCAGGAGCACAGCAGCAGCTTTTAAGTTGAGGCTAGCATCTGACCCTGATAAATTCCAGATTTCCAGTTGGTAATTAAAAGCAAACCAACCAACAACCAAACAGCCAAAAAGCACCAACAAAAATCCATACAAAATGAAGTCATATTGATACAGGACATAATCAGCTAAGAAACTTCTAGGGATAATTTCAAAACCAGCAGTGTGGATAAGGAATTGCAGTCTGTGTTTTTGTAGAAATAGGTATGTTGCTTAAACTATGCTGCCACAAATACTAATATGGAATGAGGGAGCTCTTCTTTCACTAAGAACAAGAAGATTCAAGTTTGGGTCTTGACTTTCATCTCCAAACCAGCAAAGACAAGGATGTAGCCAATTATCTAAGGATATTTATGCTACGTTTCCTGCTCTTAGAGACACTCTTTTTTTACTTCTGAAAGGGGAGCTTTTAAAAGCCTGGAAACATTAGTTTGATTTGCAGGTCTATGTCTCCTACTGTAGCTATTTTTAGTGTCAAGATCTACATTTCTTCAGAAAAGTCTCATAATTTTAGATTGTTTTCTGTTCTAAAAGGTTACCTTTCTGCCTGGGAGTGATAATCTTCCTCTCAGTGTGTTTCATCTGTTTCTCTTAAGAAGTAACTTTCTGAGCTCCAAGGTTATTCTAGCATTTCAGCATGGTATTTGTGAGGTAGAGCTAGCTTGTATTATTCAGTAAATTGCCAAACTTGTTCCTGTGAAATAAAGCTTTTTTTCTCCAATGTTTGTTAAGGTTGAAGTTCTCTCCAAACAGTATGATGAGCTCTATCTCAGCAACAAAGATATAGATGCAAGATTATTTCTGGATAATGATGAAACTCTGCAGCCTGATGTCACAAGGTAGTATTTCCATTTACTGCTTTCATTTTATAATTGGAAATGTGAACTTATGTTGATTTCCCTCTTTGCCCCTCTGCTATGTGTTCTGAATGAAGATCTCTGTATCCTGGTGATCTCCTAGGTTTGTGGTTCAGCAAAGATATTTCTGGCACCCCAGCCTTGCTTTTACATTATAGCTTAAATAATTAGAAAATATATGCCTGTAACTCTGTCTCAAAGGATTTGGAAGCTCTACTCTAATTCACACTCTGTAAAAGCCCCTCTCATCTAGGGGAAGCTGAGGAATTGTGAGGAGGCATCCAAGGCCATGTTATGCTGTGTTGGTTGCGTATGTCTGACATGAGGTTACAGCTCTGGGACTACCTGGCACAGAATGGCTTGGGTCCTCACTGTCTAGCTTTTCCTTCTTGGTGACATATGGAAGATGCCAGGCCACTCTGACTTCTGACCTGTACCCACACATTGTTGGGGGAATGGTAGTTTGAATGGGACAGAAACACACTACAAATGGTTTAGCAGAGTAAACAATTGAGTACCAATGTCCAGGCACATTCCCTGGTGCTGTCCAGTAACACTAATAAACTGGAATTCCTTTAATCGTGCTCTAAGTTCCAGCGGTCCACAGCAATTCCACGTTTCCATAACCCACAATGTAATTCTGTGACATTATTTATGCTGGGAAGGTTCATATGGTTTGGATTTGATTAAAATGGTGCTAATACATGTAAAGTAAGTTGCTATAAATAGAAGTCTACTGAAAAAAGGAAGGTGAAAAGAGGACTTTGGAGGTCATTTAGTCCAACATCCTGCTCAGAGTAGATCTGCTTGGGAATTTAAACTAAATAATTCTGACACCTGGAGTTTGGACATCTTGATAATCTAAAGATCTGTGCCACCTTTTTCAGTAGGCTAATAACATTTTATTTTGAATTACATTAGTAGTTCATACGTTTGTTTTCTCTTTCTGTAGCTCGCAGTCGAAGACAACACCAGTGAAAAACAATCCAGATGAGGAGTTTAACCCTATACTTCCACAGACTCCAGTTCGGTAGGAGTTTGTCTTTTGAGCTGTGTTCTCGTGTTTTATATCCTGACTAGAAATAGTAATCTTTAGTTACTTTAATTTTAAATGAGCTGATTTTTTTCTAATAGAAGACTGTAGTTCTGGTCACTAATGTGCCATGAACATGTGTTGAAGGGTGCTGTCTGCCCTCAGTTTATGGTGAATTCCTTGGAAAGCAGAGACAAAGCTATTTACTGAATTAAGAAGAGCCACATGTTTGTCAACTGGGTTACTTTACTTGTTCTGTTAGAATGCAACTTTATATTTCTATGGTAGTACTTCCATCTGCTATGCTTCCACCTTCATTTTCCATCTTTGCTCTAGCTCTGCATGTTCTGTCTTCCTTTCCTCGTAACAAACTGTGTACGTGCACAGTTTTCCCCACAATCTTTTCCTTTTCAGTATTACTTTTTGTGTCTGAGAAGATTACCATTTCAGAGTACCAACATATTTTGGTCCATAAGGAAAGTGGACAGATATGGTAGATGTCGAGTTGGCCTCTCTTCTAGGCTGCGTGGGAGAGGGAGAGACACAGGCTTACATCAGTATGATGCATAAAGGTCAACCTGTTTATTGGAGCTAAACGTGATACCTGTATAGTGGAGTTTGGTACAGGAGTGTGTACTTTTGATAGGCTTACATAGGCAGAAATGGGCTGTCCCCATGCACAGAGGCAGACCTGACCAACTACCCCCCTTAATCCCCCTTTGCAACAACTTAGCCACGATAGTGCTTGTTCCCAGGGCTGACCAGCCTGCCTTCTTCTCACAGATCAGAACTCCCTCAGCTTCTCTGCCTGCCGCCCAAGGTCACCCCTCTGCAGCTGTGCCTCCTTGTCAGTTCAGTTACTCAATCCTGCTTACTCTCCTTATTTTCTCAGACTATGCAGTTCTGCCCAACTCTGCTCAATCCTGTTCAAACCCCGGCAGGTAGAAATGTGGTATTAGTTGGAGATTGATCTGCAAATCCTGCAAGCTTGAGTTCCATTAACTAAAGAAAAGATTTCCATCTACCATTTTTCTCTTGTGTCACATAGCTTTTTGACAAAATAATTATGTTTTTGCCTAATCATGCTTCAAAGTTCCTGAACAGTCAAGAGCCAAGGAGCTGTGCCACTGTAATGCCATGTGCTGTATGGACCAAAAGAGACATGTTTCTGCAGGTGGTCATTATGAAGATATCAGGCTTAATAAAATCACACCGTGATGGTTTTGTTCCATGCTCACTGTACAAATGCCTTTCGCTTTAGCATGCTGTAGAGATGATAGAAGTTAAAATGCTGTACCCTTAACTACTATTTCAGCTTTCTCAAATGAGTAAAACAGTTTTTATTATAAATGCTTCTATGGTGTTTATATGCTTGCAGAACTGTGAGTTAGCCTCTGGGCTTATGCATCCACTCTAACTACTAAATGGCATCTGCAGAAACCAAATGTTTTCTAGCCAACAGCAGTGAGGTTCTGCAGGACTTCTTCATGAGAGTGATAAAAGGAGACATACAGCTGAGATAGATACCAACACATGCAATGACTTTTAACTGCCTGTGACTGTGAAGGGTTTTACTTGATTGCCTTAGTGGCCCCTTTAGTATTATACTTTGTATCTCTAATGGACAGTGATGTTCTTTTAGTCATAATAGCATCCATTTGCCTTTTGGGTTATAGACAATGTGTGGTATCAGGAACTGGACCACCTTTAACATACTCTGTATTTAACGAGAAGGTCATTGGCAACAAATCTTGGGTTTTGACAAGTACAAGTAGCTTCTTGTTGACCCTTTTTGATTATACTAGCATTTAAAAAGGCACTTAGTGCCATGGTCTAGTTGACTGGATAGGGCTGGGTGCTAGGTTGGACTGGATGATCTTGGAGGTCTCTTCCAACCTGGTTCATTGTATGATTCTATGAAAAAAAGTCCTGTAACTTCATTACAGTTCTTGACATGCAGGTTTTATTAAGCAAGTCCAGGAGCACAAAGTTTTCTACATTGCTACAGATTCGACTTAGAATCATGGTATCATAGAATCAACCAGGTTGGAAGAGACCTCCAACATCATCCAGCCCAACCTGGCACCCAGCCCTAGCCAGCCAACCAGACCATGGCACTAAGTGCCTCATCCAGGCTTTTCTTGAACACCTCCAGGGACGGTGACTCCACCACCTCCCTGGGCAGCCCATTCCAATGGCACAATGACTTGTGCTGAACACGTTGAGAGAATGTCTAATGAGATGTTAAGATTCTCTTCATCCATGTTTGGGCTTTTCTCTGAGTTTTCCAAAGCTGATGCCATTTAAGGCAATTGAAGTGAAGGCTTTAGCAGTGATTTGAGGCATAGTAGCTGTTTTTCGTGACGCCCCAGAACTGTCACTAGATGGCAGTAAGCCTCCGATCACCAGCACCAGGAGTGGAAAGTATTTCAGTAACCCTCCTTACATTAAGTAGAATCTCTTACAGCATATGTTTAAAGGACCCTACTTAATACTTCGAATCTTCCTCAAATGGCTTCCTTCTGGACCTAGACACTTAGGATCTGCTCTAAAGCACCCTGAAATTGGTGACAATTGAATAATCTTCCCGAGAGAATTTGTAGGTAAACCAGATGTAAATACTGATTCAGAGTGGAATAAAAACAGATTGGTTATTTTTTCCCCCACTGTGCTTATGCTTTTCCTCACGACTAGTAGCGTTTTGGTAGAAGTATTTTTTTCCAAGCACTTGTAAAATGTAGATCAAAGAAAAATTGCATCTTTGCACTGCTTCTGTTAGAATAGAATAGAATAGAATCAACCAGGTTGGAAGAGACCTCCAAGATCATCCAGTCCAACCTAGCACCCAGCCCTATCCAGTCAACTAAACCATGGCACTAAGTGCCTCATCCAGTCTTTTCCTGAACACCCCCAGGGATGGTGACTCCACCACCTCCCTGGGCAGCCCATTCCAATGCCAATCACTCTCTCTGCCAACAACTTCCTCCTAACATCCAGCCTGTACTTCCCTCGGCACAACTTGAGGCTGTGTCCCCTTGTTCTGTTGCTGGTTGCCTGGGAGAAGAGACCAACCCCCAGCTGGCTACAACCTCCCTTCAGGTAATTGTAGACAGCAATGAAGTCTGCCCTCAGCCTCCTCTTCTCCAGGCTGAACAAGCCCAGCTCCCTCAGCCTCTCCTCATAGGGTTTGTGTTCCAGGCCCCTCACCAGCTTTGTTGCCCTTCTCTGGACACCTTCCAGCACCTCAACATCTCTCTTGAGTTGAGGAGCCCAGAACTGGACACAATACTCAAGGTGTGGCCTGACCAGTGTTGAGTACAGAACATATTTTTTTAATTTCTCCATTTATTTTCCAAGTGATGTGAGCTAAATTATGGTGAAATAGCACAGAAACTTGAAACAAACAAAATAACTGCTGCCAAAAACAGCAATGAAAAATTCAGAAAGTAACAGTACCAATGGAACACTCTTAACTATTTCTTAAATGTTAGGTGAGAGATTAATACAGGAATTGAAAAAAAATAAAAACCTAATGTGTTGCTTAATCCACAACCTGAAATATGTTTAAAACCCCCTGGGCCACATTAGCACTTATGGATATATTGGATACATGATTAGGTTTTTTATGTATGTGCAAATAATAAAGGCAGACCGGTACCTGATGTCCTCAGAAGGTGGAAATGTGGGCTACTTGTAGCTTTGTGGAACAAACAACAGGATTCTCTGTCCTTGTTTCAAGAACATTCCTGATTCTTTAGATAATCACAGATAATTAAATAATCTGAGATACTGCCGTTACTTCTGTTAGCTGTAGTAGTTTTTCTGTGTGAAGATGCTGGCTGTGAATCAATGGATCTTTACTGTGTTTTAGAGTCTGCTTTTTCTTTAGACCAGTAAGATAACGTTAGTAAGATTGTCCTAGGAGGCATACATATACTTCAGTGTATCCAAATCTATAGGATCATAGAGTGGTTTTTGTTGAAAGAAACCCTTAAAGATCATATAGTCCAACCTCCTCTGCAGTAAGCAGGAACATCTTTAACTAGATCAGATTGCCCAGGGCTCCATCCAAACTCAGCTTGGATGTTTTCAGGGGTGGGGCTTCTACCACCTTTCTGGGCAACCTGTTCCAGTGTTTCACCACCCTCATAATAAAAATGTATTATTTAGTCTAAATCTGTCCTTTTTTAGTTTGAACACATCACCCCTTGTCCTTTCCCAACTGGCTCTCTTTAGGCACTGAAAGGCTGCTATAAGGTCTCCCTGGAGCCTTTTCTTCTCCAGGCTGATTAACCTGTATTCTCTCAGCCTTTCTTCATAGGATGGGTGCTCTGTCCCTCTGATTGTGTTTGTGGCCCTTCTGTGGACTCACTCCAACAGGTCCATCCATGTCTCTCATGTGATGAGGAGCCTAGAGCTGGATGTAGTGTAGAATCATAGAATTGTTTTCCAACCAAAAGACCTTTAGGACCAATGAGTCCAAACATCAACCTAACACCACCATGGTCATTAAACTACATCCCAAAGTGCCATGTCCACGAGTTTCTTGAACACCACCAGGGATGGTGACTCCACCACATCTCTGGGCCACACATTCTGATGCCTGACCACTTTTTCTGCAAAGAATGTTTCCTAATAACCAATCTAAACCTCCCCAGTACAATTTCAGGCCATTTCCTCTCATCCTATCACCTAGGACAAAGAGACCGACCCCTACCTCACTACAACCTCCTTTCAGATAGTCATAGAGAGTCTCCCCTGTGTTTCCTCTTCTCCATACTAAACAATCCCAGTTCCCTCAGCTGCTCCACGTGGGACTTGTTCTCTAAACACCTCACCAGTGTGTAAGGTGGGGGTCTCACCAGAGCAGAGTAGAGAGACAGAATTGCCTCCCTTGGTCTGCTAGCCACCCATCTTTTGGTGCAGGCCAGGATGCAGTTGGCCTTCTGGGCTGCAAGCACACATTGCTGGCTCATGTCCAGATTTTCATTCGCTAGTACCCCATGATGTTTGATAACTAAGTTAGCTAAAATAATCTTTGTTAGTTTGCAGAGTTGCTGTTCTGTTTCTGGAAACTGTCAAACCAACCTTAATGTTTATTGTCTTTTGAATTCTCTTTTTCCAGAGCTGCAATGAATAACATTCAGCAGTTGATGATGATTTTAAACTCAGCAACTGATAAACCTTCGGATACTCTTATCATGTATTTCAATGTAAGTGACCAGAAGGAAGATTTGTGAAGAGGTCTTGAAATTATCACTTAAAACATACACATAGAGATCTGACACACCTTTTGGGAGCTCCTTTTCTAACAAGCATTTTTGAAGTAGTACATTTTATTTGGGGGAGTCCAAATGTAATTAGTTATTTTAGAAGACACTTTTATCTAACTGATGTGTACTGGAAACTTTAAGTTCTTAAACCTCTTTGTTACAGCACTAAAGGTTTATTTATATATGTTTCAGATGGAAAAAGAAGGGAATTAGAAAGGGAACAAAGAGAAGGAGGACATACTCACTGTATCTTTTGTATCCACACTAAGCATATTTCTGACTTGAAAGACAGTAACATCAGTACTACTACTCATATTAGTTGGTTTCAGCTGGTTTCTTGTGATATGAGTACTACTACTCATATTAGTTGGTTTCAGCTGGTTTCTTGTGATATGTGACCTTGTAGTTACTGGAAATAGTTGATTATATACAATGATTCTATCTTCTTCTAAATACTCTGGTTTTACTTGTGCTGATGATCTGAGGGATGTTACACAATGAAGCAGGACTAATGTGACTAAATCATGAAAATGTTTTTGATTTAAAATGCCTTTTCCTTCCCCTGTACTCCTTCCTGTATATGCTAGAATTGCACAGTGAACCCTACAGATAGTATCCTGAAAAGAGTGGAATGTCTTCAGCACATCTTCAGAAAGAAATTTGCTGAAGCGGTCGGACCAGGGTGTGCTGAAATTGGTTCACAGGTAACTCGTATTTATGGTTGGGTATTACACATTTGAACTCTTGTCCTA
Source organism: Tricholaema leucomelas (assembly GCA_013400475.1). NCBI lineage: Eukaryota > Metazoa > Chordata > Aves > Piciformes > Lybiidae > Tricholaema lacrymosa > Tricholaema leucomelas. The sequence continues at coordinate 341,000 of WAAF01006428.1, read as the reverse complement.
GTTGATGTGAGGCCTGACTTACTGTCTTCCACTTGGATCAGTGGTAAGAAGTAGCAGTATTATGTTCTACCTGAGAAATGTACATGCATTTCTTTTTTTTCTGGAGTTCTGTAGAGATTATTCATAGTATATGAGGACTAATAGGAGCTAGGTGGAAATATGCTGAAAATATTTTCATAGGCAAACAGGAGAATTTCTGGGCAAAGTACATGCAGTGAAATGTATTTTCACTCATTAACTTAGCCTAAAATGGTGCAAAGTGAATCACTTCCTTTAAAATCAGTAGGCCACCTGTGCTTCCTGCAAAGGTTTTGCCAGATCCTACCAAATTTTTACTCAACAGTCTGCCAGCACTGTATTTTGTCCTGTTAGCTGTGAATTGACAAAAACTTGATTAATCAGTACTCATGTGATAGCAGTGGGAGCAAAGCCTAAGTAATTAGCCTTTGACCCTTCTCTAGTACTTCATGTAATAATACTGAATTTCTTCTTTGTTAACAGAGATACAAGCTTGCAGTGCGTCTGTATTACAGAGTGATGGAGTCTATGCTGAAATCGGTGAGTTTAGTACTCGTAGCTTAGAATCATAGGATCAACCAGGGTGGAAAAGACCTCCAGGATCATCCACTCCAACCTAGCACCCAGCCCTAGCCAGTCAACTAGACCATGGCACTAAGTGCCTCAGCCAGGCTTTGCTTGAATGCCCCCAGGAATGGCAACTGCACCACCTCCCTGGGCAGCCCATTCCAATGCCAATCACTCTCTCTGTCTTCCTAACATCCAGCCTAGACCTCCCCCGGCACAACTTGAGACTGTGTCCCCTCGTTCTGTTGCTGGTTGCTTGGCAGAAGAGACCAACCCCCACCTGGCTACAGCCTCCCTTCAGGTAGTTGTAGACAGCAATGAGGCACTCCTGAGCCTCCTCTTCTCCAGGCTAAACAACCCCAGCTCCTTCAGCCTCTCCTCATAGGGTTTGTGTTCCAAACCCCTCACCAGCTTTGTCTCCCTTCTCTGGACACGTTGCAGCACCTCAACATCTCTCTTGAATTGAGGAGCCCAGAACTGGACACAGCACTCAAGGTGTGGCCTGACCAGTGCTGAGTACAGGGGCAGAATAACCTCCCTTGTCCTGCTGGCCACACTGTTCCTGATCCAGGCCAGGATGCNCACCTGCTCCTAGCGTGGTGTCATCTGCAAACTTACTGATGCTGGACTCAGTCCCCTCATCCAGATCATCAGTAAAGATGCTGAACAGGACTGGGCCCAGCACTGATCCTTGGGGAACACCTTTGCATTTATAAATACTGAGAACATTGCTGAGTTTGGTTTGATTTATGTTGTTGATTTATGTGTTGCAGGAGGAAGAGCGGCTCTCTGTGCATAATTTCAGGTATGTGTCCCTAACTTGCTGTGGAAGTCTGTTATTTTAACTTTAGGACAAGTATTAATAACTTTCTTTTTTCCTTAGCAAACTTCTGAATGATAACATCTTCCACACATCTCTTCTGGCATGTGCTGTTGAGGTTGTCATGGCTACATATGTCAGTAAGTCGAGTCTAAAGTGCTAAATATCATTGTTATTTATTGATAATTATTGCTGTTTGTGCTAGTACATAAAATACAGGAAATGGCAAAAAAAAAGAAAAAAGGGGACTCAGGGAAATTCCTGAACTGCCAATCATAGAATCATAGTATCATAGAATGGTTTAGGTTGGAAGGGACCTCAAGGATCATCCAGCTCCAACCCCCTGCCATAGGCAGGGACACCTCCCACTAGAGCAGGCTGCTCAAGGCCTCATCCAGCCTGGCCTTAAACGCCTCCAGGGAGGAAGCATCCACAGCCTCCCTGGGCAACCTGTTCAAGTGTCTCACCACCCTCACTGTAAAGAACTTCCTCCTAACATCCAGTCTGAATCTCCTCTCTTCCAGCTTAAACCCATTCCCCCTCGTCCTGACATTCCCAGACCTTGTCAATAGTCCCTCCCCAGCCTTCCTGTAGGCTCCCTTCAGATACTGCAAAGCCACTCTAAGGTCTCCTCGAAGCCTTCTCTTCTCCAGGCTGCATAGCCCCAACTCTCTCAGCCTGTCCTCATAGCAGAGGTGCTGCAGCCCTCTGAGCATCTTCGTGGCTCTCCTCTGGACCTGCTCCAGCAGAAGTACTCTCAATAATTTAGTCTGTCTTTCCTGCAGGAAATGCTTCACAAAGTGATACTACCAGTGCTGAAACGCACTTGTCTTTCCCATGGATTCTCAACGTGTTTGATTTAAAAGCTTTTGACTTCTACAAAGTGATTGAAAGCTTTATTAGAGCAGAGCCAAGCCTAACAAAAGAAATGATGAAACATCTAGAACGCTGTGAACATCAAATTATGGAGTCTCTTGCCTGGCAATCTGTAAGTAACGCTTTAAAATTGTGTTTGCCCTTGTGTAAATTCCGTACCTAGAAAAAGGGAAATCACACCCCGCTCTCTGAAGTAAATTTTGGTCTTGCTGAGAATGATTTCTAGCAGAATAAGCGATAAGAGGAAAACAAGGTTAGTTTTGGCATGTCTGCAGGTTTGGGAGAAAAAAGGTGGTGCATCAGAAGTTGACAGCTCTGCTGATTTATCTGCTTGTAAGCCAGAATTATCTTATGACTGTGGTATGAGCTGAAAGGGTAATACCCTGAAATGGTATTTTGAAGGCAAAGAGCAGGCAATAAATTCTCTGTTTTAAGTTAGTTTTTATCCGGTTGCTCTTCCCACTTGGCAATAGGGCCTTAGTTCTGTACATCTCAAACATTTGTTAACAGTTCTAGAAGTACAGATTTGGGTTGTCCTTTGCACTTCTGTTGCTTTGGTATTTTGGATGTCATAAAAATAGAATGCCAGGAGGTTGAGTTGGTGGTTCTTTTTATGAGGCTGGATCTCAGTGAATCAAACATTGTTTCTTTATTGTGTGTGTTACTTGTAAACCAAAATATGCTATTAATGCAACAAACCAAGAAACTATAAAGACTGGTAATTTTGCCCAGAGGGACGTTTATCAACCACTGAAGAACCCATCCCACATCCTGTATTCCTGGGAAGTTCTAAAAACAGCCATACTTAATGAGATACCCTAATCATAAAGTAAGTTTTTTTTTGTTTCCTTGTTGTTGTGTTGGGTTTTTTTTTCTTTCTGTCTTTCCAGAGTAGTCTGCATTTGGTTTGTGTATGAATTCAGAGTGAAATGTTAGCTGTTTTCTAGTACAGGTGGTACTTCACCAGGCTGTGGAGTTATGCTCCTGTATTCAAGGAAAGTTGCTGTTGCCTGAACAGAGAATCCTATCTATATACAGGCTTCTAACTCAGTTGTATAAAAGCATCTCTCCTATTTCAAACTGAATATTGTACCAACCCACCCTTGCCACTTGCTTTTCCCTGCTGGCAGTCAGTCTATGCTGCTATGATGGTGATCATTTCATTGGGAAGCTAAGACTTGTGTGTCCAGCTCCACGCTCATCACCATGACACTGTGTGCTCCAGGATTTCTGGTGCAGTGCTCTAGCTGTTGTACTAGAGTGTAAGTTTTTCCCTCTAGAGCTTTTGCATGTTAATGTGGTGGTTTAGGAAATGTGCATCTCCTCTTCTTGGCTGTATGATTTTTTGTGTGTTTTTTCCATGCTTTGAATAAGAATGCCTAAAAGCACTTGAGGCTGTGAGAGCCTTATATCAGAGTCCAAAGGAGCAGGGAAAATATGGCAGTGTTTAAAGAGGCAGTCAGTACTCCCAAGAAGTCTGCAGGCATAAAAAAACCTGCTTGGTTGAGAATTGTAACATTCAGATAATTACATTTGACTGTCTACATTCAAAAAGTGGCTCCTGCTACCTTGNAACCTGCTTGGTTGAGAATTGTAACATTCAGAGGGCAGATATCATACAGATAATTACATTTGACTGTCTGCATTCAAAAAGTGGCTCCTGCTACCTTCTGCAAGCTTGGAGTCATCTTGTTGCTGAGGAAGAAAACATATCTACCAGTTTCTGCTTAGATAGGTGCAGATATTCTGGTTTGGACTTAGGCTTTCAGGCTAGAAAATCCAAAGCGTTGTGTTTTCCCAAATGGTGGAGGTAGTTGTAGACTCCTGTGAAACAAGCCATAGCTTCAACAAGCAGCACAGCAGCATTTCGAGTTTTCAGAGTGCTCTGTCTGAGTGTGTTTTAACAACTGAATCTGTCTTGTTGAGTTTTCAGAGGTGCATTGTTGCCGTTGTTTTGAGCTCACTTAGAAAGTGTATTTGCATGTTAATTGAATAAAGCAGTTCAGTTGGAAGGGACCTGCAGCTATCATCTAGTGCCAGTAAGATCTGTGGAGCGGAGCATAGTGGAGGGGATAAAAGAAGAACTGTGCAGCACACACATCAAAGGACTCTTCTCTTCTGCTTCCCTGGCGTGTATCATGGCTCAGCTGCATCTCCCCAGGCGCAGGGCAGTGTCCCGGTTGCTGTTGCGGGGAGGTTGTCACTAGGGGGCATAGCAGGGTCCCCGCAAGGAGCCGAGGGGAGCTGCGGCCAGCAGCTGTCGCGGTCGGAGCCTTGTGCCCGCTGAACCTGTGTGTCGGCCTCCCTTAACTCCTCCAGCTGCCCGTAAGGCCAGGGCCGTGAGCTGTAAGCAACAAGCCACGGAGTGGGGGCTCAGGAGACAAGAAGTAGTGCAACGTTGTTCATGCTGAAATGTCTTGCTGATCTCCGGGTGACTACAGTGGAGGATCTGAGGCCTGTACGTCAAAGGCTGCAGGTAGAAATGTAAAGCTGCGAGTCCTGTAGTGCAGAACATCCACCTGCGGCTCACATGTGGCTGGCTTAGTCTGAAAAGTGTAAGTAATTAGCAACAGGGGAAAATGCTTTCATGGCTGACTTGCAAGGCTTTTGAGGTCTGGTGTCCCAGAAGGGTTCAGCCAGTGAATTAAGGAGTCGTTTGCCATAATCTTCTGCAGTTCATTACCTGGATATTGTCTCCACATGATGGTGTAGAAGGTTTACAGAGTGTCTGCTTTACTAATTCCCTGTAGAAGGTTTACAGAGTGTCTGCTTTACTAATTCCCTGAAGAAAGGGCAGGCAATTAGAGAAGTATAGCTCATAGTCTAGCTTGGTAAGAAAGAACAGATGCATTTGTAAAATACTTATTTAAGAACATTTGCATAATGAAACTGATTCCCCCGATTATCTGCCATGCATTTTTGTTTGGTTCTTACCTTCCCCCACGGCCAGGTACAGTTCAAGACTTGGCTTTTCATTAAAAGGTCAGGTCTGATTTATCCAGTCTTCTTTCCTTTTCCTGACTGCTTTAGGAAGAAGGACTTCAATATGAGATTTAAAGGGACTGAGCAATTGAACACAGAACGGCTTGAATTGATTGGTTTTACTTGTCACAAAGCTCTTGTGATTAAAAGCTCCTTGCATAATTTCTGTGAAGCAAAAAATGTCAGATACATCTGACCTTTATCTGACTTTGGAAGCTGTACTGGATGATTGTGAAGGATTCTGTTTCTTACTGGTATCTGAAAATAATTTATCACTCCTTTGCTAGTCATTATGAATACGTTTATTGCTTTTGCATAGCTGACTGAATTAGTCATTTGTACTTTGGGAAGGAGATTAAACTTTTGTCCAGGTCATCCTTTCTTTTAACAACAACAACAACAACAAAAACCCAAAACCAAACAAAAAAACCCCATAAGCATGTTCTTCTCAATTCTTAATTTGAAAAGGGGAAGGTACCCACACTAAGTCATGTGGGAAGAACTTCCTTTTCCTTAAATCTTCACTGAACTCCAAAGGGAGGAGACTCATTTATTGACTGAAATACTGTTTGTCACTGAGGTTATGAGCACTAGGAGTCCAAGGTGTATTCCTTCTAGAACTGCAGTTTTAAAAGGTTATGTGGTAGCTCTTACTGTTAATAGGAATCAGGGGCAGGTTCACTGCCTTTTGGTGCTGCACAGGTGAACTGTGGCAGGCTAATGGGAGCTCACTCGCAGTCTGAGTTAGTCTGCTAGCTTTCACTTGGGTTTGGTGGGGTTTTTTTATGGACAAACAAATGTTGAACCAAAGCAGGGCATTGTGCTACAGCTGTTGACGCTAGCCTTCTTTGGCTGTCTCACTCTTCTACTCTTGCTATTCTGAGTGGCCTTTGTGTTTTTTTAAAGAAGGAAGGAAAACCAGTATTGAGATGTGTGGTGACTTACAGTGGTAATATGATTTGAAGCTTTAAGATCTGATGCAAAATAAAGGTGCTCCTATAGGGTTACTTCTCTTAGTGGTTAAAATAGTACCATAAGTAGACAACCCTGCTTTGCTTTATTTGTAACTTCCTCCATTGCCTGAACTGCTCTATAGTGCAGTTCTCCTTTATCAACTGTTGGTTCTATCAGCGATTAAACATGTGCTATGAAATCCTCAGTACTCTTTATTTCACATATCATTGATTAAACATAACTCAGTGTTTGCAGTATTTGTCCTCCAACTGTGTAGTTAACACCTTGTCCCATACCAAAGGGTTCTCTGCTGGTTTTAAATTATACATCTCACTGTGGCAAAAATGCCTTCCTGAGGAAACCATGTATTCCCAGAGTGGGTAAAGCATTTTATGCTGTCCTGCATGACATCCTGGTGAGCTGATTAGAAAGGTATGAACTTGTGGCTGCACTCAGAGCTGCAGTCGGTGGCTCAATATCCAAATGGAGACTAGTGACAAGTGGTGTCCTCCAGGGGTCAGTACAGGGACCAGTGTTTAACATCTTTGTCAACAACATGGGCAGTGGAATTGAGTGCACTCTAACGAGTCTGCAGATGGCTTCAGGCTCTGTGGTCCCGTTGACATGCTGGAGGGAAGGGATGCCATCCGGAGGGCCTTGATCAGGCTTGAGAAATGTGCCTGAGACCACCTCATGAAGTTTAACAAGGCCAAGTACAAGGTTCTACACCTGGGTCAAGGCAATCCCAAACACAAATATAGGCTGGACAAGGAATGGCTTGAGACCAGTTTCAAGGATAAGAGCTTGGAGTGTCAGTTGATGGGAAAAACTCAGCGTGAGCTGGCAATGCGAGCTTGAAACCCAGAAGGCAAACGGCATCCCAGGCTGCATCAAAAGAAGTGTGACCAGGAGAGTGAGGGAACTGACTCCACCTGGAGTCCTGTGGCCAGTTCTAGTGCCCCACGAAGGAAGGACATCAAACTGGAGAGCAGATCCAGAGAAGGGCCACAAAGGTGATCAGAGGGCTGAAGCAGATACTCTGTGGGGACAGGCTAAGAGTTGGGGCTGTTCAGCCTGGAGAAAAGAAGGCTCTGGAGAGACCTTATAGAGGCCTTCCAGTACCTGAAGGGGGCCTACAAGAAAGTTGGGAAGGGACTTTTTACAAGGGCTTGTTGTGATAGCACAAGAAGGAATGGACTGAAGTTTGAGGGTGGCAGATTTAGACTAGATATTAAGAAAAAAAAATCTTTACAGTGAGGGTGGTGAGGCCCTGGCACAGGTTGCCCAGGATGGCTATGGCTGCTCCCTCCCTGCAGGTGTTCAAGGCCAGGTTGGATGAGGCCTTGAGCGACCTGGTCTAGGGGAAGATATTCCTGCCCATGACAGGGCAGTTTGAGTCAGATGATCTTTAAGGTCCTTTCCAACTCAAACCATTCTATGTTTTATTGCATATGACAAACTCTGCAATAACAGCAGACCTACTTTATGCTTTAAGGAGGAAAATACTAAACAGATATTTTTGGCTTAAAAAGTGTTAGATAAATCCAGATCTTGGTCAAGCTGCAAGAAGCTACAGGTAAGCAAGTAAACTTTAATGCCTTGGTATATAGTGTGCAGCCTTGTGGACTTTGATTGTACAAGGACACAGTTATTGTGGAGCTCACTGTACTTGAGTGCTTAGTGCCCATTTCCTTGGATGCAGTGTACAATTTCAAATCAGGTTCCTGTGTGCCTTGTAAGGAGGAATAGAACATCTAGACGTGAGAGTGCATCTTCTTGTATGTGTCCTTCGCAGTAGTGGTTTTTAATTATGTATGATGAGGCACTTGGTGCCATGGTCTGGTTGACTGGGTAGGGCTGGGCGATAGGTTGGACTGGATGATCTCGGAGGTCTCTTCCAACCTGGTTGATTCTGTTCTATTCTATTCCTACAGCTGCTTTGGAGGTATGTGTCTCCATGCAGCTTGAAGTCCTCTTTCTGAGGTTATAAGTCATTTTCAAACTGGAAGAAGTAGAAATGGTCATACCATCATCATTTTACACCACAGATTATTGGATAAGTCATTTACTGTTGCGTCAGAAGAATGACTATCAAACCTTGGTGACAGGCAGCCAAGTAAGGCCAGGTGGCAAGGACTGGGTATTGGGGTTATGTCTCTATTACTGACCTCAAAAGGAAAATAGTTTGAGCTTGAGTATTGTGCCACAGTCATTGGTGGTGTTTCATCAGTAACATGTTCCCTGGCATTTGCCAGCACTCCTCTGGAAAACACCTAGGCAAGATTTGGGTTATAATGCAGCTCAGGGACTATTTTCAGCTGCTGATATGGATGAGACACGGAGAAAGTTGAGCTGTGTGGGAGCAAGCTGTACTTTGCCACCTGCCCTCAAGGCCTTAGGACAGGCCTTGGCTCGTTGTGTTACCGACTACAGACGTAGTTGTTGGTTTGACCACGAGTGACTTCAGTGCTGGCAAATGAGTCACACGCTTACTGTCTCTCTTCTAGGCTCTAGGACTTAAGTGTTTCTGCACAAGTTCTCTCAGAAGAGATGGCATATGCCAAACACGCTCCTTCCATGCCTACTAAATTTTGCCTTTCCCTAGATATGGGAATGTGTAATTTGTGAACAAGGGAAGCCTTAGGCAAAAACAAATGTTCAGCTTATCCAGAATGACAACATCTGCAAGCATGTTCACTGGGAGGATATGAGCCACCTAGGGAACTTCACTAGTGTATAGGCAGGCACCTTAAGGACTGCAGGCACTGGATTACTCTTGCAGACATCGACCATCTCCTGTGATTGTCTGGATTTTAGGCACCTAATATCCTGTTTTAACATGCAAGTTGCTATGGACAATGATTTTTAATGTGGAATTTTCCAGGGCTTTTCCTTATGGGGGAGAAAGTATGCTAAGGGTGACCAAACTATGCCATTTCATGTGCTTGCCATGCTCCTCCCCAGAAAGTTACTTTTGGTGGGTGCAGCTTTAACCTTAAAGGAGGAACTGAGAATTGATTTGAGGTTTTCTGTCTGCACAAACTAAATCTATTTCTGCTTGCATCATGAGCGTGTTCCAGAAGTGTGTGATGAGGGAGCACTGCTGCCACTGCTGCTTGGCGTGACAGTGCTAAAGGATCATACCAGTTCTGCTGTCTGTGGTGGGAGCTTTTTTGAGTTTTGGTGGGTGTTTTTGTTGGTATTTTTTTAATAAGGTCATGAATGATCTCTGACACTCAGATGTAACAGCTGTGGCCAGAAAGCCTATAATTTTGCCTTTATCATACAAGGTACATTATTAGAGGTCTGTAAGATGGTTGATTTTTGGGTGCCAGTATACCATATAGTATCATAAATTTTTATATGATTTTTAAAAGTTTGACCACATACACACACATTTCTAAATAAATGCATAAGTAAAATATGTAAGAGTGTTTTTCTCATGCATTTCTAGTACTCCTGAAAAGCTTCCTTTCATAGAAATTGTGCTCTGCTTTTTTGGGGCTTGAAACTTTTGTCTGCCTTAGCTGCTGAAGGCAAACTGAAAAACCAGGAAGAACAGCAAATGGTAGTCTTCACTGCCTGCACCATCACTTTGAAAATCTTCCCTGCCACTCCTGTTTATCGTGAGGATGACTCAAGCTGTTAATCATGCTTGGGTGTTGCCATCCAAGCATATCCTCTAGGCTACTGGAAGAGAAACCAGAACACTTAAAGTTGAGGTCCTTTGTTTCCTGCTCTTGTTTGTTGGCAATCTGTTCCCTTCTTGGTAGACACTTGCTAAATGTATAAAACACTCACTAGGGTTGTAAGATACTAGTTATGTTAGCACAGTATTAATGGATTTATCTGTTGCAGGTATACCATGTCAGCCCAACCCTTAAGATGTTATTTTCATTCAAGTACAAACATGACCAGAACAGTTACCTAAGACACAGCAACTATGTGGAGTTTTCATTCTGTAAAATTTGGGTGCCATTAAGGATTCAGATTTTTCTCTACTTCATCTACTGTTTTAAAGTGTAGAATTTCTCTTATTCAGGGGTAAACAAGTCCTGTTTGTTAGACTTCTATAGCTTAGGCTCCTTCTGTACTTGAGACAGAGCTACACTTGCAGAAAATAATTCTGTTTATCTTAAACAGGTGTTTTACAATGGGATTATTCATTTTCTTAAGGTACCTCTTTCCACTTACTGTAGAGACCATCTATCTTAATGACAAACCTAAACTAGGTGTGTAACGTTCATCTGCTAAGGTTAGTGAAAGTGAATCACATGCTTAATATTAGTTTTCATAACTGCATTTCCCCTTTCAGCATTTGGGAGGCGTTAGGAAGTGGTGGTTTAGTTATGCCTAGTGTTGCTTTGGATTACCATATATCTCACCTGTAGTCACTGTTGTGGTTTCCATTTGTGCAGAGGTCCTGTATTGTTACCAGTGTGGCTACAGAGACAAAGGATGTGTCAGTGATCTCCCTGGCTGTAGGTTTACAGCTGTAGAAAGGAGTTGAGTTTTGACAGCCTTTGCTTGCTGGAATTTGCAGCTCTGCTAGTGCAGTATAAAGATATCTTACCTGTGTCTACGCTGTTCCCAAGGACTATTATCCACAGAAGTATGACTTGCTTAGCCATAATATATTTGTTTTAATACTTTTTTTTTTTCTTCTTGAGGTTGCCTTGATTATTTGTAGCATTTTAACAAAAAATTAGTTAAATAGTTTGCTGGGTATCTTTAATTTTCAAGTTTGTTTTTGGTTTGGTTTGGTTTTATGTTCTCCAGTGTTTCGGTGTTCGTACCACAGCTGTAGGACTTTCATTTTAGTCCTGCTCTGTTTCTTGATAGTTTGAACTCTACCTTTTCATCCTGCAGCAAATTCAGCATTGCATACACTTCATAGGAATGTTTAAAGGTTGCCCATGAGGAAAAAATGTATTAGAATTCAGAGAGATGGATTAGATATCAGGGAGATAACTTTGTAGAATCTTGCAAACTGAGGCAAGTCTGATGTGACTGTCTCCTTGTGGTGGCTTTTAAAGGTAGCTGACAGAAATGAAGCTCTCAAATAAAACTGGAGAAAAAATGCCAAATTATATGTGGAGAGAGATACAGAGAGGACATTACAAAGCAATTACTGCATCCCTGGCAAACACCCTTTTATTTTCCTCCAACCCAAAAAAACCTAAATCTACACTCCCCAGTGCTCCATTCCTCCCCCCGCCCCCCCAGTGCCTCCACCATCCAAGAGGCCTAAAGAAGCCTCTGGAGGCCCCCAGACAGGCCTACTGCTTACATGTTCTTCCCGATAAAGTGGCTCCTGCCAGACACAGGACAGGAGGAGGAGGAAAGGAGAACGAGATGGCCTCTCNCAAACTGAGGCAAGTCTGATGTGACTGTCTCCTTGTGGTGGCTTTTAAAGGTAGCTGACAGAAATGAAGCTCTCAAATAAAACTGGAGAAAAAATGCCAAATTATATGTGGAGAGAGATACAGAGAGGACATTACAAAGCAATTACTGCATCCCTGGCAAACACCCTTTTATTTTCCTCCAACCCAAAAAAACCTAAATCTACACTCCCCAGTGCTCCATTCCTCCCCCCGCCCCCCCAGTGCCTCCACCATCCAAGAGGCCTAAAGAAGCCTCTGGAGGCCCCCAGACAGGCCTACTGCTTACATGTTCTTCCCGATAAAGTGGCTCCTGCCAGACACAGGACAGGAGGAGGAGGAAAGGAGAACGAGATGGCTTTGCAGTGAGTTTATAAAGAGATAGCAGAAATATGGGATTGAATAACAATCTTCTAGTCCCCTGAGGATTTTTTTTTAAACTCTATAGTTCTCAACCTGGGACACTCCTTAAACACAGAAGTAAATACTACTTGGGATGAATTCTGTGGCCGTAGCCATCCTGCTTTGCTGGATTGTGGCACACTCTCCAACGTTCTACTTTAGTAAGCCTCTGTGGGGAAACAAAACTAATGGAATAGGTAGCACAGTGTTTTTGGTTTGGGGTTTAATTTTATCTTGCATGTTTTATCCAAGTCACAGTCTTGAGTAACTTGCATAAGCTTTTATCGCTGTTCTTATCCTTGTGGCTGTGCTATGTGAGCCACTCTGTAGTTAACTTTCCTGTGTGAGGCAGAATAAGCCAAGTAGGTGCCAAACAAACATTTTAACATGAAGGGTTTTTTCCAGCTATATGCTCAGTTTTCAAGCTCTTGAGTGGACAACAGTATTTTGTCAAACTCAAACTGTCAAGTTGTATATCATTGGACATGTGGATTTTTGCCTCTCTGCTTCCTGTATTTTCTCTGAAGTTGTTATGTGCATAAATGATTGATGGTGGGGTGGTTGTTTGGGTTTTTTTGGTAGGCCAAATAAGTGCTTTTGTGCCTGTCTTTATACTATATACATTTATAGTATTTTAGTTGTAGCTTTGTATCACTGAGTCTTACAGGAGCTTTCCAGTAATAAAATCCTTGTCAGGAGTGAGGAGCCCCCTGTTTAGAACTGTTGAGTAGGCATACATTCACTGTCCTTCAGAACAGTAATCCCCCCAGGTTTTTTATGAAGCTCTTCATCTGGGTTGAATTTGCTTGTCAGCATGGGTTTGCTGCAGGCTGGTAACCTGTGGTACAGCTGAGTGCTGTCTCACTGACATCTGGGCTTGTGTGTGTGGTGTTCTGAACCCCTGAGCAGAGAATTCAGGCTTTCCAGTTAGACTGTATCTAGTCTGAACTCAGCATGGCTCAGTACCTTAACTGTCATCACCCTGTCCTTCCTCTTCAGGAGTTTGGCTGCCTAAAACCAGCCTGCGTTTGGCCTACTCTGTCTGTTGCAGTCTTATCTGGACCAAAATAGCTGCTGATGGTTTTTTGTTGGTACTTTTTGTTCTCCCCCACACTTACCCACCCACAGGAGCATGTGAAACACAGTGTGAGCATGCAGTATGTATGCTCATGTTTCTTTCACACGTAGGAAGTGTTAAGTATCTTTAAATAAGTAGACTAAGAGTTTTCAAATTTGGTTTCATTAATGAAAGATATTTTTGTTAGACTTTAAAAAGCAAATATTTTGGTACTTGCTTCACCATCTCTATTCTCAAAGTTTTCTTGCCATATTTTGCTATATACTTAACACTTTTCTCCTTTAAGAAATATCTGCAGTGTTGGTGGTCTCTTTTAAAGTACTGAAGTTTTACTATGGATACTGCAGTCAGGTGTAGTTCTTGATGCTGTGATGACTAATTCCTGTAATCCAGTATCACTCCATAGTGACCAAGGATGTCTTCAGTTTTTATTAACTTCATAGTTGCTTTCAGAAAGTGATTACCAGGGCAAACTTCCAAAAATTAGTAATACTGCTGTTGAATAATTTTACAGAAGGGTGAAGACTTGCATCTGCTGTGACTTTCTTTTGTAAAGCAGTAGTTTTTGCAAAATTCAGCTGAAAAGCAAGAGAGTTAACATAGCCATGGTTGTTTTCATGTGAGATGTACTTACTTTTATTCCCAAGATAACATCCTTAATTTCAGTTGTCTTCTCCTGCTAGCATTATTATTTAAGATTTAGTGCCATGGTCTAGTTGACTGGATAGGGCTGGGTGCTAGTTTGGACTGGATGATCTTGGAGGTCTCTTCCAACCTGATTGATTCTATTCTATTCTATTTTTTTTTTTAAGTCAGTAACTCACTGCTTTAAAAGGTGGAATTAGGGCGAGTCTTACAGCTACATGTATGCAAAAGTGTTCTGTTATCACTTCATTAAAAGATACAACTTTTGTTAGAGGAATTTTGTTTGTGATTTGGTTCTTAGGTTTAAACAGTAGAAAATTTACCTCAGTGCAGAGCAGCTTTAAGTTTTGATATGACTAAAGAACAGGCTGCTTGATAAAAAGGAGAAATAATTTTAAACCTAAATTCTCATTTCTGGAACTTTTAGTTTTCCAAGTGGTAGGTTTTTATAGCAAGACAGATGATATATGGCGAGTTGTGTTTGGTTTAATTTTGTGATAAGCTTGGGGGTTTTTACGGGAAGAACTGAATTTGCTTTACAAGCAGCTGTGTAACAGGAACTGCATGGGGAGGAGATGATAAATTTGAAAGGCTTCAGTGTCAGAGCAGAACTGAAGGGTTAGAATAAACTTCTCCATCCAACTTCTTGCGCAGATATTAGACGTTGCAAGGGTAGCTTTCCAAATTTGTGCTCATCTTAAAGGAGCTCTCTGGAGTGTATTCTGAAAATGTGCCGATTCAGTGATTGTCAGTTGAATTTATATAATTCAGCACTGATAACTGGAAAACAAATGCAGTCCAGACATTTACAGCTTCTAGATTTAGAACAGAACAGAATAGAATCAACCGGGTTGGAAGAAACTTCCAAGATCATCCAATCCAGCCTATCAACCAGCCCTGTCCAATCAACTAGACCATGGCACTAAGTGCCTCATCCAGGCTTTTCTTGAACGCCTCCAGGGACAGTGACTCCACCACCTCCCTGGGCAGCCCATTCCAATGCCAATCACTCTCTCTGCCAACAACTTCCTCCTAACATCCAGCCTATACTTCCCCCAGCACAACTTGAGACTGTGTCCCCTTGTTCTGTTGCTGGTTGCCTGGGAGAAGAGACCAACCCCCACCTGGCTACAACCTCTCTTCAGGTAGTTGTAGACAGCAATGAGGTCCCCTCTGAGCCTCCTCTTCTCCAGGCTGGTTTACGTTTTGCCTTTGCTTTTGAAATGTATCTTCTTCAGTTTTGTCAGTGATGCTCAAATGCCAGTAATTCTGAGGTACAAATGAGAATAGGCTATCAAAAAAAGGGAACTCATCAGTATTTACAAATCTGCCAGGGTGCAAGAACCTTATATAATACATTTACTGCTGGAAAAGTATAAACAAATTGCTCTTAATTAATAAAACTCCTAGAAAATACCTTAGAAGAGTAAATATGCCAGAGGACACTGTACTCAAGTGGGATTTTCAAAATTCTCAGTCTGAAAGTGAACCTTGCTGTAATTTTATCTGGCTTCTGTATGTAATTGTGAAAAACCTCATCATTGGCAGTGGTGCTGGTTGAATTACATATGCAAATCACTCATCATTTGCAAGTGGTGACGAAAGACTGTATAATCAGGGGTGTTATAGAAAGGCTGAATGGCAATAAAATGCTTCTTGCCCCTTCCAAAACAAAAGGAGGAGGCAGTAATGAAACTAGTGGATCTGAAACAAAAGGCAATTTACTTAGATTCATTTTGTTCCACACTCACAGAAGACAAAAATGTTGTGTTGCTGAACACATAAAAACATCTGACCTAGAAAGTCCTGAGATACAACTGATGAAGTGAAACAGCATTTGGACAAGAGAAAGCCTTGTGTAGCTCTCCTGCTGTTATCTTCTTCCCCAGGGATCCAGCCTTGGCCACTGTAAGAGGAAGGGTTGTGGACCAGCAGAATGTTTAGGATCTGATCTGTTACAGCTGTTCATCTCTCCTACCTGATCCCCCAAACTCTTTTTTTCAGTCTTTGCATATCTATGGCTGAGGGTATTTTCTTAAGAAAGAAAGGTTTGGAGGTTGATTTCAGTTAAGAATTTCTTGCCTACCTGAACTATCAGGAGGTTTTAAAAACACTTTCACATGTAAAGTATGGAGATGTATTTGTTTAGCCTGGAGAAGAGGAGGCTCAGGGGTGACTGCATTGCTGTCTAGAACTACCTGAAGGGAGGCTGTAGCCAGGTGGGGGTTGGTCTCTTCTCCCAGGCAACCAGCAACAGAACAAGGGGACAGTCTCAAGTTGTGCCGGGGGAGGTATAGGCTGGATGTTAGGAGGAAGTTGTTGGCAGAGAGAGTGATTGGCATTGGAATGGGCTGCCCAGGGAGGTGGTGGAGTCACTATCCCTGGAGGTGTTCAAGCAAAGCCTGGCTGAGGCACTTAGTGCCATGGTCTAGTTGATTGGACAGGACTGGTTGATAGGCTGGGCTGGATGATCTTGGAGGTCTCTTCCAAGCGGGTTGATTCTATGATTCTATGACTTGGTATGTTTTTTAAATGTCAAAGACATGTATACTGAGTGAAACAAATACTGGCTTGCATCCTGTGTCTGAGAAAGCCAGAACTCAAAATCTCAAGATGAATGTGAAAAGTATAAACTGGGACATCTTTTTCTTTTAAAGTAGTGATATTTTGAAATAAATCAGAAGTGCTGATAGAAAGTTTCTTTCTTTTTCTGTGTCTCTTGGAACTGCTGGTGGATTACTTAGTGATCATTGTTTGCCTACCTTGATTTAGGACAAAAAAAAGCAATGCCTGAAACCAACTATGATTTAATTGATTGTCTTTTTATGAGGTATGCAGTATCTGCACTCTGATGAAGAAAACCACACTGCAAAGTCAATCCTAAAACTGTCTGCCCTGCCCCCACCGTAGGCATAGGAGTAAAACTAATGCACTTTTAGGAAGTACTGAATGCAATACTTTCAGATGCTCAGGAGCTCTGAGGATATAAGCATGGCTTGGGAACAAAGTTGCCTTTCAGATTAAAATTTTGGCAGAAGTTATTACCAGGGAGACAGAAGAGTTGATATCAAAGGTATGTGTAGGAATGTACCAGTGAAAACATCACTGCATGCATAGCAGTCCAGGATAATCTTGTTGCAGAACAAGAAAAGGTGGAGAAAACCTCATCTGTTCCTGACTGGCTGGTAGCTTGGCTTTATATCAGCTTGTTGTGGGAGGTTCAGGTTCACTCCCTCTCTTTCTGAATCAGTCAGATCAGGAATTTCTCAATTAATGGTCAGATTCTCTAACTGACAGATGTTGGTTTTTTTACTGTATTGGTTTTTGTTGTTAGCTTTGCCTTCCCAACCCCTTGCCCCTCCATCTCACTGTGAATTATGTTTAATAACAAAAAATGTAAACCTTCTTCAAACAAGTTGGAGATACCAAGCTGTTAACTGCTCAGAAGTCTGCTGTGCTGTATTTCACTATGCTATGGCAAAAAGCAGAAGCTACTGTCCTGGAGAGTCAGTGCAAGCAGAAAAGACCTCATAAACCAAGGAAAGTCTGGTTTGAAGTGGATTACCCATACATGTGACTTTATCTGCTTGTTCTGCTTTTAAGTCAGTGATTATTTGCCTGCAATTTCCTAGTCTCAGATAGAAAAGCTTCTCCTTACCAGGGTGAGGCTGTAGGGTGTCTGTTGCTGTCAGGCAGAGGTGTTGGCGAACAAGTTGTCACTCAAACTGAGTAACAGCTTTGCCAAGCTTAAGGATAGTAGTAGCCTAGAAACATAACCCAACAGTGACATTAAAATCTCTAAGGAGTATTAAATAGGCTCTGTGTAAAGGTATGCATTGAAATCTTATTTCTACTCACACTGGGGCTTTTGAGCATGTTTCTGAAGTCTGTTATGTATCAGAAGAGTTTAGGATTCCCAACTAAAACAACTGCCTGTTCTCACATTTTATGCAGACTTCTATATCTATGCTATCTTGGTAGTTTAAGCTCTTACTATTTTATTTTTCCTTTTGTAAATCATGTAGAAAACTATTTTAAAATGCTATTAAATTAGATTTCAATTGGCACAAGTTTCTAACAGTTTTGGGTAACTCAGCTTTCCAGTGGTAGCAGGCAGTGCACACTTCATGTATAACAAACAAACAAAAGCTCCACAAAGGGAAGTAAATGGAATCAGGTAACATACCACATACAGTTAACATAGCACATACTCTGACAGCTCGGTGTGCGTGTCCTCTGGCACAGCGCTTCCCTCTGCTGCCCCGAGGTAAAAACACCTCAGTGCTCTATGTGCTGTAACTTCCTGCCCTAAATCTGAAGTGCAAATTCATTTAAACTCAGTTCTTATTCTTAACGCCAGTGTTGTTTTCGGGGAGGAAAAACCAATGCTTACTACTTACTTTTACCTTTAAAAGTATTTATTTAATTATACAGTAATGTTAAATTAATTTTGAGGAAAATGTATACAGTGTTCTTGTAGCTAGGAAACCATATGTGGCGGGGGGTGGGGTGGTTAAAGCACTTTTATCTCCATATCCCTGTTTGTAACAGCAATATACATAGATTTCTCCTTTTACGTGGCTCTGACTCTTCAAACTGTCCTGATTCATTTTCCCACTGTGTAGCCCCAAGTATTTTATTTTTTAAATTTATAACGTTTGCAAGAAAATAGCATTTGAAAATTTAAATGCTCACATTTATAGGACACAAAAGTAGAGAGGAGGCTTCACTCTGAAAGTTACTGTCTTGTGGGTTTTTTTATGGGCTGCCAAATCGTTTCCTTGAGGAACTCTCTGAGTTGATGCACATGCTCATTTCTCGCTAGCAAAGATCATGTTTTTCTAAGAAACTATTACTTTGAGCTTGAATTACCTTGTTTGAGGGATGTTCTTTTTTTCTCAGAAGTCATGATATGGTGAAGAACATCTCACAAAACAATTTAATAAAATGGTACTGTACCTAAAGCTCTAACTTCAGTCATCAGAAGTTACTTTGTTTTAATTACACAGACATATGAGACAGAGGTGAGAAGAAAAACCAGTTTGAGTTGTTTCCAGGTGCCCTAAACTACCAGAAGATTTAATTGCTTTATGGGGGCCAGGCTTGCGGAGAGAGCATATATTTTATCAGATTAACCTGAGAGAAACAAAGTTCTTGTAGCCTGTGAATCAAAGCCTCCTGCAAACATAATGGTCCCTAAGAAGGAAGGTGCACAAAGGAAGAGGAGGGAGGAATAAAGCAGAGAAAAAGTCCAGAGTAGGCACAGTAGCCGAAGTGGTGTGATCAATACGGTGCTATTTTCCTCAGCTGCTGGATCCTGCAGTGTAAACCAGGTAGCTTCACCCTCGTCCTCAGTTTCCATCTTGGAAACCCAATATAATTATTAAAAATGAGCAATTGTTTTAACTTCAGAAGCCAAACCCACCTACTTTTGCAATTGACTCAACAGGCAATTGTTGGACTTTGGTTAACCTAATCCAAAACCAAAAGGTCATTTTTAACACACAACCTGTCAGAACAGGTATTTAACACGAATTTGTACGTAAACACTTTTTCTGTGTAGTATTAGGCTTAACACTTTCACGCTCTTATCCTAAACGTTTATGAAGTGAAGGAAGTGTAACATTTACATGTCAGAATATATTTTCACAACTGAGAAAATGTGCAGGCTTCAAGTTGGTGTTCGGTCCCAGTAGTCTTTTAATAGAACTCATATGGTAGAGTCACCATCAAGTATTTTCATTTTTATAGTCTGAAGGCTATGTTGAAAGAAGCTTTCTGAGACTGGCCTTTCAGAGAATGTGATGTCCCGTGGTCTGGTGGACCGGTTCTTTTTTATGGAATTTTGAATTGTATCTGATGTGAAATAATAGACTATGGGGTCAAAACAGCAATTTGAAACAGCGATGCACAGGGTGATGGGGTACATGGTCCTGACTGCAGTCACCACCGAGCAATTAATCCAGGTCTGCGTTCTCATCAGGGAGTAAAGTATTAAGGTAATGTTGTAAGGCACAAAGCAGAAGCAGAATATCACCAGATGGACAAAAATCATTTTGAGTACCTTTTTCTTGCTCACTTTATTCCGACTTAATGTAAGCGGTTTATTCAAAGTCCGTAGGACCATGGTAGAGCAGGTCACGTTCAAGATGAGTGGGATGAAAAACCCCACGATTTCAATGAAGATAACAATCCGGGATAGGTAGGTTTTCCACGTGTCCTCTGAAAAGTTTTCAAAACACGTTCTTTGTTCAGTGTTGTTCCGGCGGTTTGTGGACTGGAAGAAGCTGGCTGGTGTGCTGCCTGCCAGCACAGTCACCCACACTGCAGCGCAGACGAGTTTTGCCTTCCTTTTAGTTCGCAGGGTCTTGGATCGGAAGGGATGCACTATTGCTAGAAAGCGGTCGACGCTTATGCACGTCAGAAATAAAATGCTCCCATACATATTTGTATAGAAGAGGGTGACAGAAATCTTGCAAAGAATGTCTCCAAATGGCCAGTTTCTGGCTACAAAGTAATAAATCCTAAAGGGTAATGTAAACACGAAAAGCAGGTCCGATATTGCTAAGTTAAGCATGTAAGTTGTGGTCTCGTTTCTCACTTTTAACGTACAAGTGAAAATGTAGATTGCAACACAGTTTGCTATGAGGCCGAGAACAAACACCATGCTGAAGATACACCCATATAAAGTATACTTAAAGGAGTCCTCAGTGGAACAGTTAGAGCTTACCATTATAATGGTATATTTAAAATTCCCTCGGTTTGGAGATTTCTCTTGGTGTCTTTATTGCAACTCCTTTTAAAGATCGCAGAAGAACTTGCAGATGTGCTTGAACTGTGTGCTTTGGTAAGTTTGTTGCACTGTAAAGCTTCAGAGAAGAAGCACAAGCCCTCAAGCAGGGGAAGACGTCTCCAGCAGTAAGCACTAGGAGGTCACTTTTCCCTGTCCCGCTGCTGATTGTAATCACATACCCGGTCTTCACAAGTCAAAACTCGTATCGTTTGTGGCAGAAGAGATCGTCCCAGAGCTTGCTTAGTTCCATTTTCCCCGTCGATTTGGTGAAGCTGTTGTAGACCTTTCTGACTTACTCTTGGCTGTAGCTCATGATGGCAAAGTGTCGTCCGTGCAGATTTGCGGGGACTGTATGCTTTAGGAAAGGATTTCCTGGCGGCTGCAGAGTGCCGGCGCTTGCATGCCTCTTTCAGCCTTCTTTCTGTGAGTGGAGCTCTTCCTCTCTGCCGAGCGATCGCTCGCTCACCCCACGGGGCGGAAAGCAGCTGCTTGCGAGGGCAGAAATGGAATTCCAGAGCGTGTTTGTTCCTGCATAGCGTGGCCCTCGGTGCTGCTCCTCAGCTGCTGCTCGACAGCCTGGCTCCTTCTGCAGAGCAGAGCACAGAGCCGGGGCAATTTGTACCATGACATCACAGGAAGAAGAGGTCGGGCTCGCTGAAGAATGGTTTCAGTTCGGTTTGTTTGTCTTCCCCTAATCTGATAATGCCTCTGCTGGGACTGTTACCTTGCAGGCGTGCAAATGGTCACCAGCGGAGTACTGCAACTGCAGCCTCTTGTTAACTCTTTCAGTGCTTCCTGAAAGGTCCTTTGTGAGAATTGCTGGAATCTGACAGCCTCATTGCAGAAGCTTTCTCCTCACTTCTGAGGCTTTCAATGTCTGCATAAGTCTCACACCTTAACATTTCTGTTTTGGAGATAGTCATAATCACAGGACTTTATATTTTGTGTAGGATTGAACTAACTAACACCTTTTTGGCAGATATTTTTGCTAGCGAAAACACATGAACCACTTAAGATCTGCAGACTAGTTCTGTCTTGAATTCCTCCTATAGACCGGACAAACCTCAGGAAGAATAAAATGGCATCGATAGGTAATTAAATAATTTCAGCAAATAATTACTGAAACAGTCATAAAGTTTATGGACCTTTGAGTTGCTCTTGGATTATACCTAAGACTGAGATGAGTTGCGGTGGGAAGAGGAAGTTTTAACTTATTCTGTATCAGAAAGCATGTCCCATGTTGTATCACTAGTCAGCAAAATGTCTCTTCTAAAAAAAAACCCAAAAAAACAGTTAAAAACACTCTACTACAGAAAATATTTAAGTGCATAATTACATATGGTCCTGAGGAGAAGGACCTGGGGGTCTGGGTCGACGAGAAGCTCAACATGAGCCGGCAGTGTGCACATGCAGCCCAGACAGCCAACCGAGTGCTGGGCTGCATCAAGAGAAGTGTGGCCAGCAGGGCAAGGGAGGTGATTCTCCCCCTTTACTCTGCTCTCGTCAGACCCCACCTGGAGT